>JAEQBH010003015.1:0-230646 GCA_016808115.1 Tetrastigma voinierianum
TACCCAAACTACTAAAATTTCATACTATTTAGACTCAAGACTCATAGTGAAAGTTTTATCAAAACGACAAAAATTAAAAATCTATACTATTGAATATACTCAAATTAAACTAAAACAAAAGTGAATGACAAAAAATAAATTGTATATAAAAGAATGGATTGGTGGTTCTTGAGAAAGCAGAAACCATCGATGAGAAATCTGATGGAGCAGTCGATTCGGCACTAAATCAGTTACTGTTCTATGTATGGATCTGAATTTTTGTCCAAGATTTCCTAGTGTGGAATTGGATTTCTCCTTTTCCCGATTTAATATCTTTGCTTCTCTCGAAGACAAGATCAAACCGGCTTCTAGCCTTCCACATTCTCTTGCAAGATCACAGGTATTTTCTTTCTCAATACTTCGCACCCATTTCTGGTGATAACAAAACTTTTCTTTACCTTCTCGGGTTCTATAAAATTCCACTCTTAGTGGTGGCTCAACCTCCCGGATCTATGGGTTTATCCCTTTCCCTTAATCAGATCTAAGCTAACGGGGATTGGAACACCTTAGGTGAGGTGAACTCTCGATCATTTATATTATTAAATACACCCTCATACTTCAATTATGAGCAAATAGGATTTATCAAAATGAACTCTCGAGCTAATGGGTTCGTCAATGGTGATCGAACATGCCCGGAAAAAATGCTCTCAACTCTTAGGAATCTCGTCTGCATTGTCACTCGAGGAGGGCATCCACGGATATCGAGCAAGATGCATTCCCTCAGCGGTATTAGGTACTACCATTAGGAACTATCCATTCAAAAGCGACATCAACTAAGTAAAAGAATAGGAACCCAAATTAATTCTCTATAAATGCGGGAAAGGCGCAACTAAATGTAAACCAAATCAGTAATTTGTGTTACGGTCTTTTTGTGCGAATTAAGAAATGGAGTACCTATCACGCCTGAAACCACTTTGTAATTCTTGATAAGCGAGAAGAAATGAATTCGAAATTTGTCTAGATTTCATAAATTTCGAGGACGTGTCACTTACGAAAATAATAAAACTAAAAATCATTTCTGCTAGTCACCCTTTTGATTCGCGATTAAAACCAGAAAATAAAACTAAAAAAATCTAAAAATAAAAAAAATAAAAATCTACTCTATAATATACACTGAGTTCCTCTTCTTTTCCCTTTTCTGGGTCGTGAAGAAGGAGAAAACTACTTTACCATTCTAAAGCTATCTATTTTATACGCAAAAAAAGAAAATGTGAATCCCAAAATGTGGTGGAAATCAAAAGCCCGACTCCTTTGTTCAATGTCGCGACCTCAACTTAATGTCGCGACATGGAATTCTCTTGATGGCTCATGATTAGTCACGACCTCTTATTTTTTATTTGCAACCGGTTGTCTTGCAAAAGCCTTGATCGATGGTATGACATCAGTGATGTGTGACATCTTTGTTGATGTTCAGCCCGTGTTGATGTCGCGACATCATTGTCTTCCTATTCTTCTAGCGTTTGTGTTGCGACATCAGTTTTAGGTTACGGCGATTTCTTTACTTCCTGACTATTTTCCAAGAGTAGCGACATCCTTTTCTTCTTTCGACTCTTCTTTGGAGTCCGCGACTGAATGAGTGGTCGCGACATCATTTCTCTTGTCAGAAGTCGGTTCTGTTTTCGTATCGCGACCAATATAGCATGTCGCGACTTGATTCCCTGACCACTTTAATTAAAAAAACAAGTTGCGGAAGGCTTGCTTTTTACGCTAGGGACTTCTCTTGTGGCTTCATAAGGCCAGTTCTTGTCGCGACTTGAGTGTCGCGACATCATTCTCCTTTTGGTGTCGCGACATCGAAATGATGTCGAGACATGAATTTCTTCATTTGACTGTTTCCTTTAGTCTCGACCACGTCTTCTTTGTCGCAACCTCCTTCTTGATCGCGACTTTGTTATTCAGTTTACATTTCTTCTTGACCCGAATTGATGTCGTGACTGGGATAATTTGGCAGCCAGGCTTCATCGCGACCTAACTCCGGTCGTGACTTCAGTCTCTTCTTGGTGATTTCTTCTAATTTTGCTAAATTTTGAGTTTTACCAGCGTATTTTCTGAAATGAAATTTGAGTCAATTATCCACTTTTCTTCAAACAATTCATTATTTATCTCATAATAAAGTCAGAAAAATGGATTAAAAACCTAATGAGTTTTTAGACTCATCAAATTCCCCCAAACTTAAAATTTTGCTTGTCCCCAAGCAAAGAAGAGAAAGAATTGTTTGTCCTCAAACAAATAAGCTTAGAAAAAGGAAAAAATTTTAAGGACATTTTCGATTCATACCTGATCTTTCTCATTCCACCTTTACGATGCGGAATTAAGAGATACCAATATTATTTCAAATTTCAGTTTTTTTTTTTTGATGCAAGAACAAGGCATGGTATACTTCTATCACAAAATTCTTGATAAACTAATGTATTTAAACAATTTATTCAACAAGTCTTGTTACGTATTGTATGTGCGGGTCATCAATCCTTTTCATCTTCATGTTGAATTTAGTTAATCTTACAGGAGTTTTCTTATTTGTTTGACAAAGTCCCATAGACTTGTTTTTCATATTAATCTCCACTAATGTAGGTAAATCTAACCTTCAAAATCAATGAGGTCTTTCAGGCTTGTAATGTTGGGCTTAGGTAATTGGGTAGATAATGGAAAAATTTAAGTTGTAAATCACCCAGTTTCCATTTTTTTCTCTACATTGTTATCTCCAACTTTCACCTTTTTTTTTTCTTTCTGATTCTCCTCAATCTTAGCCTGATTCATCCTTTTGAATTCTTTTTATGGAATTTCAATTTCCATATGTACTTGATTCGACTGATTCTTTTGTTCTTGATTCTTTTGCTTTATTTTCTAAGATTTGGAATAGTGCAATGTTTTGTCTTCTTAGGCTTTCTATTACTCTTGTGAGAACTTTGGGCTATAACTCCCATACCGAGTTGGCATTAGGGTGCTAGGTTAAAACACCCCTACGAGCTTAATTGTTCAAGGGAAATAGGCCACAAGACAAAACTTGTTCCTTATTTCATTAGCTTTGGCTTCTTTTCTTCTTCAACTCCTTCATTGTCAAAATTTGGAAATATTGTTCCCCCAAACTTGTTTCTTTCTTTATACTAAACTTTATGGGCCAGGCTGGATAATTTGGGCTCTTTCTTTGCGAGGTTTTGAGGAAGGGAATTTCGGTTTCGATTCTTTTGCTCGTTGAAGAAATAGGAAACTATTTAGCTCAAATTGGGAACTGGAGAATACTTAGGCATATTTTGAGGTAGGCTTAGGAAAGCTCAAGGCGCCAAGGATGGCCTCTATCATTTTCTTGTTAATTTGTTTTCACCTAGGATTTAGCCTCAATCAATAATCCAAACAAGTTCTAGGACTATGGACTCTAAATCTGAATCTCTAGAAGATGTTCCTAATTCTGTCAAAGTTTCATAAGTTTGTTGACTAAGTGTATTATTTCTTCAGACTTGTATTTATTCTTTGTTTGCCCATTATTTTCAACAAGTATTTTTGTTCCATCGTGATAACCAATTTTCAATTTTACAACTAGTGAATTTAAGCAATCACGAAAACAATACTCTAATTTCCAATTTCTTTATTTATGCCCTGATTCTTTCCTAGTTTCTGTTCTTGAGACAGAACATAATTATTTATTTGATTCTTGAACAGCAAAAAGAAAATGACACAGAAACACAATTCAGAGATCATTAACAATCAATTTGTATGTCAATAGAAATTTTATTCAAATATCAAAATATTTCGATATTGTACAATCTGCTTTCTTTACAAATAAAACTGTAACTAAATTCAAGAAAAACTCTGACCTTGATGCAAAATCCTATCTTCCTTGAAGGTTAGGCTCCTGCTTCAAAATTTGGTTCACCAGACCTTGAGCTCCTCTAAGAGTGATTCGGCAGTTAACAAGGTTGTGCAACAAATTGGAGCCCTTTCTCCCTTTTTCTTTGGAGCTTCTCTGGTTGATGGGTTCTGATTAACCCTTCTTCCAATTCCTTTCCCATCAACCACTCTCTTGATTACACAACGTTTTATGGAATAAAGAATGGAATTGGTTTGTTTTCCGACTCCATTCATTCCATGACTCGTAATTCAAACCCTTAAACTCTTCTTTTCTCTCATTCTCCCTTCCACTTCATTCTCTTTGTTTGTTTTTCCCTTGTTATCCCATCCTTTTATAGTGATTTTCGTCTCTTGGGAAGAACAAGGCCATTTATTCTTTCTTTAAATTTTCGATGAATGAATTGAATGAGGTTTCTCGAATTCTTGCTATTTTGATATTTCCAACGGAGGTTTTGGGCATTTGGTGAGAATATTGATCGTTTTTCTTGAATTTATTAAATTTTCTCTGATTATTCTCCTCAAAACTGAGCATACTAAACAAATTGGTTCGATCAAGAAATGAATTTAATTGCATTAATAACCATTTATTTCAACGAAATGCGAGATGAATATTGCAACTCGCAAGGTTTGGGTGAATTTAGTGGACTGAATGGGAATAAATATTTGGATTAATGTCATAGCGGTGCCTTGGAGTCAAGACATTAACTATTAGACCACTAAATTAATGATTGTCAATGACTTTATTTTTTTATTTTTTTATTTTTTAACTCTTGGACCTTAAAATTAGAGTTTTACTCTTCTCGGGCTTTTAAGTCCACCTGACTTCAAAATGTCATGTCGTGACTAAAAATTAAATCCTGACGGGGAAAATTGTGTTGCAACGTAAAATGTTCTTTCCCTCTTTTATTTTCGATTGTGACCTTAATTTCGATATTTTGACTTTCTTTTCCACTTTATTCTTCACATCCGGCACTCTTGGTTGCCACTTTTGAATTAATGTGCGACCCCGAAACATAAACACTGATTTCACGGCCAATTCAATTTATTTACTTCCTTAAGCTCTTCTAGCTCAACTCATACGTATCATGCAAAAATTCAGCTTCACGTATGCATCACATTCAACAATTAACATCAAAACAAGATAAAAATTCTCCCAGACTTTCAATCATCCTATACTCAGACAAATTTAAAAATTCAAATCAAGAAGAAGAAGAAAAGCGCACATTTTGGTCTCTTATCTTGATTGAAGTTTGATTCAAATACTCTCCTTTTTTCTTTACAATCTTCATTGTCTATAAAACTAGAAATTATTTAACTATTATTCAATCACTAATGAATACAATTACAAGAATACATTAAAATTTTAAACATTAGCGTAAAATGAAAAAAATTTAAAACAAGCTGATGTGGGATTACCTTCCCTGAAAACTCCATTTTTAGTCTTTAAATTGGACTTCTGCTACGCCATTACATTTCTTCAAATTTTCTCCATTCGAGAACTAAGGGTTTATCTTCCAATTGCTTTTCCCCGAAGATAATGCTTTAATCTCGACCATTAACTTTGAACTCCTCATGATTACTTTGTTTTAAGTGTCATGCTGAGTGTGTGCTTGATACCCTTGCCAAATGGTCAGCTCCATTTGGACTTGACTCTGAAGAGTCTTAATGGAGTTGAATAACAAGACATGATCTCCTGCCTTGAATTCCCTCCTCAAAATTCGTTGATCATGCCATTTTGTTTTGTCCTTGTAGATTAAACGTATCATGACCGTTTCTCATCTTCCAATTCATTTCTAGCTGGAGTAACCTATCTTCTTTGCTTGACTTTGAAATCAAGAATTAAGCTTCTTGATGGCCCACATGAACATATTCTAGCTCCGAGAGGTAGGTGACAAGGTTTTCAAAGACAAATGCGTATGGGGACATTCATGGGAGTTTTTTTAAGCCGTCATGTATGCCATGTGCATCATTGACTTGAATAATCTCTCTGCTAGAACTTCACAGTCTTTTCAATTTTCTTTATTTCTGTTGGAAATTTCGAAACACCCATTTGTTTGAGGATGATAAGCCCGAGCTCATAATGTGTTTGATACCATATGCGCTCATGAGTTTGTCGACACCTTATTTACTAAAATGGCTTCCTCCATCACTAATTATAGTTAAGGTGTCCCGAATCTGCTGAGAATATTTCTTTGTAAAACCCCGCCATTGTATTGGCATCATTCTTTGGACATGCTTTGCCTTCTACCCATTTTGATACATAATCCACGGCTAGGAGTATGTATATATTTCCAAATGGCGGAAAAGGCCCATAAAATCCATTCCCACGTACATCGAAACAAGCGCACCACCAGGATACCTTGCGGGGGCATCTCATGCCCTTTTCTTGATATTTCCCATTCTTTGGCATTGATCACCTGACTTTACCCATTCAAACGGTCCTTAAAAATCGTAGACGATAAAATCTGTGGGAGAATTTTATGGGCTGTTTTATCTCCTGCAAAGTGTCCTCCATAAGGTGATGCGTGACATTCTTGTAAAATCTTGCTTTGCTCACCTTCTGGTACACATCTCCTTATAATCAGATCAGCTCCTCTTTTAAACAATAATGGGTCATCCTGGGTCTTTTCTTTGTCGATCCTTAGCTTTTTTCTCTGTTGGTAGCTGAATTCAGGTGGCATAATTCCACAAGCTAAGAAATTAACAATATCAGCTATACCGGGGTGATTGGGTAATAATGGAATAATTGCTCATCTGGAAAGGAAATTTTACGCTATTTCTCTTCCTTAACTTCTTGTACAATGGGTTTCTCTACTCTTGGCAAGTGATCAGCTATCACATTTTCACTACCCTTCTTGTCTTTTATTTCTAAATCAAATTCTGCGATAATAACACCCACTTTGATCAATCTTGCTTTGCTTCTTTCTTTGCCATTAGATATTTAATTGCTGCATGATCGGTGTGTATACTTGACATAGGACCCCAAAATGTATGGCTGAGAACTTTTCACATGCAAATACTATTACTGACATCTCAGCACCATTAGTAGAGTAATATTCTTGTGCTTCATTAAAGAGTTTGCTAGCATAGTAGATGGCCTTGAACACTTTTTTCATCTTTGTCCCCGATACAGCTCCCATTGCAAAATCCTTTGGCATCACACATGATTTCAAATTCTACGTTCCAATCTGGTTTTGCCATGATGGGAGCTTTAACTAGCCTGGATTTGATTTCTTCAAATGCTTTCGACGGGATTAAATCAAAATAGAACTTATTATCTTTTCCGGTAATGCGCATAGTGGTCTAGCAATTTTGAAATCTTTGATCATCTTCCTATAAAATCAGCATGTCTAGAAAGCTTACAATTAAGCGGCGTAGTGGGTGGCATTAGTTTTCTTATAATTGAAACTTGCTAGTCTACCTCGAGAAGCCTGCTGCTAATCATGTGCCTAAGACAATTCATACGTAACCATAAAAATGGCATTTTTCCCCAGGTCGACGATTCTTGTCTTTGCACCTTTAAATCTTGTCCACAGGGTTATGCGGGCATGTTAGTGGATCAATACAACTGTAAAATCATCCGTGAAGATCTCACAACTATTCTGCTAGATCGGAAAATATAGACATCATGCATCTTTGGAAGGTGCCTAGAGCATTACACAAACCAGCGACATTCTCCTAAAGCAAAGTACCAAATGGGCATGTAAAGTGGTTTTCTCTAATCTTCAAGTGCGATAGCAATTTGGTTATATCAGTATCCACATCGAAAACAAAAATGAAGGGTGTCACTTGACCTATCGACATCACGATCAATGAAAAGCGAGAAAAATGATCCTTTACGGATTTCTGGAGTATTCAATTTTAAGTAATTATTACACCCACCAAATCACATCACAGTTCTTGTAGAATCAGTTAATTCTTTCATTTTTCGATCACGGTGAATCCACACCTTTCTTGGGAACCACATGTGCGGGCTTACCCAGGGAACTATCGATATAGCATATATAAAACACATTTAACCATTTGAGAACTTCTTTTCGAACCTTCAACCATCAGGTTCGGCCTCGCTGATATTGATAGAAGTTTTGCATTATCTTCCAGCGATATTTGTGCATACAAATAGAGGTTGATACCCTTGGATCTTGATTGACGAGCAATTGCTTCCTTGTATTTTCTCAGTACAACAACCTGTTCTTGATTAAGTCGTCACGGCTAATATGATAAGCTGGTTTTCTGCACCGGGTTCTAAAAACTCATATTTTAAATGGTGGGCAATTCTTTCAAAGTTAGCTCTTACGCACTTTAGTTTCACGCTCATGAATTCTTCACATTTATTTTACTTACTTCATCTTAATTTTCATTTATACTCGAAGGCCCATTTCCTTGATACTTAATTTGAAGACGGTACTTCAAAATCAAGACTCTCAAGATACTAAAAATTCATCTCAATTTCATTGATAGAGTGTTGAAGGATACAATCAGAATTCAATTTATAATTGAGAAGGCTATTGTTTCTGACCATACAATATCTTTGCATTTACATCGAATGTTCGGACTTCTATTAATATTGAAATACCTTTGCTTCATTTCAAATCCACAGTGTCAGTTCACCTTTAAATACGTGTCAAGGCGCTCAGTTGCTAAGAAGGTCTTCCCGGCAACAAAGGAACTTGGGTATCTTATCATACATGATAACAAAATCCACTGGGAAAATGAATTTCCCAACCTTGACAAGTACATCTTCTAGAATGCCCTCTGGTTGTGCCATTGATCTATCTTCCATCTGCAATGTAATTGCTGTTGGGATTAGTTCCCCCAAACTTAGTCTCTGCACTACTGATAGAGGCATCAAATTTATACTCGCGCGAGGAATCATAAGCTTTCTTGAATTCATATTTCCACATGGAAGCGGGGAATGGTGAAGCTGCCCGAGAGTCTTTCATCTTTGCTTGGAGCTTCTGCTGGATAATGGCACTACAAGTAGCAGTCAAGTTAACTCTCTACCCTCCTCGGCTATCTTCCTTTTTCTTGCTCGGTATTCCTTGAAATTTTGCATAAAGGCGTTGGTGATCACACTCTACAAATGGATATTTATTTCTATTTTTTTCTTGAAAATATCGAGAATTTGAAAAGCTGTTCTTCTCTTCTTGACTTAAAGTCTCTGCAATGGAAATGTACTTGAAGGTGTATAAGCTGTAGTACTCTTCCTTCTTTTTAGTCATTACTTTCTTTCGGTACATTCAATCTGGTTGTTCTTCTCTCTTTCTTTCCCAGTCTCTTCTTTTTCTGCCTCAGTCTCTTTTTTTCTTTCTATCTTTTTGTTCTTTGCTGGAATCCTTCCCTTCTTATGGGTGCCATACGATCTTTTGGGTTCTTCGAGTGTCACTAGGGAATGTACCCTTGCTCGATTTAGCATATTAGTGGATGCTCTACTTGTGTCTCTAAATATTTCGGTGAGACCGCTGGCATTCTTCTGAAACATGTAGTGTCGAGACTTGAAGCTTCAAGTCGGATAGTTTACATTCATGGAATTTATGGCCTCTTATTATCCCCGTGAGCTGCAGCATTCCCATTTGTACAAATGGTTGGGTTCTCCTCGACCACGATATTCATTTACGCCTTCACCTCCTTCTTCAGCTGTTCTTTTGGAACCTTGGTGGCATTCTTGATATCCTTGTTGAGGATGTTGTCTGCTTTGGCGGGTGTAGTGCCCCTCCACCGTATGAGAAATTCTCATGGTTCCTCAGTGCTGGGCTGTAGTGTGTGGGTAGGTTAGGATTTGGCTTGAAATGATAGCTTCTTTGCTCGTTCACGTAATTGACCTCCTCAGCACTATAAGAATCTTCTTCTGTTGGCACTTCAGCACTTCTTCTCATAAGTTCTCTTTCCACTGCTCCTATTTCATGAGCAGTGTGCATCTTCCTCTCTTGTTTGTCCATCATGCATTATGGTATCGACTTTGCTTCCATGGGTGTCATCTTTGCTTAGCTCCATATGACCTTTTCCTCTCTTTGCTTCCTCTTGAAAACTCGGATGGAGCTTTCATATTGCATTTGCTAAATCTTCTGTTAGATCTCTCGCCTCTTGACCTTTGGTTTGAATGCTCCCGAGGCGGGAAGCATCGATAATGCCCTTGGATGTATCCATTTTAAAGCATGATACACTATGTCCCGGCTGGGTCTTCAAATCTATTCCATGCACATCGGGCACCTCTTGACCAGCCTCTTGAATCTTTCCCGAGCTACATATAAGCTCGTCTTCCCCTTGTTGGAATACTATTATCTCTGCCGTCTCTACGAAGTGAGAGATGGGGAAAGAATGCGCGATGAAACTCTGCAGAATTTCTTCTAAGTATCAGTGAACCATATGGTAATGATTAGGTACCATGGGTGCTATATCTCTCAAAGAAATGGGAAGAGATGCAGCTTTATCACCTCGGTCTCACACCATTCAGCTTCCTTGTATTAGCCATCACGAGAAATCTTCGGTGTTCGTTTGGGTCTTCATGGGGTGACGATGGCGATGTTGTTGAACCATTGTAATCAATCTTTGGCAGTTGAAATTGTTTGCATCGAGTAAGTACATGCGATTCTGCGAATACTCTTCTTTGAATAATAGGCTTCGAGAAATCCTCCATTGTGTCGATAATAGGGGGCATATTTCTTGTCTCACGTTCCTCTGTCACGGTCATGTCTCTCATACGCGTAGTTTGCGTTTTGCTCTTTTGTATTTCTTAAGCTCTGGTGTTCTCTCAATTCGATTGTCTATTGAATCGAATTCGAGAATCTGTTCCTATGCATTAAGGTTTCTGAAATCAAAAGCATACTCGAGATTAATAGGATAATCAAACTAAACAAATATTTCCAACATAGCTTGTTAAAGATTAGTGGTTAGTGTGGCCCTTTGCTTGCAAAACTATTTTTGTTATTTTCAAAATGTCAAATTAATATTTCCTTCTTTCGTCGAATATTGATCTAATTAATTCTTTCAATCCGACAACGAGCGCCATAAACTTGTTTGCCTTTTCTATATAGACTAAAACCCCTGAATTAACATAGATAAAAGAGCCTTCTGATTCTCTTATACCACGTGTCATTTTGGATAAGTTTGCTTACTAAAATAAATTTCTCTTAATGTTCGGGATTAAAAATAAGGGTTCGGAGTCTATGACACTTTGCAAGTCTCACGGAGTCATACAAGTAGTAAATGGCAGTCACAGGTCAACTACCTGACTACTAAAATTTCATACTATTTGGACTCAAGACTCATAGTGAAAGTTTTATCAAAACGACAAAAATAAAAAATCTATACTATTGAATATACTCAATTAAACTAAACAAAGTGAATGACAAAAATAAATTGTATATAAAAGAATGGATTGAATCGGTTCTTGAGAGAAAGCGAAAACCATCGATGAAATGCAATGGAGCGGTCCCAGTTCAACAATCAGTTACTGTTCTATGTATGGATCACGAATTTTTTGTCAAGATTTCCTAATTATTGGGTGGTTTCTCCTTTCAGATTTAATATCCTTTAGCCTACTCTCGAAGGCAGATCAAGCAAACTACTGTATTCCACATTCTCTTGCAAGATCTGCGTTTTCTTTCTCGATACTTCACGCGATTTCTGTTGTGTGGGGGCACCTTTACCTTCTCGAGGATTCTCTTAAAATTTCCACTACTTAATTGGTAGAAGAGCTCAACCTCTAGATCTATGGGTTTATCCCTTTCCCTTGATCAAATCTAAGTAATATGGGGATTGGAACTTACCTTAGATTGAGGTGAACTCACGATCATTTATATTGTTAAATACACCCTCTACTTGATTATGAGCGGGTGGGGTTATCAAAATGAACTCCTCAAAGCTGTGATTCGTCAATGGTAGTCGAACATACCCGAGAAGAATGCTCTCAACTCTCGGGAATCTCCCGGAATCCTGTGTCACTCGAGAGGGCATCACGGATGTCGAGAGCGAGATACATTCTCGATTGGTATTAGGTGCCATTAGAGACTATCCATTCAAAAAGCGACATCAACTAAGTAAAAAATAAAACCCAAATTAATTCTCTATAAATGTGCGAAGATTTGTAACTAAATGTAAAATCAAATCCAGCGAGCTGCGTTCGATTCTTGCGTGCAATTAGAAATGGAGTGCCGTCCACCTTGACCAACGTAATTGCGATAAAATTGAGAAGAAATGGGTGAGAAATTGTCTAGATTTCATAAATTTCCGACGATAATGCTACGAAAAATAATAAAACTAAAAATCCAGCTCTACGTCTACTTGCACGATTCGCGAGATTCCAAAACCGAGAAAATAAAACTAAAAAATCTAAAAATAAAAATCTACTCTATAATACCTAAGTTCCTCTTAACTTTTTCCCTTTTTTATGGAGTGTGAAGAAGGAGAAAACTACTTTACCATTCTAAGGCTATCTATTTATACTGTAAAAAAAAAAGAAAATCTGGGTCGAATCCCCAAAATGCTCCAGGTGGAAATCGAAAAAGCCCGGTCAGCAGCGCTGTTCTATGTGTGACCTCGAGTTGATGTCGCCCAGCATGGAATTCTCTTGATAGCTCATGATTAGTCGCGACCTCTTATTTTTGTTGCAAGCAATTTTGTCTTGCAAAAGCGCTTGATCGTGGTCGCGACCAGTGATGTCGCGACATCTTTTGTTTGATGTTCCTTGGTGTTGATGTCGCGACCTCGGTTTGATAGCCGCCCAACATCATTGTCTTCCTATTCTTCCGGCATACGTGGCACGCAACATCGATTTTAGGTTGCGACTGATTTCTTTCTTCCCATTTTCCAAATCGCGACATCAAAGTGATGCCGGCGACATCCTTTCTTCTGCTCGGCTCTTCTTTGGAGTCGCCACACGAGATGAGTGGTGTGACATCATTTCTCTTGTCAAGGCGTCGATTCTTTGTTTTCATGTCGCGACCTGAGTATAGCATGTCGCGACTGATTCTGACCCTTTAATTAAAAAAACAGAAGTTGCAACTTCTTTTTTTACTTGCAAGGACTTCTCTTGTGGCTTCATAGACAGATCCTTGTTGCGACTTCAGAATTATGTCGCGACATCATTTATCTCCTTTTAGGCGTCGACATCGGGAAATGATGTCGACATGAACCCTCTTCAGATGCAGTACATTTCCTTTAGTCTCGACCACGTCTTCTTTGTGTAACCTCCTTCTTGAGTTTCATTTGTTCAAGTTTTACATTTCTTCTTGAAGCTAAATTTGTTGATATGTCATTATTTGGGATGGCTAACCGCTAGCTTTGTCGCGACCTAACTCTAGTCGTGACTTCAATTCTCTGCCAGTGATTTCTTCGATTTTGCTAAATTTGAGTTTCCTGGCTTTGTATTTTCACACCAAAAAATGGTAAGTCAATTATCCACTTTTCTTCAAACAATTTATTATTTATCTCATAATAAAGTCGGAAAAATGGATTAAAAACCTAATGAGTTTTTAGACTCATCAGCCAATCGACCCCACACGGCTAGATGGCACCACAGGCAGACCAGCTATGTGAACGACCCCACGGTGGAAACACGGCCACACGACTACATGGCCAGCGGTCCCTGGCGAACGACCCTAAGGTGAAAACGGCTACCACATGGCCGTGCTCCCATACGACGGATGATACAGGTGGGAACTTCGATTACTGCGATACTACCACGACACTTAAGTATAAATTAACGGAGTAGGAAAAATCCTACCTCTTGGAGCGTAGCGGCTTTATCTCACGGGCTGACGAACTGGCCCAGTCGAGGAATGTCGAAATTTAGAGGAAGAAGCTATTGGATCTTCCTTCCTCCCTTTCTTTCTCTCTCCCTTTCTTCTCATTTTCCTTTCTTTCCTTTCTTTTCCTCCACTGGTCCATTTTTATAGACTGGACAAATCTACATGGCATGCATGCATGCATACCATGTGTCACCCACATGGCATGCATGCATCATGCCATGTGTCACCCACCCATTTGGGTTCCTTTTTGCCCCGAAATTCATGAAAAATCCGACAATCCCGGAATTTAACGAAATTCGTTTTGGTATCTAGATTTACTTAAGATAGATCCGGTGGTGTTATGCATTTCATTATCAGAATCTAGAAAATTTTTTAGGTTTCAACACGTATTGTAAGCGACGATTCTTGTTTTGCCATTTTGAACAATTCGATTTTTCGGGTTTTACATTTTCATTATCTTACATTTTCCGTCAAACCTTTTGGCAACCAAACATAGCCTTACTATTTTTAAACTTCTAAATTATTGAAAACTATTTTAAAATCAATTTCCTTACAATTATTCCTAGGAGAAAATAAACGAGATTCCCATTTCACACGTATTGATTTGAGCGTTAACGAAAAGAAGTAGCTAGAGTAACTATTAACATTGATTTAAAGAAAGATAAATAAATCAAGTGATTAAGTTTCTACAAAAGAAACTAACCGAGTTAATATATGGAGATAATCCTTTATATCAAATTACATCACTACACATAGCAACAATCACAGACACCTGATATTCGTCTAATTTGCATAACATGGGCATACTCATACGTATTCATACCTCTGCAATTGTTGGATATGGGATGTTATCCATGCTTGTAGCAGATTCCGGATATTGTAATTAACGTCTCCTACTCTGGAGGCGCCTGATAGAGATTAACATATCTCTACTGAATAATCTGACTCTTAAATCACATCCTTTACTCAGTACATTATTTATTTTAAGATTATTAATGGTTTGATTGCTAGTTTTGTTTGTCGTTGAAAATAATAATAATAAAAATGAAGATTACAAATGTTTTCAAAAATAATTTTAGGATAAATAGTTGCTATCTAGATGACACACTTAAAATGTGGGTCTGAAATTTCACCTTAGCACAAACATAAGAGGTCACAGGAGTAAAGATTAAATCAAACTAGCATCCAGCCCCCTGAAAGTGTTCATTTAACCAGTTTGAGATCCCTGATAGGCAGACTACTTGGATCGATTGGTTTCACTACTAGTTGCTGCCACAATAAAAATGAAGGATAAAATATGATTAGAAATCCTATCATACCTATTATATATAGAAATGACTATATAAACAAAACTATTGAAAAGGAATTTACCCTTATCTTGGTTCATACTTGTTAGAAACAAGCGCGAAATGAGGATCAATGGGCAAACCCATTTCCTCAAAAGCTGGATCATAGAGTGAAGGTTCATGCCTGAAAGCATTTGAAAGATAATTTTAGTTTGTTTTTCAACTTCCTTCAGCGGTTATGAATATGTGAATACAAGAAATATGAAATAGTATGATTTCTTTAAGACTGAAAAATACCTTGGAGTTGAGTGCACTAGGATGATTAAATTCATGATTTTGGTTTCCAAGGCCCTGAGGAAGCCATTTGAATGGTTAACACCACTTTCATCTATATAAATCAAACTACTTTGAAATGTAATTAATCTAGATGGGAAATAATTCTTTGGTGTATGCACATCGAAAGAAAGAATATATGGGAAATGTGGAAAAGTTGCTATATAACAGCTAAGATTGGTTGTAGTGACTAAGATGCTTTAGGACTAGGATTCAAATAAATTTTCAAATAACCTTAAGTTGGGTTTAGAAGTTCAAGCAAGCCAATACATAAGGTTTAGTTTAGTTTAGTTTAGTCATGGCTCTCAACTACTAGTTGATTACCTTGCAATAGTAAGTGATACTGTCGACGAGTTGAACATTCTTGGGGTGCCCGTCCTAAACCAATACTAATATGCCTTGCATATTTGTAGATATTGGTGCCTTGCATGTAACATATAATTTTAGCAACTTAACCGTCAGTCAATCACATCAAGGCAATATGACATTGTCTTTGGTGAAGTAGAAGTCCCTACCATGAAATAAATTAAACCTAATCTCTATCTTATAATTTATAAGACAAATACTACTCCATTGAGTTGAGCACCATACCAACGCTCGTTACAAGGATAAGCTTAGAATAATGTCGATGAGTGGTCAACTAGAGGCACTACTTCTACTATGAGGATAAAATGAGCTTGCATGGGTGTCAAAGACTTCCTTCTCAAAATCAAAATTTCTCTAATAATAACCTTTCCAATTCCTCTACGTTGTTTAATTGAATTATCTTGTAATTCTTGTGAGTGTAATGAAAGTCTTAAATTGCCTTCTAGTAAATCCTTACCAAAAGTCATTTTCTGCTTGAATGCGCACACAAATGTATGGGACACTCCCTTTACTTTTTTTTTTTTGTAACACCTTATATACTAAATTGATGGTTTTTCTTATTATGTCCCATTTGTTAATCATTTCGCCAAATTCATTGTTTTTCATTTTATTACATGAATTTAAATTTTTTTCCTTGTTCAAAATTTCAGAAAATGGATGATTTTTTTTTTAATCTTCTATCACTATCATTTACTATGATATTTTTGAAGAATAACAATGCTTAAAATAATTGTTTGCAATTGTCCAACATATTATCTCAACCTTGTACGCACCTCAACCCATAGCCTCTATTAAATCTCATCATTAACATATATTGTCCGAACTAACTAGACTCACCCTCCATCAAACTCCTTGCCTTTATCCTTTAAATTATTCTATTTATAAAACAACCCTTCATCTTATTATAGACTCCCAACACCTATCTTAAGGGTACGTAAATCTCCCATTTTAAATGTCTCAACTCTAAGCACTTAACTATTCAAAATTGAAACTGTTCAAGTGTTTATATTGCAAACAGCTACTTGTATACCTTTGAACAATGTTAAGCTACTATATTCTTTAGCTACTTAGTATCACAACTCTTACCTTTTGGCTTATAGATTATAAGATTTATTTGCAGCCTGTTCTACGTGTATTCAATTTGATGAAGCTCATTTCTCTCTACCTACCTTTACTAGGTGAGACAAAATTAATCCTCATTACATACTCTATAGTTGGTATTCCATTTCATCTCCCCTTAAGTTAATCTTCCTTTCAAATCCCCTAATTCCACCATTATTTACATGGAAAATGTTTCTTCTTATTTGATCATTGCTGTTCTTTCACCTTCATTATCAATAGATATCATCTCAACCACGCATTTCAGCTAACCAACCTATTATGGAAGCCTCCCTCTCTAACTCATGAGTCTCCCCTTCAATAGATTCATCCTCCTCCTTACTCATGTTTTTGCAATCTTATCTTCCTGTACATAGATTCAAACCTTTCCCCACCTAACTATTTGACTCCAACACTTACTCCCCTCCCTTCCTTTGGTTTCATCTACCTACAACTCACTCTATCTTATATTGACATATTATGTCAACTTCACATCCTATTTGGTCTAAGGTTGGTTTCTCTAATAAAAGCACCATCTTACAAGGACATAATGCAGAGAGCCAATCTCGCTCATTAGTCGAGAGTCTTTCAGTCGGTTCTTAAGTTTAGGTTATAAGTATGCCTTGTATAGTATGTATGCCTTGTATAATTCATTCATGATGCAAGGTCGCCCGCAGGGTGATGTAACCCACAGCACAGCGGTGTCGGAGTATTCTGCGGTCGAGTTTGAAGGGAAAAGTGAAGGCCTTCACAATAAATTATGGAATGATTGATTGATAAGTCAATGGGATGAAGATGCCACAATCAACTATGGAATAATTGATTGATAAGTTGATGGAATGAAAACGCCACAATCAACTATGGAAAGCTTGATTGATAAGTCAAGGATAGTGAAAGTGCCACAATCAACTATGGAATGGTTGATTGATAAGTCAATGGAATGAAGACGCCACAATCAACTATGAAAAGGTTGATTGATAAGTCGATGGAATGAAGACGCCACAATCAACTATGTAAGGGTTGATTGATTAGTCAATAGGATGAATGCCACAAAAAAATCCGTTAAGTTCAAAAGTTCTTTGGACAACCAAAGAGGAGAAGACTGTCACAATTTTTAATTCATATTCTTCTGTTTTATTACATTGTAAACATGCCTTTTTATAGGCTAAAAACTAGAAAGAAAATAGAAATAAAATATCGATTACAAAATTTGACCTAAATCCCACCTAAAACTAAAAAAGGAAACAAACCTAAATAAAAATAAACTAAGGAAAGTAAATAAAAAATAAATAAACTAAAAGGAAAGTAAATAATTTGGCATGCAAGTCATACAACTTGATCTAGAAAACATCCTAAATACGTCAAGATTCTTCTAGAACTCAGATTAGCATATTGCATGCCTGTTTGATATTCTTTCATTGTGCTCTCAAAACCTGCCTTTTTGGAATTTTAACTACAGCCTTTGAAGTCGTGTCTTGACTTTGCATCATTCTCCTTCTCTTGAGAAAAAAGATTTGTCCTCAAATCTTCATCTATAGGATTATTTTTCTTTTTTTTTTCTTCAATATTTCTAAAAGAAAATTCTTTTAAAAAAAAAAAAACAAAAATTTTTAAAGATAAGCAAACCTAATTGAGGAGCAGCTTTGATACCACTTTGATGCAAGGACGAGACATGATGGATGTCAAATGGTTTAGTATGTTAAGGATAGGTTTGAGGTACTTTAGGAGTATAGGGTGTGTAACTTTGAAGAGGTGAGGATAGGTCTGGTCTCAAAAGTTATAGGGCTTATTTGAGATTTATTTATGATGGAATTAAGGTTTAGAATGACGGATTTTAAGTTTGGAAAGTTTCAGGTTTGACTTGATGCAAAATAACTTTGTTTTGAGATAGTTTGTGATTTTCGAGTTTTCTGGGTGAAATTTAGGGCTATGCAGGTTGAGGTTTCTCTATGGTTGGGGGATGATTATTTTATAGTTTCTAGGGTGCAACAAGGTTTTGGAAAGGTTTTATAGTGCCAGAAGATTTTGAAAGTTTGGGTTGAGGTTGGAGATGGTTATGGAAGGTGAAGAAGATGATGAGATAAGTAGAGGTTATAGAAGGATAGGTACTTACTTTACAACTCAAGGAATCCACCAAGAGATAAAAATCCATGAACTCGCCACTTAAGGGAATCTACCCAAGAGATAAGAGAACAAGATATATACTTCACCACCCAAGGAATCCACCAAGGGATAATAAGCAACGAACTCGCCACTAAAGAGAATCCACCCGAGATATTAGAAACGAGAGGCTCTTAAAAAGATAATCTAAAAATTTTATTAAACGTCGATTGATAATGAAAAGACTAATTAGGAGGAGTATATATCTATACTTTCTAAATCAAATAAAAACTCCTACTTTGACTTGGAAAACTGAGACTTAATTTAAAAGAAAGCAACTCATAAAAGCAAATCTTTCTGAAAGGAAATAGCAACTCTTACTTTTACTAGGAAAACAAACTTTCGAAATTAAATAAAGAAACTACTAATTGGATATAGAAATAGATTTGATGTCTCCAAAGTTTCACAACCTCCCATATACGAATTTTCCATAATGAAGATTGAATTCACAATGTTTGTTATAGAAGCTCCTACATCAATAATGATGCAAAGTCAAGAACCACGACTTCTAAAGTGTAGTTAAAATTCAAAGAAACGGGTTTAGAGAGCTGAAGAAGATCAAGGACACATTCAATATGCTAATTTGACTCCTAGAAGAATCTAGGCATTATTTGGGATGTTTTTTCTAGATCCAAGTTATGTGACTTGCATGCCTAGTTATTTACTTTCCTTTTAGTTTATTTATTTTTATTTACTTTCCTTAGTTTATTTTATTTAGGTTTGTTTCATTTTTAATTTTTTTAGGTGGGATTTAGATTGAATATTGTGGTAGATATTTTAATTCTATTTCCTTCTTAGTTTGTAGCCTATAAAAATTCATGTTACAATGTAATAAAATAGAGAATATGAATTAAAAATTGTGACAATCTTCTCCCCTTTGGTTCTCTAAAGAACTTTTGAACTTATCGGATTTTTTTGTGGTGTTCATCCTATCCACTTATCAATCAACCCTTCCATAGATGATTGTGGCATCTTCATTCCATCGACTTATCAATCAACCCTTCCATAGTTGATTGTGGTGTCTCCATTCCATCAACTTATCAATCAACCTTTCAATAGTTGATTGTGACATCTTCATTCCATCGACTTATCAATCAACCTTTCCATAGTTGATTGTGGTGTCTTTACTATCCTCGACTTATCAATAAAAAATTTCCATAGTTGATTATGACGTCTTCATTTCATCGACTTATCAATCAACCATTCCATAGTTGATTGTGGCATCTTCATTCCATTGACTTATCAATCAATCATTCCATAATTTATTATGGCGTCTTCACTTTTCCCCTTTGACTGTAGAACGATCCGAAAGGCTACTATGTTATGGGTCGCGTCGATCTGTGGAGACCTTGCATCAAAGTGGAATCAAAGCTTATGGTTTGATGGCTGATAGTAAGCTAAAAGGAATTCTTGATAATGAAAGCAAAGTTCAAATCATAAATTCAAGTGGTTTTGTAAAACCCCAGAACTAAATGTTACTAATCTTGAAATTCTTGTTCAACGTCTACAAAAACGCTTGAGATTTCATAGAGATCCTATGGTTATGGAGGACTTAGGTGGCGAAAACAAGATCGAGGAGGAACATGGTGATGAGTAAGAAGAAACTGTGCAACCTAGTCAACTTCGAAAATTTTGGGAGTGCAAGAAGGCTAAAGACAAGCATGTAAGACACTATGATTATCAAGGAAAGTATGATGGTCGCTACCACGATGGTGATTACTATGAGAGGCATGGTAATTATGATGATGGCTCGAGATTCCTCGAGACTTTATATTCCAAATTTGAGAAGAAGGATGCATGTTGATGACTTCTTGAATTGGCTTTATGCGATGGAACATGTCTTTGAGTATTGTGACCCCCGAGCCTGAAAGGGTGAGATTGAGTGGCTATCAGATCTTGTGAGAATACTTCTTTGGTAGAAAACTTGAAGAGGCAGCGTGAAAGAGATGGTAAAAAGAGATTCAAACTTGGGAAAATATGAAGCAAGAACGAAAAAGGAAGTACCACCCCTTTAACTATCACCAAGATATCTACCTCAAAATTTAGAACTTTAATCAACGAGATTTGAGTGTGGAAGAGAATTCGGCTGAATATGAAAATTTGATGATCAAGGGAGACTTAAGAGAGGCCGAGGAACAATCCATATCCCGCTACCTTGTTTGTATGATTGTCATTGCTGAATTTATTTATATGCAGCCATATAACACTCTTCAAGATGTGATAAAGCTTGCTTTGAGGTGAGCTCTAAACAAGTATAAGTTCTACAACTAGTAATTAGCCAGCTAAAGAAGGGTTTTTTAGGGATTCGACTTATAGGAATCCTAATGATGCTAAAACTACCCCAAACCTCAAGTAAAAAGTGAAGTACATAATTTTTAACAAGAGTCAACTTCTAAGTCAAAGAGATGTTATAAGTGCCAAGGGTTTGGGCATATTGTTTATGAGTGTCCTAATCGAAAAGTGGTGGCTACTAATTTGAAAGATGAAACGAGGAAGAAGATGTTGAATCGACCATGTGCAGAAGATGAAAGAGCTTAGTATGCGACCATGGGACTTTCTTGGTTGCTCAAAGGCCTTAAAGTTAGAGCGGTTGTTAGTAAAAGAAGATTGGATTTGTCAATGTTTTCACCTGAGTGCACATCTAAAAATTGAGATTTTCTCGGTGATTATTGATTGTGGGAGCTTTGAGAATCGTGTTTCCATGGAAATGGTGCAAAAATTGGATTTTAATATGGTCCCACATCCAAAACATTATAATCTTTGTTGTCTTCAAAGGGGAAGTGATATTAGGTAAAACATAGATACCTTGTCTCATTTACAATTGGAAAGCATTACAAGGATGAGATATGGTGTGATATTGTTCCAATGGATGTTTGTCACTTGTTGCTCGAAAGACCATGGTAATATGATCGGAAGGTAATTTATAAAGGTTTCAAAAACATCTATACATTCCACAAGGATGGCCAAAAAATTATCTTGGCACCTATGAAACCAACAATGGCTTTAGAAATCAAACTTGAGGAGAAGAGTTCTTTGTTGTCAAAATCTAAGTTGGAGAGGCCCAGAGTAAAGTTGGATTCGGAATGTGATGGCTTTGGTTGGTGTTAAAGAAATAGAAAGTGAGAAGGAAATCCCATAAGAAGAGAAGCTGATTCTAGAGGAAGTTGTGGATGCCTTGAGTAGAAAACATGCTTTGTTGACTTCCATGCTAGTTAAGCTAGTTTAAGGATCCTAAAGTTAGAGTCAAAGGAATCAAGATGCTACATCGCTTGAAAACTAAGGAGAAATATGTGAAGTGTGTTGAACAAACAAATAAGCATAGAAAGCTACTTGAGTTTAAAGTAGAAGATGTAGTTTGGGTTCATATTGACACGGACCCAGTTGCAGTTTGGAAATTTGGAAGGCTAAGTTGATGGTAGATGAGTGTTTTGACATTATTGAGAAGGTGGAGAATGCTTACAACTGGGTTGGCACCGACAGCTCTTATATGTTACCTACATCGATGTCGAGGATTTGAGGTCTTATCATGGTGAACTGAGGGCAAGTCTTTTTCCCAACTATAGGGAGTGATCTGGGAGCTTCTCTGACAAACATTGTGGTCGATCTTCATTATGAAAAATTTGGATTCGGGAGGTTGTGAAACCTTGGAGACACAAAATCTATTTCTAAATCAAGTAGTAGTTTCTTTATTTAATTTGGTTGTTTTCTAGTCAAGTAAGAGTTGATATTTCCTTTAGAAAGATTTACTTTTAAGAGTTGCTTTATTTAAATTAGAAAGTCTTGTTTCCCGATTCAAAGTAGGAGTTGTTATTTGATTTAGAAGTATGGGGCTATATATGCCCCTCATAGTAGTCTTTCGACTATCGATTAGAAGTTTAATAATATTTTATATTTCTCTTTAAGAGTTACCATTCTCTTATCTCTTGGGTATATTCAACAGTGGTGAGTTCTTTGCTAACATCCCTTAGTTGTGATTCCTTAGTGCTTAGTATATATCTTGCTTTCTTATCTCTTGGGTGGATTCCTTGAATTGTGAAGTAAGTACCTATCATTTTATAACCTCTACTCATCTCATCATCTTCTCTTTCACCTTTCCATAATAAATTTTCAACCTCAACCCAAAATTTCTAAATCTTGTTCCATACCTATTAAACATTTCCAAAAACCTCGTTTCACCCTAGAAACCATAAAAACCATCATCCTGAACCTTGGAGAAACCCAGCCTACCTTAGAAAACCAGAAATTGCAAACTAGCTCAAAATAAAGCCGTTTTGCATCAATTCAATCCCACAACTTTCCAAACTTAAAATCCTTCATTCTAAACCTTAATTCCACCATAAATAAACCTCAAATAAGCCCTATAACCTTTGAGACCAGACCTGTCCCTTACCCTTCAAGACACACCTATACCCACTAGCTACCACGACCAGTCCTAACACCAAATTGTTAGATCATCCATCACATCTGTACTTGCATCAGATTTATCTTTAGAATGTTAAGGGTGTACTTAAAGGTTATAAGTTGTATTGTACAAAAAATAATATACTCTGGGTGTTCATCCATTTCACTCTTTAACTATATTCTATATAGAAGTTACAACTACTACTTTAAAAATTTTAAAACTGAAAGCTTCCTAGAAGTGTATTGAAGTTTATATAATTTTTGTTTTGTATGTGCTACCTAACTCTAGTCTATATTTTTTTATTTTTGGTATTTATTGCTCTTAAATCTTAACATTCTTGAGGTAAAATGAAATTGATTAAATATAAAGTCAAAGTTAAATTAAATTCTAGTTATCCCATTACGAAAAAAATAAAACAAGCGGAATTTCTTTTTCAAACTATGTTTCATCACAAAAAATAATTAGGATAAGAGAAAGATCGGTTTAGTTGACCTTTAAAGCATGTAGAACATGTGAAATCCCAAGAAAGTATCCAATACCATGCCAATATGACAATGTGCTACATTAGACAACTCTTTTTAAACATGTATGAAATGAGGATTGCATCTACTTTTCTTTCACTAAAAACATTGATATTTGATTTAAGGAAATCATCAAGAAAGAAAATCCTTCCAAAGTATATTAGCAAGGGAATTACTTACTTGAGGATTAGGCATGGTTGGCATTACAAAATGATGATACGGGGGGCGTCCAGTTGGATATGCTACAACTTGAGGAGGAGCTTGTTGTGACCTACAAATGAAAATAAAAGCAAAGAATTCAAATACATAGTAAGTTTTTAGAAAGTTAATTCCATTGTAGAAAATTGAAAGGAATAAAATGAACAATATCAAAGATAGTTTAAAGGGAACTAACTAAAAGATTGAAATGCTACCAAAGTTATAGGCAATAATAAAATATCAGGTAGGCCTATATGCTTCTCCCCAAACTGAAAGGGCATGAACTACCTAAGAAACATCAACTAACTTTGTTTTGTGCACTAGATGTGAGGGTATGAACCAACCATTAATGTCAGTGCATATTCCATGACAAGAGGAAAAAATCTAATATACCTAAAAAATGTGCATTAAACGTTTATGTTGGGTTTGAATTGAATACATCTTTGTCCCTAGTGTTCTACAAGAAGATGGCTTCTTTGAAGTTCAGGTTTGATGAAATTTGTGTGAATTCCCTAGTAGGACTAGGAAGTAGTTCAGATTAAGGCAATCCTGTGGTGGCCAGGCGTCTTTGAGCTTAGGGAGTTCGGACTACGGGCAAGAGTTACGGCATGGGATGCAAGGCGATGCAAGTTTGGAGGCCAAAGGTACGTGGGGATCAAGTATCAGATGGGCACAGGATGATTTTTAACTGTGGTTGATGATCCAATCACGAATCAGATCATCTAAGCTATTAAACTGAAATTAGAAACAATGGAGTTTTCTATTCTTAAGAGGATAACTTGAACAACAAGTTTCCATATTCATTGTGATTTCTTAAGGTAAGTACAAAATAGAAGGTAGAGTTGGATTCATATTAGGATAATGATCCAACCTTATCAAGAATTCCAAGACTGAATTACAAGGCTATGAATTCAAGGGTTTAGAAGTTGCTCATCACGAATTTCAGGAGTAGAGCTTGAGGAGGAACAAGCAAACTCTGGACATGATGAAGGAATGCGGAGTACAGATACTCAATTAAGGTATTACATGATACAAGCTTTTAACCTTGTGTGAAAGATGTTTTAATATTCTTCATCTTATCATGTAATGTGGGTTATGGTTTTGTCTTATTGAAGAAAGGAATGGAGGAGTTCATTACAGATTCAAAAATGAGTGATTAGGTTTCAAGAAGGGTCATGGATAAAGAGGAAGTCTCGTACCACATAAGACTAATTGCAACACTTTAATCAAATTAGTGGAGCACAGCCCCGTGGACATAGGCAGTTGTCGAACACGTAAAACATTATGTGTGCTTTTACTTTATTGAAAATATTTCATATCTACTCTGTACACACTAATACCTACAGGGGAGTTCAAACGCACTATACTAAAGTCTGAATGAGATCACAATCTAAACACCAAGGATTATGACCAGAAACGCACACTTATATCTATCAATTGGTATTAGATTGGTATTAGATTGGGTCACTCTAAGTTACTGAGTGAGATATATGTTTACTCTAACTATTTGTGTGAGTGTCAAATAAATTTGATGAAAGAAAGTGGATCTACAAGTCGTCCCCCTCTTCTTGATGGGACAAACTATGGTTACTAGAAGGCAAGGATGTGAGCCTCCATAAAATCAATTGATGAAAAGGCATGGAGATCAGTTCTACAAGGATGGAAGCCACCTGCGAGAAAACCCGATGTTGAAGGAAAGCTGTTTCCAAAGCAGGCGGAATGGACACGAAAGTGTTAGAAAAATTATACAAGGCATTACGCCTTTAGCACTTATTGTCGTCTTATATTCATTTATAATAATCGCTGCATCTTCATTTCTTTTATATTCATTTATATATGAATTGATAGTAATCTTAAATCAAATTAATGATGTCTTTGATACATTATAGCATAAAAGAAATCATGATCGTGATCATGATTATGAGATTCCTATTATGTGTAATTATGTAGTATCTAAAGCGTCTATAGATAGACTAGCACATATTTGTGCCTCCTTGATTTGATCAAGTAGTTGGTCTCATAATCTGTGAGCATCATGATCATTAGAGTAGAAATGTGGATGCTTGCTATGAGTAGTCAAGTTCATTGGAGACCTACTATGAGACAATCTTATGGATTATCTATACAAACATCAATGATAGTCATCATAGCTATGGTGTGGATTTCATATGCTTGAGGTACTCAAGGATATCTTAGATGCTGATTTTATACTTTGACTTTGATCCTTGTTGCCTCGGAGAGGTTGCTCACAAGATGATGATTGGGTATAGCATGAGGTATTCGAAGGTAATTGAGTAGCCAATAGTTGATTCACCACTCCTCATAGAAGGAGGGTATACCCTAGGCCTCTTGTAGAGATCATTGCTCAGAATCTATGGCCAAAGTGATTACTTCATGAAGAGAATCTTTAGTGACATGCTTTACGAGTTATGGAACTTGGAGACAAGATAAACACACTTGGGCTAGGTATAGCGTAGCCAGTCTAGTGGGAGCTGATGTAGAGTCCATGCTCTGAACCAAGTCGGGTATAGTTGGAGTGAAAAGAAAGCATTGCACAATATATTGTGTATGGAAGGGTTTGTAGTCAAACCATTAGTTCTCTGATCAATTGGGGGTCATGATGTGTTGCTAGATACCGCTCATGACTTACTTGGATTTAAGTGTTGAATCAAGTGGTTGTTTGGTGTGAATCATACCTGCATTTTGAGTGTGTTTTTCATGTATTTATATAACTAAAATGCTAGATTCCCACCCTATTCATCAATATTACACTAATCCCCCATTTGCTTATGTTTTGCAGGATTAAAAGGAAAATCAAGCAAAATGATGGAAGAAATCAAGTGAAGAGGAAGTTGTTGATTTGCAGCAGATTGCTTGCGTATCTTCGTCGCGACGACGAGGTTTGCCAAGGAAAAGAGGAAGCTTCGCTGCTATGAAGTCGAATGATGCAAAAAGCTGAGCCTCAAGTTCGCTTAGGCGAAGGAGCAGCTTACCTTAGCAAAGGAGCCATGCCCCTTCAAGACCACCCTTGGGTTCAACTTGTCTTCGCTGAGGCGAATGAAGAATATGCCATATGAAGACACCTGTAGCGAAGGACTGAGGGCCCGATCAACAAACTTTGAGTTTTGAGCTCATCATAAGCCCATTTTCCAATGCATATAAATACTAGTCTTTGCAATTTGTTTAGTGGTTGGCTTAGGAGGAGATCACCCTCCCACGCTCCTTCTTCTTCTTGAGCCACTTTGCTTCAGTTCTACTTGGATTCGAGCTCATTTCTTGGAGCTACCTGGAAGATCTAGCTACTAGGGGTACCTTGTTATAAGCAATGGGCTGAGTTTCGATTTGAGATTGATCTCACATATTTGCTTCGTATTCCTAAACCCTCTACTCTTATTCTTAATCTTTTAGTATTTTGTATTTGAAAATATGATATTGTTTGGTTTTAAGGCTACTATGAGTGGCTAATTTCTCCCCTGTGGCTAGTTGCTGTTGAAATCGTGGTTGTATTATGGGTTTTATTGAATGATTTTGCAGAATCTATTTGTGTTGGAGGTTACATGTATGTGGTTCCTTGATTTTCCAAGTTTTTATTCCACTTTGCATGCTGTGAGGGTGAAGTTAAGACCTAAAGTCTAAGGTTCCAGAGTGAGAGTCGGAGTATCCCCTAAGAATTGATTTTTACCTCTAATGTCTTACAATTGTTAAATTGATTTAACTTAATCAAAGAAATTCAAGAAACTAGAATGTCGTGATTATGGTTTTGCCATAGGACATCATTCAACCCATGGAAGATTGTTAGACGGAAAAGGAGATCGATTAGAATATAACTCGTAATTTATTGCATGGACCAAAAGGAGACCAATAGAGTTCTATGACCGATTCAATAAAACCGTATCAATATTTGACCTAGAAGGACCGTAAAGGAGAATAGCAATGAGGTGTGAGAAATCGAGGAGACACGAAAGTGTAAACCTCATACTGGGTTCCTCGGGGTAAGGATGAGTCTAAACTCATCTATTTTTAAGCCCATTTTTTCAAGTATATTTCAGGCATAAAAAGTTCATTTTAATGCAAGATTATGGAGCTTTCACCCACATTTATGTTTTTCGTAAAACTTAAGGAAGAAGCACCTTCAGAATAAATGGAGCAAAATCAACATTGTGCGCAGAAAGGCAAATGTCACAACATAATGTGGAGTAGGTCTGATGATTGCAATGTCGTGCCGACAAAGCTTCGCGAACATTAGTCAAGAGGAAGGAAAGATATTCAATGTCGCTGACATCATTACGCGTTATCAGGGCAACATCACGTTAATGTCGCAACTATGCAACTCAATGTCATAACATCAAAAGCAGCCCCAACAGTCAAACTATAGCAGCCATCCAATGTCGCTACATCGGCAGAAGGACTAACAAGCAATGCTGCAACATCAACCAAGGCTAAAAAGAATGGAGATCTAAATATCCAATGTCGCGACATCGGATCAGTAATGTTACGAAAGATTCAATGTCGTGACATTAGACTAGCAATTTCGCAACATAAGCTTAGAGTGGTCACAATGAACTGAACCGACCAATGTCATGACATTAGATCAGAAATGTCACGACATTAGATCAGAAATGTCACGCATATCGCTGAAAATACTATACTGCGCAGGTACGTCACAAACATCAATAAGTGCGAATTCATTTCGCGATGTCGCCGGCATCAGTAGCGTAAGAGCAAAGGCATCAACAAGCTATGTCGCGACATCAATTCAATGTCACAACACAGGAAAGGAAATGTCGCGACATCGAAATTAATCTACAACATTGGATCTCAATGTCGCAACATCGTCACGACATTGACTTATCACTGGAAATTGAGAATTGCCCACCAAAGTTGTTAATGTCGTGACATTAAATGAAACCCACGACATTAACAACTTTGATGTCGCAACATCACCATGACATCAACAACAACAACTACAAGATTGGCTTTTGAAGTGTGTGATTCCTCAGCCCTGCTTTTAGTACAAGACCCGAGCCTACAATAGAAGTCTTAGGGAATAGTGCTAACTTCCAAACTACTCTTCATCAAGTCTATGTGCTTTTCTTTAGAGAGTCAAGTCTCATTGTATATATTTTTATTTTCTTTCTTTTCTATTTTTATTTATACTTAGATTTTGTTTTTTTCAGTAGAGTAGCATCTGAATCGGAATCAAAGCTAGATGAATATAAATTGAGGCTTAAAATTATGTTTGAATTTAAATGGAATTCGGGAATTTCCTTTATGGAATTTTTTTTCGGCCTGATTACAATTTCACTAATTTGTTTTGAACAACTAGTCATTGTCATTTGTGATCCATATTTTGAGGCTCGCTTCCCTCCGAAATAATCTGTTGTTGGGATTATTGTTTGTAGTGTCATAATGTTGTCGGGGTATGAAAGTTAGAGTGATTTAATTGATATTACCTCTACATTAAGTTGTTTTGAACACCTGCAGCCTACACCCAAAAGAGTTATATCATTGCTTTGATTTCCGTGAACTCCTTCTCGAGTGACAAAGGGTCGAGGACTACTCCAGAGCAATGAGTAGTAACTTAGGGGTAAATTACACTGATATTATTTGAACTAATGCACTTTTAGAATTACTTTGATACATCACTAGTGAAGATGCAACCTTTACTTTCAAGGTTCCCTCCTGGGTGACAATAGGAGTGTGTGCCCGAGGAATATGATCCACTTACTAATCTAGAAATTTAATTATGAGAGGTTTCACCTTAATTGAGAGGAATAATTTCAACCCTTTGTTAGCTGAGATTCTAATCAAGGAGAGAAATAATTTTTTTCTAATTGATGGTTGAGATATCATTTATTTTGGAGAGGGCTTGCATTACCTCGTTTCACGGGTGTGTACCTTCGCCTTTAAGAGACGGTTGTGAAGTAATCGAGAAGGAAAAAATAGTTAGATCTTAAAGAAGATATATTCCGACAAGTAGCTCTTCGTATCCACCGTCCAGAGATAGAAGTGTGGTAAGCCGGGGAGTGAAATGTGTAGTGTTAAGAAATCCATTTCATATCTAATCTTCTCGACAATTCCAATGTTCATACCTAAGACTTTATCTTTTATTTGGAACTTGCAAAATGATTGTCACAACACTGTTTTCATTCCCAGTGTTATTTCAATCCAGTGAATTCTCCAATCATTTCATTATTGCTTTGATTAATTTTACTGTAGAAGATAAATATATCCTAAAATTTGGAAGTTGAAATAGTGAGATTCTTGAGTAGCGAGGGTAGTTATTCTTTGAATTCTCTAATCTATCCTAGTGGGAATGATATCTCTGACTTAAACATCCACTTATTACTTAAAGGACCTATGCACGAGAAGAGTTTTTGACCAAAACCAATTTAATTGCAAATTATTACTAAACAAAAGAAAATAGATTTTAATGATCTAAAGATATCAAGTTTCTAGCATGACGTGATCAATAAATTCTTGCAGCGTGTGTTGATAGAAGTTTGGTATACATAATCACGCGTATTTGCAAAAATTAGTCCACACTAGGCATTCTACAATTTTAAGTAATCGGTTGTTAGATTATGAAAGTAGTTTTGGTAATAGTGTTTCAAATTTTGTATTTTTTACGTATGGTCACTCATAAGTTTATTTAATGAAGATATATTCATTGAATCTGTGATTTTGTGGTTATAAGTCATAAATCCACTTATGAGTTCAAAAACTCATATTTTTAAGCCTATTTTCTCATGAATATTTTAAGGCTTCAAGTTTTTAATTTAATGCAAAATTATGGAATCTTCACCTAAATTTATGTTTTGCAAAAATTTAAAAGAAAGAAGCAAAAAATCGAAGAAATGCAAAGAGAGTCGCAGTAAACATTGTGGGATGAGACCGCAGTCGCGACTTTGACTAAGAAGGGACTAAACATAAGTTGATCACAATAGATATCAAGACTGAGAAGCCAACGACGGGCATAGTCCAGCACAATATTGATCCGTAGTCGCTACATCCGGGTCAAGAAAGCAAAGTAGAAGATGATTTCGTGAGTCGCGACATCCAATGGAAGAAAAGCAAAGTAGAGCAGATTTCTCGCAGTCGCACATCGGGAAACCCCAGAGCTGCGACATTATTCCATTACAGTTGTGACTCTGACAAGCAACATTAACAAGAAAAGTCGTGACATCAAGACTCAGAGTCACAACTCCAAAAAACAACATCATAAAAGAGTCGCAACATTATTTTCTTCGTAGTCGTAAAATTTTAGAATAGTAAAATTCAAAGCTTCAAGTGACATTATATCAGAAGTCGTGACATTAACATCCAAAGTCGCCAAGCATTTCATAGATTAGAAAAAATTCGTAGTCAATGGTTATTTTTCTTTGCAGAGTCGCCACAGCCATTTTGCAAAGCATTTACATCGCCCGGCGACATCAACTACATGACATCGCAACTAGTGGGATTTTGGCTTTTTGAAGCCCACAATTTTCCCCTCGTTTTCGAGGCCCAATTATTGGAGCCTATAAATAGAAGCGCCTAGGAGTTATTGCGCAGCTTTTGCTCAACCTTTAGCGAATTTGGGAAAGAATCTCCGAAGGAGTTGGAGTTGCTTTTGTATACATTTTATTTTATTTTTTATTTTTTAGTTTTTGTTTAGCTTTTTAAGAATTAAACCTATCTCAATAAATTTTTGAGCCTGGTTTTGTAAACGATTATTCTTATTTAGGTTTTTGAATTCCAAGGAATTCTTGGATTATTTCTGTAGCCTTTTCTTTCGCTTGCCATAAATCTCAATGAATTTGTTTTGATCAACTAGTCATTGGCAACTATAATTCGCCGCTTATGGATAATCGAGCTCTTCCGGAAGGGATTTTGTGTTTTGATTATTGCTCGAGTTATTTTTAAATGTGTTAGGTAAGGAAAACCCGACCGATCTAGCCGGGTATCGCTGCACTGTGCTGTTCTTAAAGACAGCGGTTTATACCAAAAAGAGGTTTACGTTCTAATTTCCGTGATCCCCTCCGAAAGTGACAGCCAAAGACGGACGACCCGAGAACAACGAGCAATACATCGGGGCATATTTCATCGATATTCAATGAACTAATGTACTAAGTTTAATTTGATGCTTCACAAATTATGCTCCTACCATCGTAAAGGAAGACCGATATATTATCTTTTCATACTTAGAGGCTTCATCTCACTTCAGCAGAATGATCTTGATCCCGTGTTAGCTGGATTCTAATCAAGGAAAGTGGCGCTTCAATGAATTGCGTATCGAGGTACCAAATGAATTGGAAAAGGCTTGTATTATCCTGTGTATGGGGACAAGCAGTTTTCAGTCCTATGAAATGGTTGTAAAGTACTAGAAAGGAAAAACAACTAAATCCTTAAAGAGGATCAGATTTTACTAGTAACTATTTTGACCCATTTGTCCTAGAAAGGAATATGGTGTTAGGTAGTGAAATTTATAGTGTCAGGAAGATTCCAAGGCTATACTATTCTGCTCTTGGACAAGTCTAGAATTCAAACCCATGGCTAACTTGTTTTTTAACTTACTGTAACTTAATGATCATAACACTGAGTTCTCTCCTAGTGTTATTTCTATTATGAAATTTCATTCAGAGATTAGAATTGTTTTCATTTAAAGTAAAATTTATACAAGTTTTATTTCCATTACAGTTTTGATAGATAGTATACCAATCTTAAAAATTATTAGTTCAAATAGAGATTTTCTTGAGTAGCAGGGGTAGTTGAGCTTTAGATTTCTAATGAATCCTCATGGGAATGATATCTGGACTTATAATCCACTTTATTACTTGTATGACCTATGCACTTGCAGTGATGTAGACCAAAACAAATTTTAATTGCAAATTATTACTTACACAGCAGAAAACATAAAATCTTTATATAGAAAAAGCAGTCATCAAGTTTTTGGCGCCATTACCGAGGACTGAAAGTCTTTGGTAGCAATGCTAAGAATGAGTTGATCGCGATTCGTTTACAACAATAAAGTTTTCGCACACCACGGGATTTAAAAAGTCTTGGTAGCAACTGCCAGAAACACACTCACATCTTAGCCTTACAACAAGTTTTTGGCTCCATTGACAGGACTGTAAAATCTTTCGTCCCAAAGGCTAAGAAATTGTTGGTCACATGTTTTAGCTACACAAGTTGTGCCTGCCTGGGACTAAAAGTCTTTGGTAACAGTGCTAAGAATGAGTCGATCACATATTTTGGTCTACAACAATTTTTTGGCACCGTTGCTGTGGAGTGAATTGAATAAAATTTGTAGATCAATATTCTTTCAAGAGAGTCGCTTAGTTCGATTCGCCATTAATTTTTAAAATATTTTCGTAATTAGTTTCTAAATCGCAATAGCTTATTAAGTTACTAATCTTTTTAATGAGCTTATCATAGAACATTTTATTTATCTCTCTTGATCTCAGTCTATAATTATTTCAAGCAATTAATATATGCACAAAAGGCAAAAATCAGAACTACTACCAATAGAGACTAAAATTGAGAGAACTTTGAGAAATATGAAAAAGGTTAGAGTAGCAGAAAAAGCAGTTATGGTAGAGCAAGAAGAGACTCATCAACATATACTAGCAGAACTAGTGACAGGAAGACCTCAAAGACAGAGAACTATGAAAGATTTTTGGAGACCAATCATTAGAGACAGTATTCCCCGCAATCAGCACCACACAATAGAAGCTAATACCTTTTGAGTCAAGCCTCGCACTAACACCGGTTCAGCAAAAGCAAAGCATTAATCGGCATCCAACTCGAGGATCCTAATGAGCATCTCGTAAGGCCCTTAAGGATGGCAACACTGCCAACCGAATGGAGTAACCATGTCATAAAGTTAGCGCTTGTTTCCATTTCGCCGCAGGGCACATTACAATAGTTGAAGTCGTTTCGAGCCTTTACAGTATGGATCACCAACAACCGGGAGGAGTCAAGCTGAAGCTTACGGAAAGGTTCTTTCCACTGGCCCTCACATCTGAAAGAAGAAGAAAGATAATAGCCTTCAAGTAAGGAGAAGAAGAAAGCCTCTACAATGCTTGGGAGAGATATAAGAAATCACTGAAGAGATGTCCTATGCATGGGATTGATCAGATCACCCAAATGGATATATTCTACCATGCAATGAACTACTATTTGAAGGGAATAATTATTCACCAAGTAGGAGCATTTAAGAGGAAGAGTGCTGAAGAGGCCAACTAGCTTATTGAGGATTTGGCCAAGAGCAATTATAGAGCTCCATCTGAGCCTTCAGGGAGCAAAAATAGACAGAAAGGAAGTGGTATGATAGAGCTGAACAAGATGTCAGCTATAAAAGGAGAGCTGGATGCACTGATGAGCAAAATGAACAATCAGGAAAGAAGAAGCCATTTAGCCAATGTAATAGGAATAGAGGAAGGAAGAGAGCAGAAGAGCATAGCTGATAAGAGACTTGCTCATGAGGGTCCCTATCAGGTTGAGGAGGCTCAGTTTGTGAATGGCAACAAAAGCTACAATTTCAAGCCCAATAACAACCTTTCTACCCACTACACACCTGCATTAAGAAACCATGAGAATTTTTCCTATAAAGCAGAGGCAAAGATGGTCTAAGACCGCGTAATCCCCAAGAGTCATATACTCCACAAGGTTTCCAAGGGTAACAACAACAAGGCAGCTAAAGAGCTGAAAATCAGGGCCAAAAAAGGTCCTAGTCTTTTAAGGAGTAGATGCTGAGCTTCATGGGTGAGAAAAAAAGACTCCTAAATATACATGAGCAAAAGTTTACTGAGGTAGCAGTATCCCAGGCAAACACAATTGTATTTCAGCCAATTACTAATGCATCTATGAAGAATCTGGAGGTTCAAGTAGGGCAGCTACCCTTGAATATGCAGAATCAATCTAAGGATTCTTTCCCTAGTGACACTAAGAAAAATCTTAAAGATCAGATGGAAATTACACTCTCGGGAAAGGGTGAGAACTCAGGAACAGAGAGAAGAAGAGAGGAAAAAGATGACGAGAACCAAAGGAGAGAGTAGAAACTAGTAGAAATAACAAGCATTCTAGTTCAGAATTGGATTGAAGAAAGTAAGAAAGCAAAGGTACGGAAGAGTGTACTCACTGAGAGGAGTGTGACTTGAAAAAGAAAGATGAGGTAGAAGCCTATAAGCCTCCTATCCCATTCCCTCAAAGGCTACATAAATCAAAGATTGTGGAGCAATTCTCTAAATTATTGAATATGTTCAAGAAGATAGAGATAAATATCCCTTTTGTTGAGGCATTGGCTCAAATGCCTCATTATGCCAAGTTCATGAAGGATATACTAAGAAAGAAGAGGAAATTTGCTAAAGGAGTGGTGAGCTTGATAAAGAACCCCGCAATACATAAAGGATTCAAAAAAGTTTACCACTAAGATGTAGATCCAGCAAACTTCACCTTCCTCGCAATTGTCAGAGGATTACAAATGATAAGCATTATGTGATTCAGGAGCAAGCATCAACTTGATGCCACTATTTGTAATGAAGAGATTCAATTTAGGGGAGCTTACTCATATAACCATGACCCTGCAGATGATAGACATAATCTCACGCTAACTAGAGGGAAACTTTGAAGATGTGGTAATCAAGGTGGAAAATTAAATTTATTTTCGCTTAATTTGTGGTAATTCCTCGATATAGAAGAAGATAAACAAGTCCCACTGCTACTGGGCAGGCCCTTCCTTGCCACTGGAGCAGCCTTGGTAGATGTCAAGAAGGGAGAACTCACTCTAAGGATGGGAGATGAAGCGGTGCACTTCAATTTGAATCAAAGATTGAAACGACCTGAATTTGATAATGGTGATTGTTAGATTGTAGAAACAATAGTTCCCATCAGCTTTGAACTGAAATATGATTGTAAGATTCAGAGTTCAATGAATGAGAATGAGAAGAATTAAAAGAAATAGTTGAAATATGCTTTCTTAGAGAGTGAAAGATCTCAGACAACCCTTGATGTTGAATATCTAAATGCCAAGCCAGAATTAAAAAAGAAATAGAAGTTAAAGAATGAAGAGAAGGCACGTGAAAGTAAGAGTTTTTAAGTGGTTTAATTTGAAGGAATTACCAAACATCTAAAACATGCTTTCAAGAGGAAAGATCTAAACCAATAATCATTGTTATTGATTTGACAAGAAAAGGAAGAAATTCTGACAAGACTCATAAAGTATAAGTGAAGCAAATAGTATTATTAATAGAAGATTTTGAAAGGAATCAGACCTTCCATTTGCATGCATAAAATCATTTTGTAGGAAAATGCAAAAACATCAATAGAACATAAGAGAAGACTGAATCTAGTAATGAAAGAAGTTGTCGTGTGAAAGAAGCAAAATTGCTGAATAGGATTCATTTACTAATCTCGCATAACCCTTGGTGAGCTCAACATGTGGTTCCCAAAAAGGGTGGATTCACTATTATAAAAAATGAGAAGGATGAATTAATTCCAACAAGAACTATGATAGGATGGAGGGTATGAATTGACTACAGAAAATTGAATAATGCCACCAGAAAAGATCACTATCCTTTACCTTTCATTGATAAAATGCTAGACAGGTTGGTAGAATACTCCCATTTCTATTTTCTTGATGGATATTTTGGATATAATCATATTTCCATTACCCTCAAGACCAGAGAGGATCACTCAGAGCATGTCCTTTGCGGCAAACTTTCGGGCTTTTACAGAACGCCGTATCTGATTATATCGCCTTTACCACCTTCAAAGGTATGATGTCAATGTTTTGGGATTCGTGATGAGGTTATGAAATTTCATGGATGACTTCAAGATATGGATCCAGCTTGTAAGAATTGCTCAGAGAATCTCTAGAGACTCCAGGTCAAAGATGAAAAGACAAAAACTTAGTTTGAGATGGCAGACAAAAACTTAGCTTCCAAATCGGGAAAAATTAATTTTATGGTAAATGAAGGCCGCACTGTCCCCGTAAGTAAAATTTTTGCAACTAGACTTAGTCGACTCAAGCTAAGATTTTTGTCATTGAAACCTAATGCCACCTTACTACAATTAAAGGGATAAAGGTTTCAGATATGATTTTAAAGAAGATTTATAAAGTGATCACAAATTCCTCTGCACTATTATATCATTTGAAAAGGATGCCAAATTTGAATTTGATGATTCATGCATGTTTGCATTTGAAGAAATAAAATCCAGATTAGTTATAGCTCCCATCATGGAAACTCTTGATTGGAACAAAGATTTTGAAATCATGTAATAGCCAAGATTTTTATGAACGATGATTTGACAAAGCAGTTATTAAAACTTCTGTGGTTTCATATACTATGCCAGCAAAACATTCAATGAAGCACAAGAGAACTACTCAACTACAAAACAATAGATGTTGACAATGGTGTTTTCTTGTGAAAAGTTTTGACCATACATATTGGGGTTCCATGTCATTATATATACTGATCATGCAAAGAATTAAATATCCTATGTCAAAGAGCGATAAACCAAGATTACCGATAATATTGCCGCGTGAGTTTGATTTGGAAATCAAAGACAAGAAGGGTAGTGACAATGTGATAGTAGATCACTTGTCAAGATTAGAGAAGCCTACTAAAGAGGAAAAATTGACAAAAATATAAGAAAATTTTCCTGATGGGTAACTTTTTCAGTTGTCGGTCGAATTACCCTAGTATGTTGATATTATGAATTAATTAGCATGTGGAGTTATGCCACCCGACCGCCATCAGCTATAAGAAAATTGAGGACTCGAAACCGTATTTTATATATGGATGACCACCGTGTTTTTAGAAGATGAGCATATCGGGATATCGTGAGATGTGTACCAAAAAATAACAAGATGAAATTCTGATAAATATCATGCATCACTATATATATTGACTTGCAAGAGACGTCGTAAAACCCTTAAAATTCCCTAATCAGGTTTCTATTAGCCTACTCTATTCGGAGACTATTCTGAATGAGTAAAACATTGTGATAAATGTTAGAGAATGGGCAACATAAACATATGAAATGAGATGCCTCTACAAGGGATCCTGGTGGTGCAGATTTTTTATATATGTGGAATAGATTTCATATGACCTTTCCTACCCTCATTTGAAAATCAGACATTCCTTGCTAGGACTATGTATCCAAATGGGTGGAAGATATATCTTGTCCCATAAATGATGCTAATACGCTTGTGGGTTTATTCAAAGGAATATCAAAAGTAGATTCGAGCCCTAAGGACAATCATCATTAGTGATTTAGGAGCTTACTTCAAACAAACTGCTTGCAAAACTAATGAGCAGATATAAGAGTCAAGCATGTAATGGGCTTCTGATTATCACCCTCAATCAAATGGGCAAAGCGTAAAATTTCCAATAGAGATTAAGAATGTACTCGAAAATAAGAAACTCATAGCGAAAAAGACTTATCATCAAGGTAGATGATGCACTTTGGGCATATAGGACTACTTATAAATCTCCAATATGTCCTCATATAGGATAGTATTTGGAAAACCTTGTCATCTCCCTCTTGAGCTTGACCATAAGGCTATGTGGGTAATCAAGAAATTGAACTGTGATTTTCAAGCTGCTAAAGAAAAGAGATTACTCTAAATGAATGAACTGGAAGAGCTGAGAAATGAAGCTTATGACAATGCCAGGATCTACAAAAATAAAACCAAGAAATTGCATGATCAGAAGATTTTGAGGAAGGAGTTAAGAATATGAAAGCTAGTCCAATTGTAAAATTCTAAGCTGAGACTTTTTCTAGGAAAACTGAAGTCAAGGTGGAGTTGTCCTTACACAGTAGTTGCAACTACACCCTTTAGAGCAATGACACTGAAAACTAATTCTGGAAATGAGTTTAAAGTGAATGGTCATAGATTGAAGCATTATCTTAGATGAATCATAAATGAAGAATAACTCCAGATTTGAAGAAATGAACGAATTGCTGAAAAGAGAACATATTGCAGCAATATCTAGCTAAAGACATAAAAATGAGCAACTACTTGGGAGGCAACCCATGAAATCTCTATTTTTAAAACTAACAGTTTGATTTTGTTTAATTTAGTGTGTTTTTAATAGTTTAGTTGATAGAATATTTTGGTTTTAAATTAATAGACACTAATGTTAGTAAGTTTTTGATTGATTTCGTATCAAGCTACAAGTTTCTTTTAGGAATTCATGTGAGAATCATTCCCCCAAATTCAATGAGCATAATCAATTACACAGGGAAGTCATTTTTCCTAACTACTTTAATGATGATGCACATGTTAGTTTTGGGGGAAGTTTATTTTTCTAATATAGATTAATAGCAGCTTTAATTTCCAAAATTTTATAGGTTTTTCAAGTTTTATAATAGGTTTATTAGTTGTAACAATATATATTGTTGAATTGTGCTTAGTTGAAAATCGATCATTATTTTCTATGCTTGAATTGAAGTGCTTAATCTTGTTAGATTTGAATTCACGAGAAAGAAATGAAAATTATAAATGAATAAAATTGCATAATTCTCAAAGTCATGGCATTTTACTTAGAGTCGCGATATTTTTCTCAAAGTTATGACATTTTACTCAAAGTCGCGACATTCTTCTTAGAGTCGTTACATTCTTCTCAAAGTCTTGACATTCTTCTCAGAGTAGAGACATTTTTCTTAAAGTCGCGACATTTTAGTTTAATACATACATGGTAAACTGGGAGTTATATTCTTCTCAAAGTCGGTGACATTATAATCAGAGTCGCGACACGCATTTAATATTTGGCACGCATTCTTCTCAAAGTCGCGAAATTTTTCTTAAAATCACCACATTTTAAAGTCAAGTCACGTACATTCTGACTGTATTTAGACATTCTAACTAGAGCTTCCTATACAACTCTAGGAAAACCTCTATAAAAAGGAACACTTTTGAAAATTAAATACAAATCAATCTCTTAAATCTTTTCGAGCTTCAAACTTCTCCAAACTCATTTTCAAACCAAAAGATGTGTTCCAAATTCTCAGCTTCTCCATCCCAGACCAGGCAGAAAATGTAGTGGAGAGCGTACTCGAAAAGAGGACAGGACAACTAGAAAACCAGGAGACAGTTCCTGCGAAGAGGATGAGAAAAGAAGTGGAACAAGAGAGAGGAGAAGCTAGAGTTTTCTTTTCTGAAAAGGGGGTTAAGAATTTCAAAGAAATCCTTGCCAAGAAGGGGAATCCACACAGAGGGGTTTAAGGAAATAGGTGCAACCTTCAAAGAAGAAATGAGAGAAGATGATGGGGAAAAATATGCAACAACTAGAAGGTAGAATAACTCTCAAGAGAGTTTTATGCTAATCCTGAGATAGGGAAGACCCACTTTCTATGTTAGGGGGAAAGGGGTACCTTTTGGAGAAAGAACCCTTTCTCAATTGTTCGAGCTCAAGGAAGTAGGGGACTGCTCTGAATATGAAGAGCTGAAGAAGAACCCCAATCTTGAAGAAATAGCCAACAAGCTCATAAGGGGGAGAAGAGAATGGCAGAGCACACTGACAATTCCTCACGCCTACCTCTACAAAGGAGATGTCACTGAAGTAAGTAAGGTGTGATTATATTTTTTGAATTCTTCAATGAAGCCCTCCAAGCATGTCTCAATTCAGGAGACAGACCGCAATACCCTGTATGCATTGGTCTAGGGGTTATGCACTGACATTAAAAATCATTGAATCGATTTTGGAATATGAAGATGGGGAGTTTTTTGGAACAATCTCCCACCCTTCCTTGATCACACATTTGTGCATCAAGGAGTAGGCAAATTAAATCAGAGGAGAAGTGTTCTGAGGTCTCCACCTGTCACCACAGAGCCCCCAAAGCTCCATTAGAAAGTGAAGAGGGGTGAGAAGAAAGCTTATTAAGGAAGAGAAAGAGGCGTAAACAATGCAGGAAGAACCTGGGAGATCAAACCCAAACTATTGTTTCCATGAGGGAATAGCGCAGAAGAGAGGCATGCCTAAGGCGCATGGCTAGGGCAGATATTTCCTCCCATAGACCAGAGAGGAACCAATTCCTATTAGAGTCAAGAGAGAAGAAAATGCAGGAGGGAAGTCGGAAGAAGAAGCAATGTCATCAAGGCATTGCTGTCAGAGACAGCAGTAGATCAAGGAGAGAGAGGAGCAGGATAGGGAAGAGATGAGGTGTAGAGACAACAACCTACAAGAACTAATGAAAAAGAGAGAGGAGGACTTAACAGCAACCCTGTAGAAAAGAGATAATGAATGGAGAGAAGAATTGGATGAAAGAGATAGAGCTCTTAGAGTAGAATTAAGAGAGAGGGAGAGTGTAAGACCCTGAATTTACTATTTCCATGAATAGTAAATTTCGTTTTCGATAAGTTATGTATTTGACTGTAAACGGTCAAACGAATATTAATTTTCAAAAAATGAGCCCCGAAAATCGAAAATGTTCAGAATAATGTATTGTGTCTAAAGAAACTCTAAACTGACTGAAACCTTGAATTGCCAGGGGTTTTTGAAGTGTCCGATGATTTATGATGAAATGCCCTTTACGAAATCAGTTTTAAAATATTCCTTGTAACCCCAGAACTTTTCTAAAGCATGTTCATGATAGGAAATAAGTTAAATTAGAGTATTCCCTGTGGTCAATTTTATGATCGACTGATCATGGAATATTTCGAAGCTTTTATCAGATAGGGTATTATTTTCAAGGATATTTAAGTCATTTAATGAGTAACCCTAATCTAAGTAAGAAGAAAGAACCAATAGAATTTAAAGCATGTAAGCTAGTGATCCATGATTAAAATGGACCTATGAGAGCTTTCCATAAATTTTGATATTTATCATAAATTAGTTAACTGAACTATGGTTAGTGGAGGAGTTAGTTAACTAAAACAAACTAACTTGGTTAGTTAAAGTTAACTAAGGTGTGTTAGCAAACCATGAGATTTAGTTAAGCCTAACTATGGTTCAAGTTAGTGGGATACTATGGAGCATAAAGTGGTCTTGGTTTCTTTTGGACTATATGGTTATATATGGACCAATGAGAATGCAAGGATGCTAACCAATGCATGGGTTGACTGTAAGATAAATTTGAGGCAAATTAGGGCAATGAAAGATCATAAAGAGCAATTGGCTTGCCTTGGTGCATATGAAACCACTTGAGAGGCAAAAGTGGAGCAAAAAGGAGCAAAAAGGGAGAAAATTCTGCAGCCTCTTTCCAAGAAATTCAAGCAATTCTCATGCCATTTCAAGTCTATTTCAAGTGTTCATCATGTCCATGAAGTGCCCTAGATCAAAGCCTAAGTGAAGAATCAAGTTTTTAAGGTGTGATCATTTAATGTCTGCGTGAATTTAGTTAATGGAGGAAATGGGTTATATGGATGATGTAAATGAGTTTCTTGGCATGTCTTAATGTAGATTTTGAAACAGAGATTCTATTGAATTCAAGTTAACATCAAGACACCAAAACTCTTAAGGTAAACAATTAGGGTTTTATGGATTATGTATCTAAACCTTCAACTGAGATATATTAAGGCTTTAGCTATTAAATTGACATGATTCTAGGTTGATTTTGCTAAGAAATTAAAAAGAAAGAATGAGATTATAAGGATTGTAAATTTAGGGTCAACCCTGATGTTAATGCAAAGGATGTTGTTTGATTGTGTTAATTGGATTTAATAGACATTGTATTTGAATACTTGAAGGAATTAATGGAATTAAAAGTTAAAAAGAAAATGAGATATAGCATGGAGAGGGTTAGGCCAAGAGAGGGGTTTGATTGGAAATGCATTGAGCTGATTTAGTTTAAGTGAATCAATGGCATTGGATGAATTGTCAAATGTAGTTTGTTGAAGGAAAATGGAAGAAAATGAAGAAATAATGATGACAGATACGGATTAGGCCAAACTTAGAAAAGTATGAAGAAGTTGAGTTTCAATTGATTAAAATCAATTGGAAGTGATTAAATGCCTAATGGAATGTATTAGAATTAAAGTTTTAAGAAAAAGAATTGATTTAGGTATAAATGTAATTTTTGCTAAGGTGAAGGGCATTAGGGTTTTTCAATTTAAGCATGCTAATGGCTTGATTTAAGGCTTGTAATGATGTTGTCATGAGCCTTGATTCAATTGAAGTGAATTGATAGTTGAGATTAAGTAATAAGAAATGCTATGTTGCTTTCAAATTTAATAGAAAAAGTATATTATAGCTAAGGGTTTAATTGCATATTGTTATGTATGAATGTTAATGGATTTTATGGATAATGTGACTTGTGTGAGGAAAGTGATTGAGCATGTAAGGTGGAGGTGGAAAGTTTAAAGGAGGAAAAAGGGCTTAACTAACTAAGGTGTGAGGGAAAACGAATGTTTATGAAAATACATATATGATATATGATAAGAAAGAGAGTATATATATATATATATATATATATATATATATATATATATATATATATATATATATTTAATGTTTACATATGTATATGTTTTCTACATCTATGTTAGTAAATGTTTAAATGAAAAGGAAATGTGGCTTTTCTTTTACTTTACTTATGTTGAGAAAATATGAAATATTATGGTTTCCATAGTTTTACAAACATGATTTGTAGTTCATATTAAATGAAATGTTTCGAATAAATGTTTAAAATGAAAAAGGAAAATGTGGTTTTCTTTGACTTTAAATTATGTTGAGAAAACATGAAAGGATTATGGTTTCCATAGTTTTATAAAGAATGATTTATGGTTTCCATATGAAATGAAATGTTTATGAATGTATATTCTATATACACATGTTTATATGAAAATGTTTATGATTGAATCCATGGTTACCTTCTGTTACAAATATAAAGTTTAAAGGAAAGTCGACTAAAGTGCTTTACACGTGCATGGTACATGGGAAAGGGATAGGGATTTTTTTTTATAGAGGAAAGGATAGAGTGATGCATATCGCCATGCACGTGAAAAGCACGAAAAGGTTACCAACACACAATGTGATTTATTCCACGTGAAAGTAGTGCACGATTTTATCAGGTTCCTTTTTGGGCCGACGTGATCGTAAGACTAAGCCACTGAGGTTTTTCATAGACCAATGGTGGTTAACAGTAGGCGAGTTCCATTAGATATGACAGATTCAAAAATGAAAAGAAATTAAAGTAAATTTTTATTGAAATGATATGTTTATACAATTGTTTTACACATTGTATTTAAACTATATGGAAAAGAAAGTAAAGTAAATGTTTATTGAAATGAGATGTTTATGCAATTGTTTTTACACATTGTATTTGAATTATATCTCGAAACATTATTTTCTTATGAATTGTACTCACTAAGTCTTCTTTTAGCTCACCTTCTTTCCCCAAATGTTTTATAAAATAAGCTTTCGTGAGCAGACCAGACGAAAGCGCTTCGAGTATCCTCGTGCTAAGCGACACTTCCCGCCTCACGACTCACCATTTTTGAAATGTGTATAGACCTTGTTTAAATAACTACTTATGCACCTTATTTTGTAATTTATATATGTTTTAAAAATATTGCTTATATTTCTATGGTAGCTTATAAAGGATTTTAAATTTTGATTTGAAATTTCTTATGGTGGGACTTGATATCCCATAGTCGATGTGAGTAAATGAATATTTTCGTAGAGTAAAATGTTTTATTACAGGTAAGCAATTGGGAGATGTCCAAAAACAGAGAAAACTCGCCGATTGCAAATGTTAACGTGATAAAAGGGTTGAATGTTTAAAAGAAAAGAAAAAAAAAAATCTCCCACCATGTTTAATAAGGTTTTAATGGAAAGCGCAGTTGTATAAATGGGATCGCTCCATGGATTCACTTTTAAAAAGGGTTTAAAAGAAATGTTTTTTCAAATCCGTAGGAGTGCCAGGAGGATCCCTCGGGTTAGGAAAAGGGAACTGTGTCGGTCCCCAAAGAGAGACATTTATAAACGATCACCAGAGAAACCAAGAGTTACTAAGAATCCTGGAGACCAGAGAAAAAGAATGAGCTGAAGATGCTTCAATGGCGTGTTGGGCAATTCTTATGTCAAGGAGCACCAAAAAGATCGGGAGCCACCATCCGAGGGTGAGGGACAGAGGAAATAGAAACCTACAGAGAAGTTGGACTGAGAGCATTGATATGGTGAATGCCAATATATTAAAATGGCACTCAAGGCAATTTTGAGAGTGCTCAACTCCACCGATAAACAAAAATTAACTTATCAAAACCAATACTTTAATGCTAGAATGGTTCACCCTCAAGATGTCAGGAGACAACACAAGTAAAAGACCCCAACCCTCATTTCCTGAATATACTCCTTGCAATGATGGGTATCAATATGAACCAGTGAACCTCAAAACATCCAAATCCAATAGGAAGAAGAATTAACCAAATGTCTCCCTTTCTTTCTCTTTGTAAATCAGTCAATTACTACTGTACTTGAACAGGTGAATGAAAAATAAATTTCCAAATCTATGTGCAGTTGTTTCTTTTGTTCTTTTTTTCATTTCCATTTCCATTATGTATTTTGTGATTAGTAAAGAAAAAAATCAATTTGGAATTTGCGATTTACTTTCTTGAATAATTATGAATTCAGTTTTACTAAATGCAAAAGTGATGGTGCTAATATAATAAAGGGACCGAAAAGATCATTGTTGCCTTTAAATGTAGAAAACTAGAACCCAAAACAGAAAACTAAGTTTCCTGGATGTTGTGCATAATTTAAAGGTCAAGTTGAAAATTTTTCAATTCCCTCTCGTATACTTCCTTAATGATGAAGGTTGTTATTGAAATTGGGAAAAATTTGTTTGTTGATTTGTGCTATAATTTATGAGAAAATGAAATGCTGAAACAAGATGAATTGTTGAATGATAAAATGGAACAACAATCTATTTGTAAAACACAAAATCTGTGAATGAAATTGGTTAACGGAGAGTGTCATAATTGAAAGTTGTATGTCAAGGGCAAATGAAGCTAAAATTTCGATTTTAAAAGATTAAAAATTGGTAAGTAAAATTGAATCTAAAGCACAATTGTAGCTTGGTTTTACATACGTCGTAAAAACTGAAAATGACACATTGGTCATGAGTACCTTGAAAATTAATTTTGCTTGGTTAGGAATAATTTATTTGATTCAGTATAAACTCGGGGCCTCAAAAGGTCCAGAACTTGTTGTATTATTATTCACAAAATCCCAGGCATCACAACTGGAAGTAGAAGTGATTTAGGCTATTCTTGGAATGTACTTATTTTCAAAGCCCACCTTATGATATGCTTATGCATATACGTAGTACATTGTTTCGAGCTCTATTGACAATTTCATAATTAATACCACATGAATAAACCTTAACCAATCCTTCAGTTGTTACCTTTCAGTAAGAAACCTAAGTTTGCCCAAATTGCAAATAAGTGTAGGAAAAGGAAAGTAATCAAGAGGCTAAGTTTGGGGGAGTACAATTTGGAAATGTAAAGAAGGATGAAAATTAGTGATGTTAAAATAAAATCAAAAGAGCGAAGATGTACAAAAAAAGGTGCACAAAAGAAAATTGAGAAGCTGAAAAATATGTGCAATTTCAAGGAGGAATGTGTTTTTCCTTGAAGCCTTTCCTCCTCGAGCAATAAGTCCTTAGGTGTTTCCACACTAGCACCCTAATGCCAACTGGTGTGGGAGTTGTTGACCCAAAGCTTGATAAGGTTGGTAAAAAGCTTAATAAGGTAAGATATTGCACCATTCCTAAAACCTTGAACAAAGTGAAAAGAGAATGTTCGAATTGAGAATTAAATTGGAAACAAAAGGTGGAAAAAGAAAAAGCCACAGTGGACAACAATAAAAAGATGCACTAAAACAAGTTTGATCTTCTGTTGAGAAATTCTGAATATAAAGGAAAGGATGAGTAGTGATAAGGCAGAGTGTTGAGAAGAAATATGCAGTCTAGGTAAACTTGAACCTTAAATATCCAGTTATCTACCCAAGTAACCAGGCCATACATTACAAGCCTAAAAGACATATTTGATCCCGAGGGATTTGTTATTCCTACATTAGTAAGAAGGATGGTGATCAATGCTTCCACGACATAAATCATTATCGAGACTACCATTTTGTTACAAAGATATCTCTTATGTTAAGGTTACTTAACCTATAGATTAGTCATAAAGGGAAGACCAACACACACTCACTTCAAGGTGTATGAACTAATTGTTTACATTCTAGGAATTATCAGTATATTAAATGATCTGAATTGAAAACTTTTAGGATTCAAAAATTGAAGCTTAATTGAAATAGTTATCACAACTGAAATTTTCATTCTAATCTAATTGTTGTTATGAGTTAAAGAATATGATTGAAAAGAAAAATGCCCTTAAAAATCAATTTTAATTGTTTAAGGACCAACAAATAATATTTTCTTTGCTTGAGGACAAGCAAAACTTTAAGTTTATGGGAGTTTATTGTGCCTAAACTCATATATTTTTAAGCCTATTTTTCAGGAATATTTAAGGCTTAAAAGTTTAATTTAATGCAAAATTATGGAATCTTCACCAAAATTTATGTTTTGCGGGAATTTAAAAGAAAGAAGAAAAAATCAACAAAGTCGTAGTAGAGTTGCGATTTTGACTAAGAAGGGACTAAACATGAGATGATCAGAGTCGCGACATCGAAAGCAAAGTCGCGAAATTATTGATCTAGAGTCGTGACATCTGCTGAAGCAAGCAAACTATAAGATTTCAGAGTCGCGACATTAACTAGAGTCACAACTCCCATACTGAAAATCAATAAGCAAAGTCACGACATTTCCTTCAAAGTCGTGACACCGACAAGAGATATTCATTTCTTAAGAGTCGTGACATTTTCACCGTGAGTCGACATCGAACCAGAGTCGCTACACATTATTCCATCAGAGTTGTGACTCTGACAAGTAACATTAACAAGCAAAGTCACGACATCAAGACTCAGAGTCACAACTCCAACAAACAACATTATAACATAGTTGTGACATTATTCCTTAAGAGTCGCGACATTGTATAAACAAGAAAATTAAAGCCATGATTTTTGACATCCAAAGTTGTGAAATTTCATAGATCAGCAAAAATTTAGAGTCGTGACATTTTTCTTTAGAGTCGCGACATTTTGCAGAGTCTCGACATCAGTCGTGACATCAACCACGACATCAACAACTAGGGTAGATTTTTTGGGTTTTTCGAAGCCCACAATTTCTACCTTGTTTTCAAGGTCTACCGATTAGAGAGCCTATAAATAGAATGCCAGAGTTAGTGCATAACTTTCTTTTGCTCAACCTTGAGTGAATTTGGGAAAGAATCTCCGAAGGAGCTGAAGTTCCTTTTGTATATATTTCATTTTTTTATTTTTTAGTTTTTGTTTAGGTTTAAGAATTAGAATCGAAATTAGTTGAAATTTAGAGCTGGTTTTGTAAACAATTATTCCCATTTCTTTCTGAATCCAAGGAATTCTGGATTTATTTATGGATCCTTTTTCTTCAGCTTGCACATGGGGCTCTCAATGAATTTGTTTAATCGGCTCAGTCATCGCTAACCTGTAATTCGGGCTTATGGATAATCGTCTATCTCGGGAAGGGATTTTGTGTTTTGATTATTGTTTGCAGTTATTTTAAAAGATGTATTGGGTATGAAAACTTGATTGATCCAGTTGGTATTGCTTCAGAATTGTATTGTTCTAAATATTAGTGGTTTATACCCAGAAAGAGTTGTATCCTTGTTCTGATTTCCAAGATCCCTCTGAGTGACACATAGATGGACGACCTGAGAACAATGAGCAGTTACCTAGGGTATATTTCATTGATATTCAATGAACTAATGTACTAAAAGTGAAATTTTGATGCTTAACAAATTACGCTCCTACCATATTAAGGAAAATTTGTTGATATATCATCTTTCATACTTAGAGGTTTCATCCCAATTTAACAGAATGATCTTGATCTCGTGTTAGCTAGATTCTAATCAAGGAAAGGGAAAATACTAATGAATTGCAGATCGAGGTACCAATTGAATTGGAAAAGGCTTGTATTATCCTGTGTATGGGGACAAGCAGTTTTCAGTCATAAGAAATGGTTGTGAAGTATTGGAAAGGAAAAACAACTAAATCTTAAAGAGGGTCAGATTTTTTTTATAGCTATTTTGATCTATTTGTCCATGAAAGGAATATGGTGTTAGGCACTGAAATGATCATAACATTGAGTTCTCTCCTAGTGTTATTTCTATTAAGTGAAATTTTTTATTCTTGTAGATTAGAATTCTTTTCAATTAAAGTAAAATTTATTCAAGTTTTATTTTCACACGCTTTTGATAGATACATACCGCCTTAAAAAGTACTAGTTCAAATGGAGATTTTCTTTGAGCAAAGATGGGTAGTCGAGCTTTAGATTTCAATGAATCCTCATGGGAATGATATCTGGACTTATAATCCACTTTATTACTCATATGACCTGTGAACTTGCAGTGAGTTAGAGCAAAACAAATTTTAATTGTAGATTATTACCTACACAACAAAAAATAGAAATTCGTTTTATAGAAAAAGCAGTCATCAAGTTTTTGGTGTCATTGTCGAGGACTAAAAAGACTTTGGTAGCAGTGCTAAGAATGAGTTGATCACATCTTTTGGTTTATAACAAGTTTTTATGTCATCAGCCGGGCGACCAAAAAGTCTTGGTAAAGAAAAAGCAAGGAATGAGCGGTCCACATCTTGGTCTATAACAAGTTTTTGGCTCCGTTTCCGAAGACTAAAAAGTCTTTGGTAGTAATGCTAAGAATGAGTTGATCACATTTTTTGGTTTACAACAAGTTTTGGCACCACTGCCGAGGACTGAAAAGTCTTTGGTAGCAGTGCTAAAAATGAGTTGATCACATCTTTTGGTCTACAACATCCACTAACGGAGACAACTGGCCCTAGTATTAATCATTTAAGTTTTTTTTCACTTCACTCCAATCATTTTCTGATTTTCAAGAGTTAGGTTAGTTTAATTTAGTTTTAATTTTAGTTAATCATCATCCCAATCAGTCAAATCACTTAGATAGTAAAATTCTTTAGTAGTCGTGGTATTTTATCCCCATTTAAACCAATTTTTGCTTGTGGGTTCGATACTTTAGGTTTTTAATTAAAAAACCACTATCTTACCTGTGATCCGTGCACTCGGATTCGATTGATTTTATTCGAAATTTTATATATATGCAAATAACTGAACAGTGGTCAACATGACTAGAAACCCAATAGATCACACACTTTGAAGAAGTGTGGAAGGAATAATATGTTCTTGGATTGGATCCAAGTTAGAAGGAAATTGTTTTGGATTGATCCAAAATGAAGAAGAGAATTATAATTGGACAAACTCAGGAGTAGATGAATTTAGGGCCATTTGGATGTATCCAAATGGGCTAAATGCCCATGAGAAGCAAGCCCTCATGCGCATAATAAGCACATGGCCGACCACCCCTTTAATAAAGGGTCATTTGGTCTTTTTCCAAACCTTGATTCAAGTCATTCCTTGGAGGTTTCCTTTCATCTTCTTCATGTGGATTACTGTTAGAGACGGATAGACGGATCATAAATTTTTCATTTTTCCATGATAAATCATTTGATATGCGATCCAGACCCAAATAAAGGGTATCGTGAGCCAAATTTGGTATCACTGTGCTGATTATTTTGTAGAAAATATGATGATTTCTAAGATTCCGACAGTTTTCAATGTTCATGTATCAAATTTTTAGGTAAAGCTTTTGAACTTTAAGTTTATTCCAGATTAGATCTTCTAATGTTATGTTTGGTTTAATGATCTTTAAATAAGCTTTGAAGTCGATTCTAATAAGAATCGAATATTAGAAATTGAATCTTGGACACTGTTATTGTCGATTTTTAGAGTGCGCTGAATAAGCAGTATCGTTTTGTGTTTTTTTAAATTTAAAGGTCATTTTTCCATGTTTTGATCATGGATTCATGTTCCAGACTTGTTTGGGATGAAGGATGAGTTTTTAGGGTGATCAAAATCGATCCATAAAAAATTTAAAAATTCACAAAACCCATACCTACATTTTCATGGTGTTCTCACCACAATTTTGAAGATCGGGACATAAACACTAAATGTAATATTTTTAAGTTTTGATTTTTAAATTTGTTTAGACATTGTAACCTGCTTTTGTGGACTTTGAATCATTCAAATCCAACCCAAAATGAATTCTTTTTAAAATCCCACAAATTAGTGCACCGATCGGGTCAAGCCGCTAGAGCACCCAACCAACCTAGTTTTCAAAGACGATTCGATGCTATCCATGGTTCCTGGCCCTTAGACTTGAAGTTTATGAAACTTCAAGATGTTAGAATTTTAGTGAATATTTTTTGGACAACTAAAATATTTTTTTGGGAATTTAGAAGTAGATCGTGCAATTTGGATTGACCAAAATGGATAGTGTACTTCAAATTTTGAAAAATTCAAAGTAACATTAATTAACTTGGTTTTAAGAGACTAATTATTTTCGAATCAATTAAGGAACCTGGGATTTGATTTTAATGAGATTAAATTAAAAAAAATTAAATAGCATGAAAAGTCCATTTAAAATACATGACTCAAAAATTGGAAATTTTAGTCCAAGTGTTGAATTGGGCCTAGGCCCAAGAGTTGGACTATGGTGGCTAATTATTTAAATTGAAACTTAGGATGCCAAGATAATTTATTTTAATGTATTAGATGTTGATTAGTATCTTAAATACTCATTTTATCCCTATTTTTACTTAGATTTTTAGTGTTTTTATTTTAAATAAGTGTCTTAATACTCTAAATGTTCATATTTATGATTAAGTCATCCATTTGGTGGAATTGTGTGAAATTGGAGTGAAAAAAAAGTGAAAAAATGGAAAATCGGCAAACAATGCTATGGCATGTAGAAGAGGCTATTGACATTTTCAGTTATAAGATGAGCTCTAATGGCATCAAGCTTTCCAACGATACCAAGAACACCAAAATGGGAGTTCGAACGAAGAAGTTATGCAAGTTACAATCCAAAAAGAATTTCAGCTCGCTATAGTAGGTGAACAATGCCGCTATAGCGAGTGAATAGTGTTGCTACAGTGGAGCAACCGCTACAATTGCCCACTATAGCGGGCAAAACGCTCGTTGTAGTGGGCCGAGCTCGCTGTAGCGGGTCGAGGAAAGCCCAACCCATTTTAGGATCATTTTGGGTTCGATTTTAGAGCTATAAATGCCAAACAAGCCTTAGAGACATAAGGGGATAGATTGGTGACGAATTTTGCAGGTTTTTGAAGGGGAGAAGCCAGTAGTTCAAAAGAAGAACTCTTGTCCCAACCTTACACTAATAGAAGGGCTACTCCGAACACTCCCAAGAACTGGAACATCATGTTTAAACAAGAAAGATAAGTTCTTGAAAGAGGAGGTCAAATGCTACTGTTGTCGGAAGATAGGTCACATCAAAAGCCATTGTAGACACTACAAATCTAATAATAAAAGGAGACTAAACGAGAATAAATCGCTAGAAGCCTACTTGGTAGAAAAATGAACTAATTAAGAGTTTATGCATTTTACACTCTTAAAGGCTGAAATAGAAAAAATGTGGTACTTTGACAGTGGAAGCTCACATCATATGACAGGCAACAAACAGTTGTTGTCCAACGTTCTACCATATAGTCTAGACTCTGTAACTTTTAGGGACGTGGCTAAAGGAAGTGCTTTATGGTCAAGATCATTGAACGTTCCTGGTTTTCAAAACCTAAGGGATGTCCTTCTTATCAATGGACTAAAAGCTAAGTTGATCAGTATCAATTAATTCTGCGACCAAGATCTATTTGTAAAATCACAAACGATGTTGTATCATTGCAAATCAAGATCAACAACATATCACGGAAGGAAATAGTCATCAAATAATCATATTAGAGAAGTGGCTCTCAGCAATCGCTTAGACTTGTTGTACGTCTTAGGTTTCTATTAAAGGAATTTTCATTAATTTGATATTCGTACGTTGAATTGATTTAGATCTTCAATCGGATTAATAAAATCCATGATACATAACATAGCATAAAGGAAATCATGATGAGATTGTGATAATAAGATTCTTATCATGTGCCATTATGTTAGTGTCTAAATTATCCCTGGTCATAGGATCAACGAGACTAGACATTGTTGATCAAGATGTACTCAGCATGTCATACTCCTCGCTGGATCAAGTATCGATCTTATGAACTATGATCATGAGTTGATTAAAGTTGACATATGGATTCTTGTAAGTAGTTGGTAAGTACATTGGAGACCTGCTATGAGACAATCATATGGATTATCTATTTATATGTAAATGATTATCTCATCATAGCAATGGTGCATGTATCCTTAGACTTGAGGCGCCTCACATATCTTCGATGTTCATTTCAGACAGACCTCGATCCAGCGTTTCCTCTGAGGTCGCTTCTTCGGGATGGTCGGTATAGCTCTGAGGGCGTTCAAAGGTAATTTAATAGCCAACAAAGGATTCACCACTCCCAATAGAGGGAGATTATACTTATGGCCTATTTTCAGGATCGTTACTCGGGAATCTCTGGCCATAGTAGAAATTCCATGTATAGTGTCTTCAAGTGCATAACTAATGAGTAATGAGTTCGAGGATAAGATTTAATATCACTTAAGCTTGATGTTGCGTAGCCAGTCTAGTGGGAGCTACACACTGTCCATGCTTTGAACCGAGTGGGGTATAGGTTGGTGAAAGGACGAATTGCACTGTAATTGTCTATGGAAGGGTTAGCAGTTAGACCATTGACTCTCCAGTTAATTGGGAGTCATGATGTGTTGCTAGAATCCACTCATGACTTGCTTGATTCAATAGTTGAATTAAGTGGCCAACATAACCAGGAACCTAATGGGTCACACATTTAGAAAATGAAGACTTGATATAAAATGGACTTGGATATGATCCAGTCATGAGGGACTTAACTTTGGGGATTAGACAGCTCCGAGATTAGTGGAATCCCAGGACTTAAAGGACTCATTTAGAGAATGGGATAGATAGAAGCTTGCTCATGGACTTAAGGCCCATAAAGGAACATGCTACCATGCATGGAGATACACATAACATATCCTTTCTTGAGTGAGGGCCTTTTGGTCTTTTAATAGGGTAGGTTTCTCCTATAAATATGGGAGAAACCCTATCCCTAAGAGTAAAGGAAAAAAAACCCTAATCTTCAAATCAATAGAGTTGTTCTTGTGAAGTTCTCTCTCTTGTTCTTGAGAAGAACAACTAAGAAGAAGGGAGATTTGAGAGCATCAAATCCAGTCTTCTTCCTCCCTCATTGAGACCAACCTTGGCTAGCACCAAGCTTGCTTTGAACTCCGTCTCCTTAGAGGTTCTCGGGTCTTGTCCTTGTGTGGATACCATTAGAGACGAACCAAGGACGTGGTTCGCTTCTGGTCAAGCTGCAAACATCCTCCAAGAGCAGATCTTCAAAGGTATACGATGCTTTGAACTCTTGGTTTTTTTGTTTTTGATCCCTTTTGATGAGCTAAGTTGATCCAAAAGGTGGGATTAAAAAAAAAAATTTCGTTAAATCCGTTGTGCAATAGTGCTCTTAGCATTGTAGAATCCCCTTTAGTGGTATCAGAGCTCACTTAATTTCATCAAATCAAATCTATGGTGAGAGTTTTAGATTTGGGGTCCCATGGTTTCCAAAAGCTTTGAACATTAGTTTCAAATCCTGAAAAGTTCCATCATATGTTTTTCCTTCATGTAATATGGTCATGTGATGATCAATGATGGTTATTATGTATGAAAAACAGTTTAGATGATGTTTGAACACCTAAAGTTGGGAATTTTCAATTTTGTTGCCAAGATGAATCAGAGGAGACGCCGCGATGGCCTTTACATCGTGGACGCCATGTCTAATCAGGTAACGCCGCAATGTGGGTTCTCCATACGCACGCGGTGGCCCAGAAGCCAGTGGTTCTCCATGTCGGACGCCACAACGCGATTCTCCATGTCGATGTTCGACGTTGATTCTCAATGCTCGACGCTATGACGCTGATTCATGCTCCGACATTGCGCTTGATCACCGTGCGTACTTTCAACACACAATGACCATGTCACGACGTGCGGGTTGATGTCGCGATGTGGACAACAATGTTCTTCATAACTTAGTGTTCACGTCACGATGTGATATCTTCACGTGAGATCTTCACATCACGGTGTGAGATCTTCACATCACGACGTGAGCCCCTATAGTTTGGTATTTTGGTCCATTTTCTCTTATGGGCTTGCATATTTAAAGCCCACGTCTCTAAGTATGACTGAGGGTGAAATATGCAAACTGGGTTTGAATTTTTCTACCTTAAAATTTCTAGAATCGTGTTTTTAAATGATCAAAGTTTGAAAAACCCTATTGAAATTTCCTACAAGAGATTTTGGACTTGGCAATTTTGATTTATGAGTTGAATCGGTTGAGTTCATGAGTTGAATCAGTTTTAGGATGAAGTGTTGAGACCTTCATTTGTTAAATTTGAATCTTGGGATGCAATTATCTTTAACTTTCAATGGGTTGCATTAGAGAATGCAAGTTTATGGATGTTTGTTGGAATGATGGATGATTATGTACTTTTCCCAATGGTGATTGAGCATATTGCATTTGATTACACCCTTTGGGGTAATGTGGCATGCTGGTCCCTCGCTCTTCTATTTTCTCTTTGTATTTCTTCTATCTAAATCCTCAAATGTAACTTGAGGTTCTTTCTTAAGGATGCATGTAATTAGATTTCATAGGATTAGAATAAGTTGGTGGAAATACATAGGAGAAGGAGAATGGAGGAGGATCCAGGAATGAGGACCTTGAAATGTAAATTTGATTTATTTCATAGGTTGTAATAATCATGCATATCCCTAGGTTTGACCTAGTCAATTCCATTTTTTATCATGGAATTGATTTGAGAATGTCCATAATCATGCCATATAATTAGAGTAACTATCTTTATATTTTCATGAGATGAATGGATATATATATATATAAAGATATAAAGCATGCTAATGCAATGATGAGACTAATCTAAAGAAACCCCTCAATAAAATATATTAAGGCTAACGTCTTCCACTAATATTTGAAATTAGTTTTCTCGATTAGTGGGTTAGCCTTAACTAGACTCCTTATCTTGTTGGACAAACCCAAGGTTAATGTTGGATAGAGACGCAGTTGGGTTAGTGTACATGAATGTGCACGTATCATGAGTTGATAACCTAATGATAGTGCACAAATCAACAGTTGATAGCAATGGTTTCAATAGTTGCATGAAGTTGCAATTGGTATAGACAAGATACCTACCTATTAACCCAAGGTGGCTTGTTGGCTAAACCCAAGGTTATTCTTGGTGATATTAGATATCGACCCACTAGGAGAACCTCCATATAGGTTCTCTCGGATCCATAGTGAAGGCTATTGGATTCAATAAAATAAAGGGGGAGCTATAATGTAATTATCACAAAGAATAATCATGCATTTTAAAAGTACAATATAACATAATCTCTTTTACATCTAGGTTGATAGAATCTTAACATGTCTACAATTGTGAACTCACAATCAATGATGGATGCCAACATTTTGATTGGGCTAAACTTGTTGGAGTGGCTAAAGAATTTGAAAATAGTTCTTAAAAGGGAAAGATTATCTTACGTCATTATTGAGCCACTCCCTTAATCCCCAGCTGCTAATGCATCTGAAAGTGTTTAGAAGGCATATTAGAAGCATTTAGTTGATTGTGCAAAGGCGAGATTGATTATCCTCACCTCCATGTCAGTTGAGTTTCAAAAGTAGTATAGAACCGTGGATGCATATTCCATAGTACACCATCTAAGGGAGCACTATAATGAGTAGACAAGAACTAAAAGGTTCAAAGTCTCTGAACTGCTTTTTAGTTCCAAGATGGAGGAGGGGACATCCCCAATGTAGAATGCATTGAAGATGTATGAATATATTGAGAGGTTGAATCAATTGGGTTACTGGATAGACTTTGAATTGAGTGTAGACTTGATTCGACTCGCCACTCCAATAATTTTGCATAACTCGGTCTCGACCATGGATGAACTACATCATGTCCACAATACCCGAGTTGATCAACGTACTCAAGATAGCTGAGGGAAAATTAGCTGAGAAGAAGGCCAAAGAGACTATCCCGTAAGGAGCTTGCTTCTACTATGGTCCAGATGGCCATTGGAAAAAGAACTGCAAGGCCTACATGGAATCGAAGAAGAAGGTAGCATGTGATGTACCATCATCTTCAGGTATTTATGTCATTAAGGCAAGGATTGAAATTTCGGATATATCGGCCGATATATCGGCGATATATCTGATATCGGGCCCACTAAAACGATTTTTGATACAGAAAATCGTTTACAGGAAAAATCGTGAAAAATCGGGAAATATCGGCGATATTTCGCCGATATATCCAGACGTAATCGAAATTCTGAAATTTCTATAGAACACACACGCTGACTGATTTTTTGCTTCAAAATATCGAGATATATCGGTTATCGTATCGGAGATATATCGGAAATATTCCAGAAATATCGGGTGATATATTGGGGATATATCTAAATATATCAAAACACCATATTTGCACCAAAATTAAATCCAAACTACTATAATTAAATTACAAATATATTTTGACCATCCAACGTTTATTTGACCCAAAAAAATCTATAAATACCTCTAAATCATTCAATTTGATCACAAATTCTCTCTACCAATATCCACCTTCATTTCACTCCAAAAAATTTCTTTGTGATATCTCTTAAATAACTATATATTAGTTTAATATTTTAAATTAGTTAATTTAGTAATAATATATTAATAAATTAACATTTCATGTTCATAATTTTTAAAATCAAGTTATATATTAGTTAATATCGTATGCATATTATTATAAATTTATAAGATATATGAAGTTTTCTATATTTTAAATTAGCTTAATTTAGTAATAATATATTAATAAATTAATTTTCATGTTAGCTAATATTTGAAACGAGTACATGTGGATGAACCCCGAATTTCTATCCATAGAGAAGTTGTAGATATAAGTCAAAACATTTATACATGACATGTTTGATCTTATAATCATTATCGGAACAATTCATGTCTCGTATGAGTATCGTTTCTACCGAATTTGATCTATCCATCAAATGTTGCACTGAGTCACATCAATCTTCATTTTGATTTTAAAACTCATTGCAATGTATATATATTTGATTATTAATGTCATTTTTACACATTTAAAAATATTTTTTATGAATTTCAAAGTATTTTTGTTAATTTTCGATATATCGATATTCATAAAATATCCACCGATATATCCGATATATCCATAAAATGCAAGTACCGATATATCCATCGAAACCGATATTTCCAACCTTGCATTAAGGTTAATACTGTTACTTTTGACAACATATGGGTATTTGATACTAGTTGTGGCTCATACATATGGGTTGATATGCAAGGCCTAAGGAGCAATAGGAAGCTCACAAAGGGAGAGTCCGACTTTCAAATGGGCAATAGTGCAAGAGTTGTAGCTATTGCTATATGGACTTTTTTTTTTTTAAATTCCCTAGTGATCTTTGTTTAAATTTGGATGATTGCTTATGGAATGACATTAACAAGAACATCAGTTGAAGGTCAATTTTATGCTAGTGATACATTAAGCAACGAAATTCACATATAATGACAATAAAAGGCCAACGAGAGATAATTTGAAATCATCGTACTCATGGCATTGTCATATTGGCTATGCAAGTGAGAGAAGCATGAAGCATGACTGAGTTACACAAGTGTGGTAGCTTGGGGTCATTTGATCGTGAATCATTTGACACATGTGAATCTTGCTTGCTAAGCAAATATGAATTAGTTGCCCTTTATGCGTAAGGGAGAACATGCCTCCATTACATTCCTATGTTTATGGTCCTTTGTCCATTAATGTCAGGTGGTTTCATCTTTCATTACCTTTATCGATGATCATTCATGGTTTGGGTATTTATATCCAATGAGATACAAATCTGAATCCTATGAAAAGTTCAAAGAATTCAGATATGAAGTAGAGAAACAACTTGAGAGAAGTATACAATCACTTAGATGAAATCCAAGCTGAAAATACTTAAGCTAAGAGTTTTTGGGTTATCTCCAGGATAATGAGACTTTATCCAAGTGGGCTCTATCTTACACACCGCATCAAGTGGTGTTGCTAAGAGGACAAACCGAACCATGTTGGACTTGGTAAGGTCTATGATAGGCAAGGCGGATCTACTCGAATCCTTATGGGGTTATGCACATGAGATTACTGTTTAAATGTTAAACAAGGTCCAATCTAAGTCAGTTAAAGGTTACTCCATATGGGATATGGACTAACAAGGAGCCATATCTTTCTCGCTTAAAAGTATGGGGTTATATAGCTTATAAGAAGCGAAATTGTCAGATGAGGTAGAAGTTAAATCTAACAAGTGTCTGTTTGTAGGCTATCTACTAAAGGAGACAACTAGATATCAGTTCTACAAAATTTTGGAACAAAAGTTGTTTGTTTCAAAGCATACAGTCTTCTTAGAGAGAAAGAGAGAGAGTTTCTTCTAAGAGAAGACACTGGGAGCAAGGGTGAACTTGGTGAAGCTCAAAGTGCTCAAACAAATGTAGGTCAATTGACTAAATCTAAGGTTATTATTCATGTTGATGAAGAAGCTTCTAATATTTATGAAAAACAAGCACATAGTAGGACAAGTAGGATACACACTGTTATAGGGAAATATAGATTTCTCATCATTGATCAGTGGGACGAATTTCTCATAAAGGTCGATGAGCCTACTATCTATGATGAATCTCTGAATAGTTCAGAGTTTGACAAATGGCTTGAAGCCATGAAGTCAGAGATGGATTCCATGTGAGTCAACCAAGTATGGACTTTGGTTGAACCACCCGAATGGATAAAACCCATAGTGCAAGTGGATCTTACAAAAGAAGACACACATGGAAGGTAATGTGATTACCGGCAAGCTAGGGCTTAGCTTATGGGCTTTCGCCAAAGTCAAGGAATCGACCATGACGACTTAGTCCGCAGCGCGCTTAAATCCAAAAGGGATACTCCTTGCCATTGCTGCTCATTATGCTTATGAGATATGGAAAAATGGATGTGAAGATGGCTTTTCACAAAGGAAACCTAAGTAAGGATAAGTGTATGACACAACTGGAGGTCTTCACACCTAGAAATGGCAATGAAATATGCAAACTTCAGATATCCATTTATGGGTTGAAGCAAGCATCTAGAATTTGGAATATCCAATTTGATAAGATTATCAAAGAGTTTGGTTTCACACAAAATCTAAATGATCATTATGAGTACAAGAAGACAAGGAGTGCAAATAAGATTCCAAGTGAGTCAGATGTGGATGACATACTGAGCAAGAAACGATGGTTCAAGACTACACCGCCGTACCTGGCTATCCAAGAATTTCTCCATGAAAGACCTTGGAGAATCGGCCTACATATTGGGGATTAAAATCTATAATGATAAATCTAATAGGTTGCTTGGTCTTTCATAGGCTACATACATAGCTTAGATGCTAAAGAGGTTTAGCATGAAGCAGTCCTAGAGAGGGTTCATTCCTATGACCCATGGGATTACCATCTTGTAGTCCTACTATTTAAAGACAAAAGATGATAGGACACGCATGAGTATGATCCTGTATGCTTCGACTATAAAATCAATCATCTACACTATGTAATGTACTAGACCCAATGTATCATATGCTCTCAAAGTCACGAACATATACCAGATGGACCCAAGTGAGGGTCATTGTAAGACTGGTTTATACTCTCAAGTAATTGAGAAGGAACAAGATGTATTATTGATCACAGATGGGGGATCTTACAGAAGATGCCAACTAATAACCCAATGTGAGATTACTCTCAAATCTAATCAAGCTAAATGTTCACATTGAATGGGTGGCATAGTCATTAGAAGAGTTCTAAATGTAATGTGGATTCTATAATTGAATATACACGCGTTCGATGGCAATTAGGAAGCGCTTTGGTGCTAAGAAAATTCATTTATGAACTATGAGTAATTCCAAGATTGTCGACCGACAATGGTATCGAGACGACAATGGAGCCATTGCAAAAGAAAAAGGAACCATGGTCTCATCAAAGGTCCAAACTAGCACTCGTAAGGATACCATTCCGATTTCATAAATCTTTGCAATCATGATGTTAAGATAGAGAAATGTCCACACCAAAAATGTACCATCCCTGGTTATGCCTTTTCCCAAAAGAAGTATGATTTACATGTACTTGCCTAAGGTATGAGATATAGAGGCGATTTAGTTTAGATCAAGTGGGAGAATGTTAGAGAAGTGCTCTAAAGGAAATTGCCCTTAGCTCTTCTTGAACGTCTTAGGTTTCTTTTAAAGGCATCTTCATTAATTTGATATTCATATGTTGGGACGGATTGATTTTCAATCGGATAAATGAAGTCTATGATACATAACATAACATGAAAGAAATCATGATGAGATCATGATAATAAGATTCCTATCATGTGCAATTATGTTAGTGTCTAAATCCTCCCTGGTCATAGGATCAATGAAACTAGACATTGTTGATCCGAATAGACTAGAATATAAGAATTCTCGGGATTGGATCATTCGATCTTATGATCAGATCACGACTTGACTAGAATCGACATATGATGTTTGCTAGTAGTAGCCAAGGATGAATACACATTTGAGTGATAATTATAATGGAATCTAGCAATATTTAACTCACACTTACCCACATTTGCAGCGTATGAATGTATATTTTGATTTCTTCCTCAGAGCTGATTCAAAAAGTGTGTCTTTCAGTTTAAAACGTAGTGCAAGGATAAGCTCGGAAGCCAATATAGAAGCAATGTGGATGTGGGTGAGCAATTGACAAACTCAACCTAAAGAAAGCTAGAAAGCACTGATCTTCTACCCGGTAGAACTTCAAGTCTTACCAGAGAACTGCCGGAAAATTGGCGCAGGAGCACCTTCTAATGCAGAGAACTCTTTAAGTCCTAATGTAAGTGTAACTTATGGAACTCATGGAATTCATCCAAGAATTCAACTGCACGCGAGGGCACTTGTCAACAAACCAAAGGAAAATCACATTGAGGGGGCTATAAAGAGATAAATAAGTAATATGGGCCCTCTTTAGTTTTTTAGGCTTTCACTTGTATTTAGGCTTGATAATAAGAGTTTTTCCAGCTTTAAAAAGGGTACCTTGTGGTGATCCAGATTTCAGATTTCATTCTTTAAGTTTCGATTCAAGAGTTTGTAATCTTCAGCATCAATATTTATTCGCTTTAAATCTTAGCAGTATTCCATATTTTCTATTCTCGCTTACAAGTCAATTTCGATTCCGCAAGGCACCGTTTTTTATGTTTAATCGTTTCATCTTTAATTGTCTATACAAGTTTTATGGAGTTCTAAACCCTACCGCTGGGATCATAATGGGAAAGTCACCCGATCAAGGTAAAGTCCTCACCCCTTCTTGATTAATGATTGTGTAATATTGATCACTTGTGTAGAAAGGTTTTAAATCTTTAGTCGGGCAAATTCCTCGACAAACGTGTTAACGATATTTCCTAAGAGCATGCCAGAAGACTGATTGCCAACCAGCGGTCTGCTTTAATTGAGAATAAGTGTTTAGTATACTCGATCATCTTTATTTCTTTCCAAAAGGATTTAAAGGATAATCCTTCATCAAGACCATTTATCAATGGTTCTAGATGAGCTTATAAAATGAGAGCTTAATCGAAACATCATAGTTTAAGCGGAACCCCTAAAATCCCAAGAATTGTCTTTCTAGGTTAAAACATTCAAAACAATCAAAACATTCAATCAACAACACATCATCACAGCCTCTTTAAATCATATCGCTAGGTGGGGAATAGCCCTATTGATCAACAGCAAGACCGCTTCCTCAGGGAGATGACCTCAGGATTTCACAGTATTACAATGCTGTATGACCATAATTCCTACGTTTGGGAATAGAATTGTGCACAACAATCGTGATGAAGCATTTTTTTGACGCCGCGGCTCTGGGAGGCGACCAACCAAGTTGGATCTCAAGAGAGTTGAGGTAAATTGCAATTGCATTGCACCCGGCACGCTCTCCACTTTTCTTTTTATTTTTGTTTTTAGTGAGAAATCTTAGTAAGTGTTTCTCGGATCGAAGCTAGTGTAGTGCATGTCAAGCCACTGCAACGAGAAACACCGACTAGTCGAATTGTATCCCCTAGAAACTCGAGGAACCCATATTGCCAAGTGTCTCAAGATAACATTTTACCTCACAAATGGACATGATCCTGGAATCAACAAGGATTCTATGAGCCTCCACAACATGGGGCAATGCACGCTCCCAATAAACCCAAAGCAAGGGGAGGTGGAAATGGTAATCTTCAAGAAAATCGTGATAGAGTTCTCCCGCCCTTACCTAATGTGAAAGAACCTTTAGAGAAATTCTACAACCTCAAAGGACCACAACAATTATTCGCTTCTGATGAGGCCAATCAATTCTTCGATGAAGTCGAAACATCCATTTTCTACTGATACTAAGGGTTCGAATTCGAGAACCCTTAATTATTTATGAGGATTTCGAGGATGTTCCAAAGGTATCTTCCACCGTTCACCTCTATATATAATATGTTTGGTTTTATTTCCTTTGCTTGAAGGAGAAGGGCCAAAACTGTCTCCATCTCCTTGCACCTAATTCAATCTTTACATGGGAAAACATGCGGAACGAATTCCTCAATAAGTTTTTCCCTCCTGCACGTACTAATGCCCTCATGCGAGCAATTCAACTTTTCTCGGTGCCGTGTGAACCTCTGCAGCCGGGTGGGAAAGATATAAGGACTCTCCCATATCCCTCATCACTGGTTAGATATCAAATTGCGTACTTCCATCAAGATTGTCTTTAAGTAATAAACAATACATCCAAATGATAAAAAAAAAAAAAAAAAAAAAGTGTGAGAATTTTATGAGATGCCAGGGAGGCAATTCAATCCTGAATACTTCCAGGTAGCAGAGAATGCTCGAACATGGGAGACTAACACCTCTGTAGACACTGCTAAAGTGCATAGCACATCCACTGGTGGCGGAATCCATCACTAAGAGAAAATGATGAGTCATGGCAAAAATTGCTAATTTAACAAGGAAACTCGGGAGGCCATGGAGATGAAAAAGGTGAACGAGGTAACTAGTGTACCTCTACCACTGGGCACGACAGACCTAGAGTAGAGGAGTCATGCATTATATGCGATGACCCCACACACTCAATTAATCGCTCAAATCTTCCTCGTGTTTATGGAGTTGGTCCAGTTAAATTGAACAAGCCAACGCTCTAACTACCAAAGAAACCTTCACTCCTCTGACACTAAACTTACAACTCGGGTGGGCAAGCATCCCCAATTTAGCTGAGGCGAGGGAGCACTACATAACTCCGCCAAACAACCAAGGCCCTCACTATCCAAACCAAGGTTTTCCAAATTCCATTCCTCCATTTAATCACTAAGGCCTGTAGCGATTTCAGAAACTCTAATCAAGGTCATCATCCACCGGAACTAAGGGAATCAAACTCGCACCTTTACCAACCTCCACATACATAAGCCTGGAAGATATAGTTGCACGCTTGTACAAACCAACAATCCACAAACACGTAACTGAATCGCTTCCGAATGATGAGATCCCAGATAACCAAGTTAACCTCATCTATAGGTACCTTCAACAAGAAAAAGGAAACTCAACCCATCCAAAAACCCACAAGGTCAAAACAAAGGTGGGAAGTTTAGGGTTCAAGTGAGGGTACCTTGAGCACTATAAAGTCAAGCTACTACCCTTCCTGGAGTGGTAAGGAAGTTGGATGAAACTATTCCAACCAAGGAACCATCACAAGAGTCTCCATAGTGAAATTAGCTGTAGAGGATGAAAATCAGACACACCTCATGTCCCTAATACAAATGACAAAGATGATCAAACGAGGAAGACAAGCCCAACTATATCCCTCCAAACCATACCCTCATAGGCTAAGAGCACCAAAGAAAGTGAATAACCATGTCGAATTTATGAGTTGTTCGCCAGAAACCAACATTCCTCGTTATGCCATTACAAATCCCATCAGTATGCCAATTTCCTCAAGGATTTGTGCACGGTAAAAGGAACAGGGCAGCTATGGAGGTATTCATGATCTGGAATAACCTACGTCCCTAATTTAACAACTTGGCCCCCAAAATATAAAGACTCCAGTAAATTTACTATTTCTATAGTAGTTGGAAATTCCAAGTCAGCATGCTTTATAATTGAAAGTGCCAATCTTTTGCCTTACTCAAGATAAGGGACTCAGTATAGAGAATTAGGAGCCAACCAATACTACCCTCCAATTTGGGTTTCATCAGAGTGTCAAAAATTCCTGGTGGGAATAGTGAGGATGTCTTGGTCCAAGGACAAATTTTACTGTCGATTATGGTGCTTGAGATTTAAACTGTGAGGAACCCATAAACCTCAATTCCCGCAGAATTTGGTCGACCATTCTGGCAACTCAATGCCATCATACATTGTGGAGGCCTAATGACACTTTCACAGAACATGACTGATAATCTGGACATTAATGTACCAAATAGAACGGGAGATGAAGAAGATATTGCGAAATTAATACGGTTGACTCGCGGCGCCGTGCACTGACTGATAACACCACATGATGATCCTCTTAAGTCATGTCTAGCCAAATTAATTGGGATGAGGAAGTATCACCTTGAGTCGAAGCCCACTTCATAATCGGGAGCATCAAGATTATTGAAGATGTGGGCACCTAAATTTGAACCTCGTCGCCAAATGAGGATAAGACACGTTTCTGAGAGAAGCCACCTAAGTTGAGCTAAAACCTTTACCAATACATCTTTTAAATATGCATTCTGGGAGCGTGACACTCTTCAAGAATCATATGTTCACACGCGGATCGCAACTCAACTGAAATATTGAAACCCACGTGACTGCTTTATTGACAATCGCGTATATTAAGGAATCACCCTTGATCTCGCACACATAGAATTCACTTAGAAGAGGATGTTAAACCTCTAGGCAACCAATGTGTAGACACAAGAACCAAGAAGAAAAAGAAGTGCAAGAAGGAAGTTTTAAAACTCTGATGGGTTATCTCACCTATTGCGTATAAAGTATGGTTATCCAACACAAGTAGTTCCTACAAGTCATATCACAGTAGTTGCCAATGAAAATAATGGAGCTTATTCACTGTGTCACCCAGGATGGAGGGTGTATAGACATAGGAAACTTAATGCAGGTGCACTAGAAAGATCCATTTTCCCTTCCGTTTGTTGATCAAATATAGAGAGTTGTAGTAACCTAATTTTATTGTTTTCTTTGATGGTACTCGGGTACAACCAAATTGAGATAGCATTGTGAAGATCAAGAAAAACTACATTCACTTGCCCTTTGTACCTTCGCCTTTAGAAAATGCCTCGGGACTATAGCAACTTGAACTTCTTCCAACGATGTACGATGGGAATCTTCAAAGTGACATGATAGAAATTCATATTGGAAATTTTCATGGATGACACTTCTCGCTTGCACTGCCTGAGTCAAGAGAACTTAATGAAAGTTTTGGAGAGGTGCTAAGAGAAAAATCTTGTGTTAAATCGGGAGAAATGTCAATTTCATGGTAACACAAGGAATCAGTTTAGTGCCAGGTTAGCATCAAAAAGATGGAATCTAAGTTGATAAGGCCAAAGTTGAGTCGATTTGAGAATCCCTACTCCTAAGTGTGTTAGAGACATAAGGTCATTCGCTGGTTTTTATCGACGGTTATAAGATTTAGTGCTATAGTCCGCCCTTATGTGTACTTTGGTTTGGTTAAAGATGTCCTTTCACATGGTCACAAGCTTGTGACATTGCTTACTAAGCTAAAAAACATGCTATGTCACCACTAATCATGCTGGGCCTAATTGGGACCTTCCATTTGAGATCATACGATGCTAGCATGAGCCACAGGAGCCAGGTTAGGACGTAGGAGGACAAAAAGGCTTCTTTGGCTTACTATGCCAAGAAGACACTAGACTGGCCAAAGAACGACACAAACTACGTAAAAGAGTTTCTAGCAACTTGTCTTTGCCGAAAATTCAGTCATATATTGTTGGCTCCCGTGATCACCTTACAGCATCATGCAATGATACTTGCTCTGCTGTGACAATAAAACCAAGGTCGACTAGTGGATTTTAACAGGCCAAGAATTCAACTTGACCATCAAAGATAAAAGTGGAGTTGAGAATGTAATGCTGACCACTTATCTCGATTAGTTCCAATCCAACTCCCATGGCATACGAATAGTGATAGCTCGATGAGCAACTCTGGCCTTTGCTCCATCTGTGGTATGTCGAATATTAAACTACCTAGTCACCGGCCGTATTCCAGCCAATGGACTTCAATTTAAAAGGAAATTCTTGACAGATATTAAGAAATACTATTTCGATGATCCCTATATTTTTAAATACTGTCCTGATCAAATAATGAGGAGATGTGTACCTAAGAGATGAATGAAGTAGGATTTTAACTTTGCCACTAAGCCCGTGAGGACATTTCTAATCTCAAAAAACAGCGCATAAGATTTTGTAATGGGTTTTATTGGCCCACTTATTTAAAGATTGTTCGATTCAGAAACGTGTGCTCACTGCAAAGAATTTAGGTGAGGGTCGCCAAAGGTAAACATGATGCCTTACCCCAATTCTAATCATTGAATTTTGACCGTTGGGTATTGACTTTCACGGGCCTTTTCCCTTCAGGCTATTTCTACATTTTATTATCTCGTCGACTATGTGTCTATGGGTTGAGGCAATTCCAACGAGAACCAATGACCATAAGGTTGTCTTTGAAATTTATAAAGGAACATATTTTTCTGGGCTTGGAACGCCGGCAATTATTAGTGATGGTGACCCACTTTGGCACTCGATCTTTTGAAAATCTGTTAAAGAATATAAGTCACCCATAAAGCATCCATGAATTTACTACTTCACCCACAAGTAATCAATGGTCGTGGCCGAGCCAGCTATCAGAAGACAAAACATATTTTAGAAAAGACGTTGTTCTTAATCGGGGTGGAGATTATTACCCTGCCTTACCGATGCTCTGGGTATACCGATCGCTTTAAACTGCTTCGTATGTCTCCCTATAGTTAGTTTATGGCAAAAAGCTTGCCATTTGCCGAGAGATGGAACACCGCTTATCATTATCTAACTTTTAATTCGATCTAATCAAGCAGGCAAATGTTTATTGCGCTTAATGAATCCTGAAGAGTCATGAGGAATCGATGAAAGCCTGCATCTTACAAGGAGCCATCAGCTATTCCATGACAAGTCTATTACTGTGAAAACTTTCAAACTGCTAATCGTAAGTACTATTAGATAGTTCCCCGATTGCATCTATTTCTGAAAGCCCGCCTCCTCGCTGGATCGGTCCTTCATCGCATGTGATATCCAGACACTTTGTCATGGAAATTGAAAATCCCGAGACAATGGGAAACTCCTTCATGCGAATGGCCAACGCCAACCATTCCTCGAGCACCCTCTCCTCACAGAGCACTGTGATTTGCACCCGCCCACCAAAACCTCCTTCCAACCTCACTCAAATTGTTGTAATAGTTTTGCTTTATTTTTGTTCTTTATTTTTACTTATTGTTTTACTCTCAATTCAGATTCTTTCATTTGCTTTTCAACAACATAAATAAAAACGTAATATGGTTTTGTGATCCTCAAATTCCGTTGTGGGGGTACTTTAGTTCAAAGTATCGAGGACAATGCTTTGAGTTTCTGCAGGGGGCGGAGGTAGGTGTACACTGGTCAACGTAACTACGCCACTGGTTATATGTCTCAAGCAATAAATTTTTCTAAAAATTCTATGTTTATTTGAGTATTATGTTTTACCTCGCAGACCGTACATACCGGGGCTGATTCATATACTCCACATCATCTTATCGCATGTACATCTTAACAAGCACACAACAAGCTCCTTGTATTCTTCACAGGAATTGTTCCCTTGCATTCTACCTACTTGCCGTCACCCATAAACCACAACTAGGCTGCATTTTCTTTCCCATCTTTCCCTGTTATAGTCTTCTTCCAATTGTGCATCAATTTAGTATTTGTCATGTTACTCCCATGCATCATAGTCTTTATGGAACACCTCAGATAAGTGGAAAATATCAGACGTGAGGCCTTTATTTCTTTGTATACCAGATTTGTAGTGTCTCGTCCCTCGCACCCATTTTGAGCTTTGTTGTTGTAAGTTTATTCGAACTTAGGAATCCATTTGCTGAAAAGTATAAAGGGTTCTCATGGAGAGTTTCCAGTTATCCCAAGAATGAATTACGCACTAAGCTCCATGTAATGCAAATGCTTGTGGGAATTGAAAACAAGAGAAAAGTGAAATATGCAAGAAAACATGATGAAAGGCACTGAACAGGTCAAGATGTATATATGGCACCATTGTTTAAAGTAGTATATATATATATATATATATATATATATATATATATATATATATATATTCAAAAAAAAAATTTTTTTTTTTTTTTTTTTTTTTTTTTTTAAGATAGAAAATCATGATAAGTTCTACCGGGTACAACTTAAGTCCTACTGTAGAACTTAATAAAAAAACAAGCAAGAAGAGTCCACTGTAGAACTTAAAGTTCATCAGAGAACTTAACAAAAAATGTAAGCAGGTAGAAGCTCCCACCCAGAGAACTTGAAGTCCCACTCTGTAGAATCAAGTGAAATTAGCGTAGAGGTATGCAGAACCCAAAATTGGATGCCCTTCATTTGCCATATGGTTTTGTTATTCCATAAAAGTCAGGCTCCTAAAGTGCAGGTTCCTTTTACAAGCATTCCCAAGCCCGATCATTCTGGGCTGTGGTTTTCGCTCTCCAGCTCCAGACAGCTTACCCAGCAGTCATTGTTCGAATAATCATGAGAGCCCTACAACTCTCCAATTAGCATTGTGATCTCCTTTCGGCTACATATGGATCTTTTGGTTGGATTTGTTGATCTTATCTCCAGATCACTGGTCGAGGCTATAGTTTGTATCATATAAGGTGAGACTATTATCTCGATGTACACAGGCCACTCAAGGTTTCCAGATAGGATATTGGGACATGATGATTTATTTCAAGCCATCTCGTCACATTATCATTGCCATTTCCATGGCAGAATGCTCTAAGAACATGTAAGGGAAAGCGGTCCACTCTCTATGGAAGTACAAGAAGAAAAAGAAACCCATGCCTCCCAAACTGAAGGAAAGAAAAAAAGAAAACAGTTGCATCCTCTTCAGAAAGTGAGGATTTATCATAGTGTCTATGAAGAGACAGGCTGTGGTTTGTCAAGACTCGAGGGTGAGCAATAGAAATGGATCCGGGCAGAGGCCAGGTTTCCAATGCGAGAGTGGCGCGACTTGGAAATGATTCTTATATTCTCATCCCATCAAGGTAATTATCCGTGAGCAAATATGTACCCTGTGCACTCGATCACGGATACTTACCTCGGGTAGTTCGGGAGTTCACACCAATTTGAAGGAAAAATCAGCTGGTTGACCTGCATGGAAACCCGTTGATGGGAAACTCATGGTCACCCCGGTTCGACACATGCCTTGCACTATATCTCGCCCGACGTGCCTGGACCGCCATAATCCACTCGGGCCATCAGCTCTTGATGCCCAAATTATTCAACGAGGCTATGTGCACCCGTCCCAGACTCAAGAATGGATTTATGAACAAAGAATTTGTCCCTGAGTTAAAGTTTTAATACGCCCCGATGAACAAGATCATCCACAATCATTTCAATAAGGTCAGGAAAAGCTCCCGGGCCAAGAGCGTATCCGGCCAGCCAATAGTTATGATCAAGCTAATCAGACTTCTATGCATACTAAGGGTGCACGATGAGGAGTTCTGCAATATTCAAATCTGAGTATTCCAGTTCCCCCTCACTTCATGACTAGTGTATCAGAGAAGAAGTTTGACGTAGGGGAACAATTAAAGAAAGAGGGTGATACCTAGGCGTGAGCAACACACACTCAAGACTGAGGCTAAGAGCCAGCAAATTCTCCACAGACTGCACTGCCTTCAACATCTCCTGGGATCACTTCTTCCACAAACAAGACTCCATGGTGCCACATCGCCTTTGGAAGAGGGATGGAGTGGCTGATCAAGGTGAACAAACATCCGGGAAGGCATAGCTGGACCGACTGCCTCCAGCTGAGGAGCCACATCTGTGGTTGCTGATGATGGATGCTACTTCTCCGATTTAGTGGGAGAACTGGCAGTACTGGGACGACTATGTGGGACGAGGACGCATTCTCTCCGATGAGGATGAGGACCCATTAATGCATAGCTGTGTTAGGCTATACTAGTGGTATATAATCGGGTAGTAGACCCAGTAGGCCATAGTTATGCCAACACCCATTTTGGATCTTTTACCTTTCTTTTAACCACTAAACATTACAAACTCTTAAGACCTCTTTGATTCGACTTATATTTCTGTCTCCTTTTGACATTATGCATGATGGTTATATTGTTCTATGTTAGGATTGCCTACCTTATTTCTGTATCATTGATACCACCGGTACATGATCACTATTGCTACTCTTTAAACTATAACTTTATTTTGAATAACTAATTTGTGTTAATGCATTATAAGTAAATGTTCATCAAGGATGGCTTGGTCTAATCAATACAAGCCAGATGCCACATCAAAGTGGAAATGTTCCTGATCTGATAATATTTTGAGACTCTTGCAAAGCTTGACCGGCACTTAGCACTAGTTAGATTCATACCTAGTGGGTAGTTCGATTCAAATCTTGCTAGGACCAGCAAAGATAGGTCAGTGATGAATACATCTGGTTACAATTATAATGAATCCAGCACATTTAACTCCACAATTTCACCACATTTGGCATAAGAAATTGTGTAATTTAATTTCTTTCCATTTGATTATAGGTCTTTCTGTGTTTAAAACGTATGCATCAAGGATGTAAGCTCTAGTTTCAATATGAAGCAAATGTGGATAAGAGCAATCAATAAAGTCTGAACCCCAGTAGTTAGAAAGCACTGCTGGACATCTCTTCACTGGTAGAACTTCTCAAGTCCCAATCAGACAGAACTTGTCGGAAAATTGGTTGAGAACCTCACCCAGAGGAATCTTAAGTCCTACCCCAGAGAACTTATGGAACTTATGGAATTGTCCACATTCAATCCGTACGCGAGGGCAATTTCAGCCAACAAAGTCCAAAATGGGAAAATCACATTGAGGGGGCTATAGCAATGATGAGGACACAAGTAATATGGGTCTCTCAGTTTTTTAGGCTTTTCACTTCTGTGGTTTAGTTTTGATGTGGTCAAGAGTTTTCTCCATTTCTTTATGGTACCTCAGATCCGTATTTCAGATTTCCATTCTTAAAGTTTCGATTCAAGAGTTTGTAATCTTCAAGATCAATATTTATCTCTTCGCTTTTAAATCTTAGCATTCCATATTTTCTATTCTCGCTTTACAAGTCAATTCTGTTTCAGAAGGTACTGCTTTTATGTTTCAGAATCGTTTCTTCATCTTAGAGTCATTTCATAAGTTTATGGGAGTGGGCCCTAAACCCTACCGCTGGGATCATACAAGTCACCCGATCAAGGTAAAGTCCCCAATTCCTCTCTCTTTGATTTTCAATGATTGTGTAGTATTGACTCAGTAGAAAGGTTTTTAAATTCTTTAGTTGGTAGAATTCTTGACAAATCTAAGGTTAACTAGATATTCTACACGTTGTGCTTGATCAATGCCAACTAAGGGTCTGCTTAATTGAGAACAAGTGTTTAGTATTACTCTGATCATCTTTATTTTCCAAAAGCATGAAGATAATCCTCCATCAAGACCATTTATCAATGGTTCCGTAATATTTTATAAAATGAGTATGCTGGACTTAATTCGACTGTAAGGAGTGGAACCCTAAAATCCGGGCAATTGTCTTTCTAGGTTAAAACATTCAAACAATCAACCATTCAACTCAAACAACACATCATCACAGCTCTCCTTTAAATCATACTTTTAGTGGGAATAGTCTTATCGATCAACAAAGCAAGACCGCCCCCTGTGGAGATGACCCCAGGATTTCACAAGACATAAATGCTAGATTTAATCAGAATTCTACGCTGAATAGAATTAGCACACTAATCAGACGGCTGTTCATACATTGACATGCGTATAGACAATCATATGGATTTATCTAATATATGATTATTGTCTCATCATAGTAATGGTGCATGTATCCTCGGGACTTCGTGCTCATGATATCTTGATGCTGATTTTGTGATTCACTCGATCCATTTTTTGCCTCTTGAAGTCATTTTCAGATATTCTATAGCTTGAGGTGTTCGAAGGTAATTGAGTAGTCAACAAAGGATTCACCATTCATAGATATTGTAGAGAGAGTCTCCTATGGCCATCATTTAGAATCTCCAAGCATAAGAGAAATGCCATGAAGAGGTCTTTATGCATAACTGGATGAGAGCAATGAGACAGGGACAAGATCTAATATCACTACATGATGTGGTGTAGCTCGTCTAGTGGGATGCTACATTTCCTTCCGAACCAGTAGAAGTATAGGTTGGTGAAAGGACGAGTTGAGCAATAATTGCTCATGAAGGGTTGTGAGTTGTATCACTGCCTCCGATCACTGGGGTCGGATGGGTTGCTAGACGCTGCCATAGACACTTAATTCATGACAGTTGAATTATGGCCAACATAACTAGAAACTGAATTGGGTCATACACCTGTAAGATGAAAAGACTTGATATAAAGTGGACATAGATATGATCCAATCATGAGGGACTTGAGTTTGGAGATTAGACATATCCGGGATTAGGGGAATCCTAGGACCTAGCTAGATCATTTAGGAATTGAGATAAAGATTATACTATGGGACTTAAGGCCCATGAGGGAGCATGCTACCATGCATGGAGATGCAAATAACATATCTCTTCTTCAGTGAGGGCCTTTTAGTCTTTTAATAGGGTAGGTTTCTCCTATATGTATGATGTTATGGGAGAAACCCTAACCCTAACCCTAAGAGTGAAGAAAAAAACCTAATCTCCAAATCAAGAGAGTTGTTCTTATGAAGTTCTCTCTTGTTTTTTAGAAGAACAACTAAGAAGAAGAGAGATTTAAGAGCATCAAATCCAGTCTTCTTCCTCCCTCATTAAGACCAACCTTGGCTAGAACCAAACTTGCTTTCAACTCCATCTCATTGTGAGGTTCTCGGTCTCTGCCTCAGATAATGAGCTGATATTTAACCAAGAACGTGCTGCTCCCTGGGTGAAGTCATAAACATCTCTATATAGATCAAAGGTATATGACGCTTTGAACTCTTGGTTTTTGGTTTTTGATCCATTTTGATGAGCTAAGTTGATCCAAAGGGTGGGATTCGAATTTTGTTTTGTTAAATCCATTATGTAACGGTGATCTTAAAATGTAGAACCTTTAGAACCCATATCTACTGAAAAGTCCGAACACATGCTTAAACATAGTTCAAAAACGGATCATACTTTCTAAAGAACATAGACACATATCACCATAATAGCCTTCAAAGACACCATTGCTGGGCTGCATAATCATGGGAGTTCCTCATCTCAAGTCTTAACATGAAAGAATGTGTGGACCTTGTGAATTAGGCAAATAAACTAGAGTGGTTCAGTATGAGTCCGAATGTAATTCATCTCTAGAGCACTGGAGCTAGTCCACATGGATATGATGGGACCTATGCAAATAGAAAGCCTTATTAGAAAAAGGTATGTCTATGTGTGTGTGTAGATGATTTTTCCAAATTTACTGGGCAATTTCCTTAGGACCAAATCAGAAGCTCACATTTAAAGATCCATATAAGGACCATCCAAGGAGCATAATAATAGGTTTCAATATCACTTAATACAAGGATCATGGAAAGAAATTTTGAGAATTCCTTGTCTAAGTTTTTAGAAGAATATATCGAACATGAGTTTTTGGCACCCAAACCTCCCCAAAAAAAATGGAGTAGTCGAAAGAAAGAACATGACTCTAAAAGAGATGCCTGGGTCATGTTAAGTTAAGAAACGTCCCTAAATGTACTTGGATGGTTAGTAAAATACTTCAGATACATCTCCAATCGAGTTCCATCAAGGGCCTGGGAAACTCACAAAACATTGTATGAAATCGAAAAGGTAAAACCACCTTGAAACATCTCTTACACTGAAGTTTGGGTTACATCTTCAAATAAATGTGGAACCAAGAGGCAAGTTCGATTCCAAGAGTGATAAAGGTGTCTTTCTAGGTTATAGCTCAAACAATCGTTCGTATACAACAAAAGGACCATGGAAGTAATGAAATTAGTCAATGTACGAGTTGATGATTATCTTCCTCCAACTGACCCCTCTAGACCAAAAGAACCCCATTTGGGATCACTAGTGAAAATGGGAATAATCTCAACTTTCAAATGGATGCTCCACCTTCAAGTGATTTAGAAAATCTGGCCAAGATTCATTGTATGTCTCACTATCCCTGAAATCAGGCTAAATCGTAAAGGAAGTAAGAACTACAAAAGACACACAACATCATCAGGATAACCAAGACACTGCTGAATAGACAAACACTCTTGCACGAAATCAGGTGATTTGAAGAATCATCCTACCTGTATAATAGGTTATCCGTGGCGTATCGTTGAACCCTGTGTGCCCAAACAAACTATAGAGAAATGAAGGAGGCCTCAATCTTAGGTGTCACACCTCTTCAATTGAGCTAAAAAATTACGAGGCTATGAATGAGGAGTTTTAGATGCATGCCATGCAGGAAGAGCTACCACTGTTCGGACGTAATAAAGTTTGGGATTTGGTTCCAAAGCCCCAACATGCGAATGTGATCTGGGACAAAGTGTATCTTTAAGAGCATGAGGGATGAAAAAGGGAACATCACCAAAAACAAAGCTCGTCTAATTTCTTAGGGCTACACTTAGGTAGAAGGGGTAGATTTCAATGAGACATTTTCAATAGTAGCTCTTTTGGAGTCCATCCAACTGCTGATGGCATTTTCTTGCCTACTTAGGTTCAAGATTTATCAAATGGATGTCAAGAGTGCCTTCTTAAATGAGTATCTAAATGAAGAAGTGTTCATAGCACAACCTAAAGGGTTTGAAGATCCCTCCGCCCGCATCATGCTTACAAGCTGGAAAAGGCCTTTGGTGGCTCAAAACAAGCCCTAAGAGCTTGGTATAGGCTGGAAGATTCTTTTAAAGAGGTAATACTCAGGTATAGATCGTATACTCTAATTCTGGAAAAAAATAATAGAAGTAATTGTTAACAAATTTATGTGTGGATGACATAGTATTCAGCCCACGTCCAACACTGTGGAACACCTATAGAAACACATGAGCACGTAAAGTTTGAAATGAGCTTGGTCGAAGATCTTACAATTCCTAGGTCTCCTGCTTGACTGCCAAACCAAACCACACTACTTCTTATCTCATAGGAAAAATACGCTAAGAACCTGGTTAGCAATTTAGCCACACATAGAAGTACCTCAATTGGGGCCCATGAAAATATTGCAAGAGATGAAGCAAGGAAATATCAGTGTTTGATCAAACTCTACATGCTACGATTAGAGTCACTTCACCTGATTGCAAGTTGTCCCAATAGTATATAGGCGTGAGTATGTGCGAGATACCAAACAAGTCCTAAGGATAGTCATTTTCTAACGGTCAAGAAGATCTTCAAATATGTTAGTGTAACAATGGACTATGGTCTGTGGTACACCAAAGACAATACAACTAGCTTAATATGATACTATGATGCTGATTGGGATGGAAACTCAAAAGATTGAAAGAGTACTTCTAGAGGTTGTTTCTACCTCGCATAACTCAGATCTTGGTTCACTTAGTAACTCAGATATCACATTTCACAAATTGAGGCAAATATAGCAACTGGTAGTTGATGCACACAACTCATCTGGATGAAAAATACGCTTAATGACTATGGCGTCTCTGGGGAAGTCCTAACACTCTATTGTGATAACCTTATTGACATAAATATCTCAAAGAATATTGTTCAACATTCGAGAACCAAGCACATCGACATACGACATCACTTCATTTGGAGTTTGGTGGAAGACAAAATCATTAATCTTAGGAACATATCCATTGAAAATTAATTTCCCGACATCTTCACCAAATGGTTGGATGCTTCTAGGTATGAATATCTATGATCATCCCAGTTATGAATCATGGGGAACAAATGGGCTCATTAGCCCCAGGCATGTCCCAGCTTAAGAGTTAGACCATTGAGACATATGTCGTTGCCTTTAGTAAAAAAGGGGGAGAGAAATAAGGGGAGTAAGAGTGAGTATCTTGTTTCATAAGGGGACCAATGAATCTTCTTGTTTCATTCCTCAAGAGATGCTTTTGCCAAAGACATAGTCAAAGGGGGAGAATGTTTGGTTCGGATTGACTATATATTCGTCCCTAGTGTTCTATAAGAAGAGGGCTACTTCGAAGTTTAGATTTGATGAAATTTTTGGGTAAGCTCAGTAGACCATGAAGTAGTACGAACCCAGGCAATCCTGTACTTAACATGCTAGACTTATGAGTTCAACGATAGTGAGTTGACGTGACGCAAGGCGCTTACAAGTTTGAGGCCAAGATACTTAGGGAGCAAGTTTCCTAGCTTAAAGAGGATACTTAAGCAACAAGATTTCTTATTCCGCTGTGATAGCTTAAAGGCAAGTACAGAAAAATAGTAGGGAGAGTTAGAGTCATATTAGGATAATGATCCAACCTTATCAAGACTTCCAAGACTGAATTACAAGGCTATAGCACAGAAGCTCTGAAGACACATATGGATTTGTGGCAGTTTAAGGAAGAACAAGCTAAGTCCGGATGTGATGAAGGAGTATGGAGTGTAGATATTGGGTTGAGGTATTGCACGTTAAAAACCTTTTACCTTATGTGAAAGATGATGTTTTAGTATTCTTCATTTTATCTATGTAATGTGGGGTATGGATGTGCTTATGCCATTAAGAGAGAATGAGGACATTCGACCCACTGTGAGTGATTAGGTTTCAAGAAAGGTCGGGAGTAGAGAGGAGTTTTTGTACAACACAAGACCAATTGTAAACCTCGAACTCCATTAGTGATAATCCTTGTATCATGGCACAACCCCGTGGCAATTGTTGAACCAATGTGAGAAAATGTATATCGCTTTATAAGATACAATGATTACTTTTGCAGCATGAATATAAACTCTCATATCTTACCCAAATGATGGAAAATTGGATTATTAATAATTGTTGGTAACACACATATGAACCAACTGTTCTACAAAGGCTGGAGGCATATTTCCAATTGGCACCTGTGCAGGAGAACAAAATTCAATTACCATCCATAGAATCTTTAAAAAAAAGCTTTATATATAACAAATTCAATAAGCGTTACTTGGGATCTTGAAGGGTTCTCGAACCCATAGTCTGTGAGGTAAATATAGATGAGAATAATTGGTCACAACCTCTGGGTAAGGATTTCTCATGTTTTGAACCATCTGATTGAGTGGTAATTCAGGACTTGTATTAAACTCTGGCCTCATGTGGTGGCCTGAAATTTTAAGCAAAGATAACACATCTTTCAGAAAGGAACCCAAGGCTTCGCTTGAACACAAAAAGAGAGAAAAAAGAAAAACAATACTAAGGAAAATAAGTTTCTCTGTGTTTGGTTTTTACTCATGGAAAATATAAAAGAAAATCAAATACACCAAAATTCTGTAAAATTTTTGGTATTTTTAAATTCCTGTGCACTAGTGTTTATGTTATGAAATGATATAGGGAATATAAGGCAACTCATCCCTATTCTTTAAACATGTGATGCTCATTTAGTTACTTAAAGATGCTGCTGAATAAAACACACCCTCTTAAGACCGAAATGCCCCCTCACATGGGGGATGGGATAGGGGATAGGGGATAGGGTGATGGGGGGCATTTTGGTCTTCAGAGGTGTGGTCACTGTTCCACTACATGTTTTAATTATTTAGTTGGAAGCATTACATGCTTTAAAGGTTGATAGTTATTTTTATTTGTGTTCTTTCGTGCACCTAAACATAATTTTCTTTAAATACAAGTCATGAGAGAAAACAAATAAAATGAATTTGAATTAACTTATATAATCAATTTATTAATTTTAAGCATTTTTTTTCCTCCAAATTTCATTCCTTCTACTTTCTTTTATGAGTATTTTCTAGTTCCAAACATAGCCTAAAAATATCTGAACACTATTTGTTGTAATAAAACATACAAATGAAACTGGTCATTGTGCACGACATTCTGTTGAGGAATAATAATGAGCTGATTATGAGGAACTGGATTCATGTCCTGCCCACGGTGATGAAGTGGTAGCAAGTCCATCTAACATTGTAAAGTGACAGACAAATTTTCAAACAATCAAATATATTGAAGCTATGATGAATATGATGAATAAAAACAAAGAGTCAGTTCTGTGGTTCATACTGTGGTTGGGACAACTGACCGTGGCGTCCCGGCGCCAGGAGTGCTGAAGGTGAAGATGCATAGTTGTTGCTATGGACCGCCGAGAAATTACATTTGAGTTGGCAGATATAGCAAGAGGTCTACTACAAAATCAATGGGTGTAAACCCAAATCCGCATAAAATCAAATAAAGTTCTGGAAGTCATATAAAAGTAAAGCTATAGTTAACAATATTTCAAGCAACAAACTAGAAGGATGAATAAAACTATGGGGAAAAAATAGAATAAAACATGTTTCAGTACTACTAGCTATCAGTGTAGTAGATCTCTATGTACTTATAATAATTTAACTACAAAAAAACATAAAATATATTCACTTTGAATCATTGACAAGGACATTGGTCGAGGTGTATTGTCCAAATCAGAAGGGAAGGGTTTATTCCATTCAAGAAATTGAAGATAATCTTTGTGTCCCATCTTCCCTTCCTCCATTGAGATGAAGTTAAACGAAATGAATCTAGCACTAGAAGACCTAAAGGAAACAAATATAATTCAGAAATTATGATCTCCCAAATGTTTAGCTAAAATCTTATGAGAAAATTTTGAAAGAGGGTGAGTTGCTAATGGATTAAAAAAAAAAAAAAAACATGCTTAATCTGTTTAAGTAATAGAGGTATATATATCATCACAAAATCATCATTACCTCAGCATTTTGTATCACTTCTTCTCCATGAAGCCTCTTGTTTGTGTTATCTTGTTCATTAGACATGGTTTCTATAAAAAAACCCTGAAAAACTAGATTAGTGCTCAAGGCAAGCATGAGTTCTGATTATATTAGGTATGAATTTTTATTCAACTAAGTGTGTTATCTATCATAGAAGCTTTGATGCATGAGAATATTAATTCAAGAACACAAAGATAAAGAAATAAACATGAAGATGCACGAATGTTTTAACGTGGTTCGGTCAATTTTGCACACATCCACAGATGAGAGAATATTTCCACTATTCTTGAAAACACAGAGTACAAGATTGGAGTATCAAAGTATTGCCACGATTAGGAAAAATCACTAAATCACAAAACTTTGATAAAGCTTCTCACAATATCGTGAGAAAATACCTCACAAAACTCCTAATCTCTCAAGCCTTTACATCTCTATACACACCGAATAACCTTTACAAGTCCATCTCTCTCATATCTTTTTCCCCTCATGACCCAAAATATCTATAGGGATATTAGTAAAAGCTTTCCTTATTCTATAAGGAAACCTAATATTATAATAATATAATAACTAATAATTATCCTATAAAATATTCTTTACTATAATCATAGATAATTGAAGGGAAAAAATGTATCTTTAATTGATCGCAAATAACCTATTTATATATATACAAGACAATCCCTAAACCAAATAGCAAAGAATATGAAGTGTCCTAACTCTACATGTTTCCTTTTCCCAAGTAGTTTCTAATTCTACAATACTATAACACTCCCCATCAAGTTGGAGCATAAATGTTGATCATGCCCAACTTGTTACAAAGATAACTGACTCGATTTCCACTCAAAGGTTTTGTGAAGATATCTCCTAATTGTTTTCCAGTCTTTACATATCCTATAGAGATCAACCCCAACTGAATCTTCTCACGGATAAAATGACAATCTATCTCAATATGTTTGGTCAATTCATGAAATGTTGAGGTAGATACTATATGCATGGTAGCTTGGTTATCACACCAAAGCTTCGCTGGTATTGAAGTTTCGATGCCCACTTCCATCAATAACTGACGTATCCATATGATCTCGCATACAAACTATGACATAGCTCTATACTCTAACTCTACACTAGACTGGGAGACAACACTTTCCATCTTACTCTTCCATGAGATCATCTTTCCTTTAAAAAAGACACAATATCTCCGAGGTGGATTCTTTATCTTCTTAGATCCAGCCACTGCACGAAAGCACTCAATTTAAAATGTCCGCTTTTAAGAATATTCCACGCCCGTGAGCTTATTTCAAATAGCATAGAGGTGCTCTACAACTTCAATGACTCCATTGTGGAGATGACATATGCTAACTCAAACACTTACTAAATACCAATCAATGATCCAAGTTATTATAAGATAATTCCAATTCTAACTCTTAGGGTCTTTCAACAGTCCCATCTCAGCGATCCCACACAGATCCACAGAGTGCCTGGCCACCCATCGGCATCTAACTTCCTATCTAGATAACAAATTCAAGCAATACATTTCATTGAGATAAATGTAAAACTTTGCCACTTTTCATAATCAACACCCAAGAAAATACTTTAAGACCTAAACTTATGTGAAAATCCAACTACAGAAGAAATGAGATTTAAGAGATACATGTTCTTAAATACCTCAAGGATGAAAAATATCATCCACACACACTACTAGTAGAATACATTTAACTAGAATTATAAGATCTGAGAGTCATAATTTTCTTGCATGCTGGGCATCCTCAATGGGTTTGAATTGTTCTTCAAACCAAGACGAGAATCTTTGTATCACATAAGAGATCAAAGACACTTTCTCACACATCTCCCCGGCAACAAACCCCGTGAGGTTGCCCATGTAAACCTTCTTGAAGATCTCTATAGAAAGACATTTTATACGGATTTATGGCAAGTCCAACGGTGGGCAGCAAAGAAGAGAAAATAAACAATAAACAAATGTCACTAGCTAAGGAGAAAAGGTATTAGGAATAATCAACACCATAAAGCTGACACATTAGTAATAAGACTATCTCACCAGTAATAGACCCATCAAAATTAAACTTGATCAGCAAACATCCAACGCATTAACAATAACCTTCTTACTAATAGGTAAAGATCGTTCAAGGAGAATATTACTACTTGAAGCAATTATTCACCATAGATCATATGTTTAATAGGTGAGATAAAGCCACAAATAAAGTGTTAGAAGAGTAGAGATAGAATCAAGAGATGTAAAGGAACAAAAGGAAAAATGATATAAATGGTTATAGGAACAAACAAAAGAGATTGGGTGAGCACATTGACTTTTACTAGCACTATGGAGACTTGTGGATAATAGGGGGTTGGGACTGACAACAGGTGATGTTGGCCGTGGATGGAATGAGTGAGTCTTTGGGTCAATGGGAGGTTGATGAATGGAGTTGGAGTAAAGTCGGTTGACTAGTGCTGGAACAGGTGAAATAAATTTTTACTAATAAATCTTCACCCTCCCTTTACTAGCAACAGGAGAAAAAAAAAGGAAAACAGGGTAGTCTCAAAGAATGTAACATCGATGGGCTTAAGTAACCCAAGGGAGTGGGATAATAACACTATAGCCTCTTTGGTTTGGATATTCGTGGGTGATTAAGGGTTTCTTGTGTTGCTGGGACAGAGAGGTTTGGACGTCTTGCAGACAAAACATGCATCCACCTACCTTAGGATCAATAGGGAACAATGGTTTATTTAGAGCAAGCGGTGGGAAGAGTAGCCCAATTAGAGAATCCATGAATACCAGTTTAATAAAGGATGGATGGGAGTTGTTATGAATATGATTTTAGGACATCCATTTGAATAAGAAAAAGCTCAGACAATCACAAGGAAGATGTCTAATTCTTTCTCTCATCTATCACACATTATAGAAGGTATGTATCAACACAAGGAGGTGATGGAAAGTCATCATTTTTAAGAAAACATGGAGGGTGAAGTTTAACAGACAAATATTAATTGATGTTATCACTCCATACATGAGAATATTTGAATAAGGACATGAAGTGAGTTTGAATTTCAGACAAGATGAACATGGATAAAAAAAAATTATGATGAGCACATTCTGTGCATACTAAGTGCAGATGGGGATGATGACAAAGATAACAGGCTCACCATAAACCACAGTAGAACCTGCTTGGATGGGATACATCAGGGATAGACTAATTCAAAAGCAGTGGAAGCTCGTTTATTGACTCTAGGACTAAACTGCACACGATGAGGCTGGCGTGTGAGCGTGGGTTCAGTTTAATGAGGATATAGCTTCTTCATGAAGAAGGAGAGAGGGATGACCCTAGCGGCAATGTAATTGAAGAGGTGACATAGCTTTGGCACCTCAAACTTTTGGATCTTGAGACCCCGGACTGATCCATCTACCATCAATCACCAGCACCATTACCGGGAAGGACAGGATGACAGATATTAGGGAGGAGTAGAGATACTACAATTAAGTGTATACGAGTGAGTTTACTCTCAGGGAAGGGTTTGCAGTGAGCTCTGTGGGAGTCCAGATGATTAGTGGATGGATGTTGTTACGGGCCAAGGACATAAGATGTTGACCCATACACTGAGGGTAAGTAAGGTAGAGAAGGGTGGGGAATGAGAATGTAGTAAATAAATTGAAATTAGGCTGATAAGACAATTGGTGAATAAATCAGGGATACTGGAGAAGATGAAGAACATTCTTGGTTTGTCTGGAGAGGCCTGGAATACCTAGTGTAGTGATAGAAGTAGATGTGATTTAGAATGATTTACGGTAATCGCATACACACGATCTAGATTTTACATTACCTTCTTCTCAATTTCCATGTGTATCACAGGGATTACAAATCCATTCCTCTCTTCTCAGTGTGTATAAATGATTATCTCAGAAGACCTTCCCGGCGAACATCCACTGATGTGAACGCAGGGTGAGCAGGGGATTTGACAGAATGCTGGGTGGACTCTGGGTGGTGTCAGAACCTGAAAAGAGGCAAAGGCACTCATTTTGTAGTATGGAACCACAGAGAAGAAAAGTCAGCTAAGGAGATTTGTCGGGCGGTGCGCGACACTAGATGAATAATCCGATTGGGCCCACAGAATGTTCTCCACGTGACCTCAGCCCAGAGAAGGTGGCTGGGGGAGGCTAACGTTCGCGTGATAAGTGGACTGTGATGGCGAGGATCGCGGCAGGTGGGGCCAGATGTGATAGCGATCCGGTGGGAGGGTCACTTATCGAATGGGTGGCGGAAAAGATCACACTGGAAGTGTGTTGTCTCCGATGAAGGTTTTTCTATCGGTTTTCTAAAAAAATTGCGTTTGAATGAGTTCAGGCTAGAGCTCGTTCGCTGCCATGTGATACTTGGACAGTAGAAGGAAAAATTATATCTTTGTTGATCACGATAACCTGTTGTCTCTTTGGGATCAGATCACATGGCACTGGGATGATTGAAGTTTCCCATAACTCACCATGTTTTCCCTTTTCCCACCGCTAGTTTCTAATTCTACAATTCTATAATATTTACAAAAAGGAATTAATACAAATTAAGCAGGACATTTGTATTACCTTTATAGTGAGTAAGGGTAATGAAGGAAGACTTCTTTGTGAGTTAACTAACTTTCACTATGACTTAATATCTAAAAAATTTTTATATGGGAGCACTTATGTTTTAGTTCTTTTAAACATGCATTATTGAGGTTTGAGGTATAAATGTTCCACGGGTCATAGAGGAATTATGTTTACTTCAATTAAATGTGAAACGATTCTGTGATCAATCCAACCGAATCATAATAAAATCTCTGAATGACTTTTGAAAGGCTCCAATATCGCTTGCCCCATTGAACTATGTTTATACATTAGAATATCATTCTAATGTTGCAGCATGCAAGCAAGTAACAATATTCTAGAGAGAGATCTTTATTATTTCATGTAGTGCAAGAGAGACCACCTTATTTTCTAATCAAGAAATGGTCTATGCCAACATTCAGAACTTCTCATTTCAAATAGGTTATGGTTATCTTGAGATGAGGTCTTTCATTCGGTGTATAAATGAAAATTTCCTCTACATCCTTTAGGGATTTTAAAATAGAAATCATCAAGAAAATATTATTGTCAACCACAGTTTATTTGGAACATGATCAAGAAACCTTAAAAGCAACTAAGGTCAGACACCTGATATTCTACTTATAGAAAATAGGAAGGACAAATTAACATTGTCTTATTAATAGCGAGACTTGTAAAAAAGTAAACGTGGTACAACTTAATTGAACAAAAGCAGAAATATCTCAATATTTATGGTCTGACTAAAACGAATAGTTCACGGATACTAAAGTGGGTTCACTTACATAAAAGCTAGCATGCTAACATTGATGTATATAGTCATATCAAGTATGAAAATTTGTTTTATCGCTAGTTTGTGGTAAAAGGGAAAAAAAATTATGGTCAGTAACTTTTAAAGGTAATTTAAGTTGGGTTGATATATTTAAATTTATCCTTTGCAATTGTACATTAGGATTTGCTCATTAAAATACGATTTAAGATATTTACTAACTCAACTTTTTCTCTTTTCTATCTATGGTTGACCAATTTGTATAAACTTATACAAAACCGCTATAAGTGTAAAAGAAGGTTTAGGGATAGTATTTTTATGGGTTTCTATTGGCTTCAAGTGGTTTATACAAAGAAAACTTTTCTGTATACATTGTTGTCCTTCTAATTTTAGAAAACTTAATACTTCCATCAAACTAACCATAATTACAAAATATTGACTTATTCTAGTCCTCCCTTTTCTTTCAGTTGGTGTGTGAATAGCACACATGCCTACTAACTTGAGAAGAGAATCACTAAACATTTTGCTAGTTATTACTACAGTGAGAAAATTAGCTCAGTTGACCTTTACTTTTACCATACCGAAGAACAATCCCATCATTTCTCATTAGTACAAACCAACAAACATGAGACTAAAGATTGATCTAGATAAAGTCTTTCTACATATTTTGAGAAGAACAAAATTTTATAATAAATGAAAATTTTACCATATTTCTTACTTTTTTTCTTATAACCAAGGTTGTCCAAGCCAGTTTGTGGGTACCTCAACTAATCCTATGGAGCCCTAAAGTTAATGATCGGATAAATCTCTAGGGACCTTGAGGGGACTTGAATTGATAACCATTGGACCTTAACCCAACTGATTTACCGCTCAAGGTTATATACCATATTTCTTACCATATAGGTAAAGAAGTCTATTTATAACTCTAAAGAATAATGTTAGAATGATGACAGAAATGGAAAAAATGATGTATATGTGTTTATTCAATCAAAGGATATTTTGGTGTGTTTTGTTTTTATGTGTGATACAGATCTAAGACTGTATCATTAGCACATAGTATAGTAGGACGTATATGAAAATTGAATTATACCAATAGATTAATAGTTGAATGTCCATATTTATCTAAATATGGTTTTCCTGTGTTATTTTGTTTGATACCATTTAAATGAATAGATCTGTTATACGTTATCGCATCATAAAGTTGAACTTCCAAGACATAGATCAATAGTTGAATGTCCATATACATTTATCTAAAAACAGTTTTTCTGTGTTATTATTATTATGGGAAAATTATGCTATGGTGTATTGATTTGATTGTATTTAAAAAAGAATTTATAAAGAATGGGGAAACAAGGGTAAAGATTTAACAATTAAAGAATAATTCCCTAATAGGTGTTGCATGTGTGGGATGCACATATTCTTCTCAAAATGGCCCTTTTAATGGATTGATTGAAAACCAAAAATAAATAAATAAATAAAAATGAACCTAGGTCTTCTTGAAATTGTACCCAAATTTTCAAAACAATCCCTCTTCATTTTGAACTGGGAATGCAGTTTGAGAAGGAAAAGCAAAAACCTAGGTTCCCAAAAGTTGAAGCCGTGGGTGAGTGGTGAATCGACTCCCACAGTGGTAAAATACACTTCAAGACATGCTCCAAGTTCATCACTTTGCATTTGGAATTTTGGCTGAAGAGGGTGGTTTGAGATTTGGATTCAATTTCATTAGAAATTCTATTTACACCCCATCAATTTCTCTATACACCCCATTTTGTATTTGAGAAAAAATTGGGATGTAATATATAAATTGTATAGAGAAATGGATGGGGTGTAAATAGAATCTCTCTTTCATTAAGGATGTAGGGTTCGGAATCATTTTTTTAATCAATTGGCAAAATGGGCATTTTAAGAAGAATACGTGTCTCCCACACGTACAACACCTATTAAGTACTTTACAGTTAACATGGTTCCCATACCACTAAATGTATTTTAAGTACAAAGGAATTAATACACCCATGGCATAGCCCTCCCTATTAGCCCCTTGTACCATATAAATGCATTGATCTTTTATATGTTATCACATAATAAAGTCGGTCTTCTAAGAACATTCTAATTGTATTAATATGTTAATGAGCTAAATGCCCATATTTATCTCTTTCAAATCCGAGAAACATTCTAAGTTCATCTATAGGGTGATCATAGTTGTGAAAGGCGCAGGCACGAGTGAAGTACAGCGAGTGAGGCGCAGCCTCACCTTTTCATGAGCATAGTGAGAGGGTGGCCGAGGTCGCACCTTTCATGAGGAGCGAAGCCCTCAACAAACGCGCCATCGACCAGGTATGTATTCTTCCTCTTCTTCTTCGTTTGTTTTTTTTTTTTTCCTGGGCGTCGTCGCGTTTGTAGGGACAAGGGTTCCTGTTTGTTGGAACTCAGGCCAAAATGACTTCATTTGGTCTCTCTGGGACATAAAACGACATCGTTTTGGCATTTTTATTTTTTGAGCCACTCCCAACGGCGTGGTTTGGAACTAAGTCCTTATCCAAGCAGCGTTGTTTGGATAATGTCTTAAAATAGTTCCAAAACGATGTCGTTTTGGAATCTGGCAATCCCAAACGACGTCGTTTTGGCTGAAGAACCCTAGAAATAGTTTTTTTGGGTGTTCCAGCCCTCATTTTTGCCCTCTTTCAAGCCAAAACAAACTCTAATACTCCCAACAACGGTACAAGAGAAGAAGGGCCAGAAAATCAACCAAAATAACCAAGAAAATTGGAAGAAAATTTTGGAAACAAGGAAAAATATCTTATTTCCATTGGTATTTGCTTCATTTCTCTATTAATTTTTTTTCTTCACTTTTTTGATGATTTTGGTTCATGATTTAGCTTATGCAAATGAGTAATAAGTCTCATGAATCATTATGTGGATGTGGAGGATGAATGAGGATCGGTTGTTGTGGACCAAATTAGTTATTTTAATGTGTTTGTTTGGATGAGTTTTGTGCAGTTTTGAGATAAATTATGTGGAAAAAAAATTTGTTTGACGACAACTATGTGTGGTAATTTCTATGAATTTTAAAAACTGGAGATGGGGTTTGTTAAGTGATTTGTTGACATGTTTATGAATTTTATGCTTGGAGGTATTGTTTATGTGTTTTATTGATTGGTTAATATTTTTTGATGATATTTATTGATAAATGATTATTTATGTTTGATTATATTTTTTTAAAACTATATATGTAAAGTAGGGTGCGCCTTACATAAAAAAGCCCACGCCTTAAGGCTCCAGGAGGCCTTTGCATCTTGGTGCGCCTTGCGCCTTTCACAACTATGAGGGTGATACTAGTTTGACATGAAAATATTTGTCGAAGGCTAGTTTGGTCAATCATCATAGATCGATTACAGCAATCAATGAAGCAATTTTAATTACATATATTTCAAGTAGACATGCAATTAAAGAAACATATTAATAAGCCTCTGAAAATTTGGTCTATCCCAAGAGGCACATGCTTTTTGCTATTGTTAAACACCATTTTGGCTCTTTACTCAAATCATAGAATCATAAGCACAACATTCATTTCAAAAAGTTTCCACAGAAGCAGGAAGTGCAATGAACAAATGACAAAAAAAATATCCAGGAAAGGAAGCAAATTTACTTTATATCATGAATCCAAAGAACATAGTTAGTACCTACTACTCCAACTGAATTGTGGACAGGGCGCAAGCTGGGTTAAACTACAAATCGACTTTGGGGTTGTGACATGTCTTTGAAAGGGAAAAGCGATAAGTTGGAACCAGAGCAGTCTGTTTCCTTGGGGTATCCTAGAGGAACCAAGGTGGTTTGTTCTATAATCCAAGTCGAAGGTCATTGTTAGCACCAATGCCCGGTTCTTAGAAGAGGACTATGTAATGAACCACAAGCCTGTAGTAGAATTGTTCTAGAAGAATTGAGAGGAGATAGACTAGTACAAACTTCTTTAATATCCATAGTGTAAGAGGAAACACCACAAGAAAGTGTTCTTGACATCCCATTGGCTCATCGTAGTGGGAGGACTGTTGAGACACGTGTTGATGCTGAACCTTGTGGTCCTACCATCAACATGTCGGTTGCATAACCAAAGGACCATGACCATGATGGTTTACAAGAATCAGCATCTGCATAGCGTACCACTGATAGTGCATAACCAAATGGAGTGTCGCGTCGTAGTGGGAGGGTTATTTGTCAACCTTATCGGTATACACTCTTGGGAGAGTCTTTTGACAAGATCCCTAATGAGTTAGATACTGATCCCTGTAACTATGATGAAGCATTTAAGGATAAAGATGCAGATCTTTGGCAAAAGGCTATGAAATATGAGATGCAGTCCATGTACATACAATCAGAGTGCAGGATCTTCACATGGAACCACCCGGAAGGATAAAACCCATCGGGTGAGTGGATCTATAAGAAAAAGAGAGGTGCATACGGTAAGGTTGAAACTTTTAAGGCTAGGCTTGTAGCAAAAGGGTTTACTCAGACAGAAGGGATCGATTATGAGGAAACTTTTTCTATCCGGATTCTCTTATCCATTGCAGCATTTCAACTATGAAATTTGGCAAATGGACGTAAAGCGCATTTTGAATGGCGTCTTGAGGAGTGCATCTATATGATGCACCAGATAGTTTCATAGAAAAGGGCCAAGAACACATGTTGTGCAAGCTTAAGAAATCCATTTATGGACTTAAGCAAGCATCTAGATCTTGGAATACTCGCTTTGATCAAGCCATTAAATCTTATGGTTTGATCTGATATCTGATGAGTCTGTGTGTATAAAGTGTGATGGAAGCTTGGTGGTGTTCTTAGTGCTATATGTGGATGACATCTTGCTCATTGGTAATGATATGGGGGTATTATCTTCAGTTAAGGTATGGTTATCCAGTCAGTTTGATATGAAAGACTTGGGCGAAGCTAGTCATATTCTTGGGATTAAGCAGGGATCAGTAATAAAATGTTGGGCTTATCTGACACTTATATTGATCAGATTCTAGCCCGTTTTAGCATGCAGGATTCCAAGAAAGGTTTCTTCCCTTTAGACATGGAATCACTCTATCCAAGGATCAGTGTCCCAAAAAACCTGATAAGATAGAGAAGATGAAAACAGTTCCTTATGCATCTGCGGTAAGGCCTTATATACTATAATGCTTTGCACTAGACCTGACATTTGCTTTACTGTTGCCATGGTCAGAAGATATCAGTCTAACCCTGGGCAGCGATAAAACATATAATCAAGTACCTAAAAAGGACTAGAGATTATATGTTAGATTACCAGGCAGACAGTCTAGTACCTTTAGGGTATATAGACTCAGACTTCTAGTTAGATAAAGATTCCAGAAAGTCTACCTATGGTTATGTGTTTACCTTAGGGAGTGGAGCCATAAGTTGGAGGAGTATCAAGCAATCTTGCGTTCACGATTCACAATGGAGGCCAGATAATGGTAACCTTGGAGGCATCCAAGGAGGCAGTTTGGCTCAGAAACTTCCTATTGGATCTAGGTGGTTCTTGATACAATTGCACATTACACTTTCTTGTGATAATAGTAGATGGGTTTAACTAACTCAAGGAACCTAGGACCCATAGAGGAAACTTTACATTGGCGCAAATATCATGCGATTAGAGATATTGTGCAAAGAGGAGATGTGTGGCATCGTAAACACCCCCAGTCTAAGTGGGAGATTGTTGAAATTTATATATGCAAAGCCATTTATTGTTATGGATCTATTTATTTTATTTGTAAAATTATGTTATTCATTTAAATGAGAATCTACATGGTACTATCTTTGTATTTAAATATTATGCATGTGTGTCTTTTATTCCACATAGTAGATGATTTGGTGTGTAGAGTTCGGCTTACGCACAGAATATCAAATCGTCGGTTCTTATGGAATATAAGCTATTGGTTCACAGTCTAAATGGAATTTGACACACCATTGGTAAGATTGTAGCATAAGACTTCAGGAGGTATGTCTTAACTAAGGGGAATGACTTAGTTCCTACTTCTTGTGCTAGTACACTTTCCGTGTGTGATGAGCGGGACAACTTGGGAGTAATTATTTTATACTGACACATAAAATAATTAATACCTCATAGTTATTATGAATACTATTACTCTTAATCTCGAGATAATTAATAGACACATGCATTTATTGTTGGTTATTTTGATTCATAAAGAGTGAGATCTTTATAGATCAATAATCTCGGTGAGTTGGATAACTGCATTAATTGTAATTATTAACGGAATCCACGTCTTGTTAATTAGATTGATGACACTATGAGGATATAAGTTTTGATTATGTCAAACCTTGTAGATTTTTAATCCGATATATCAAATAAGTTAAGTGGAAGGTCTCAAGGTGATTATCGGATGTTGATTAAATAAAACTGTCAATAATTTAATTTAATCAATAGGTATTTGTAATCTTAACGTGGGGAGATTAATAAGTATTTAATAACAAAATAGGTGTAACACCCTAGATTTGTATAGGTATAAGTTAGGGAAAATAATAATGAGGAATTTGTATAGGTATAAATTAGGGAAAATAATAATGACAGGAATTTTTATAGGCATAAGTTAGGAAAATAATAATGATAATTCAATTAGCTAATTAATTAATTAATTTAATGAAAGATGGGTAAAAAGGTAATTTTCCTAGTAGATACCCTAGGTATAAATTGGAATAAGAAAAGAAAATCCTTTCTATTCATCTTTGAATTTGTGTGTTAGAATTCAAAGGATGTACAGCTTTAGGATATAGGGTTTGAAGAACAAATTTCTCTGGTAAGATCTTCCTTATTTTATTTTTTCTAGATTTCTTTAATGTAGATTCTTTAATTTTCTTTCGATTTAGATCAACCTAAAGAAGTGGATTTAGATTACACTTTAGTTCTTTAAAAATAAAATAAAATAAGAGTTAAGTGGTGTCATACTGAATTTCTTTGAGTATGAGAATGAAAAAATATTTAAGGATAATTTTTGAAAGAAAATATTAATAAACAAATAAGATAAATTTGAAAAGGCTGAATTTTGTATAAATATATGTATGTATAAAAATATGTATTTGATAAGTGTTTAAAGATATATGTATTTTAGCAAGTAAATATTTTATTAAAAGTTGAGGAATTTACTCTAAGTAATATGATTAGAATAATTATTTAAGCAATTATAAGAAATAAGATCTGTGTAATACTTGTTGTCAAGTATGATGATAGGTAAAAAGGGTAGATGAGTATTGTGTAATAATATAATTTGTAAATGACCAGCCAAATAATTATTTTCTAGTAAAAGATTTAGTTCGAATTAAAGAGCATAAAAATAAATAAAATTAAAATAAGATCAAAAAGAATATGAGTTTTATAAAATTTTTAGAACTACCCGATTCAGAATATGATTATCATTTGAACGGAGTTGTCAATATGTTTGAGGAATTGGAACAAAAAAATCATGTTGATAGAATAAACTTTATAAATCACAAATTTTATAAAATATTTGAAACACATTAACATTATTATTATGGATTAAACAATTAAAAATAATATAATTTTTAAAAATATCAAATTAGGAAAGTTTTAAGAATAAATAAGTAATGATGATAGTCTCTTCCTTATTATTTTAGAAGAAATATTTCATTGAGTTGAAATTATTTGGATTAGCTCTTTCAAGCTTTTACAAGATTACTCCTCAGGAGTAAGGGATATTGATCCCAGATATTTAAAAGAAAATTATTTTTTTTACTTCATTTGAGGTTGAAAAAATTGTTTAACATAATTATATATAAATCTTGGTTTATGAAGTTTTATTGTTTGTTGTTGATTAATCCATGGATCTAAAGTAGTTTTGTATGATTGTACTTTTGAGGATTTGTTTGTTTCTTTGAAGAATGTGGAGATATGATGTTTTGTAATTTGAACTTTTGAATGAAATATTTGACTTTGGTTAGTTCGGCCCTGTCAACGGGAATAATAGTTGACATTATTCGGTCCTTGTCAATGGGAATAATAATGGACCTTTACATTCCTTGGTGGCGAATGTAATTGATTTGAACCCTAGCCTCTAAGGGTTTCAGTTAGAAGTTACTAGTACTAGTAGTGTTTGGTTCCGTCGGTAATGAAAAGCTTGGATTTGCGAAATTTGCTTTGTTTGAAAGTCGTAGTGTCTTGTATTTGTTGATATTTGATGACCCGGAGAAAAATATATTTTGGGAAATGTATTTGATTTTGGAATTGATATGAGATGTTTGAATCGAAATTTGATATAAATTATTTGGATCATTTGATATAAACAGATTTAAATGGATATTGAGAATGTTTTAAATGGATCTTTGTTAATGTTCTACGCTTATTTTTGAATCTCTAAAGTTTGATGAAAAACATCTCTTACATTTGTTATATGATTGAAAACTTTTGATCCATGAAGCGTATTAGTAATTTCTTATTGAGCTTTAGAAACTCACTCCCATTAATTGACATATTTTTAGGGTAACTTTTAGTTTCGACAGAAAGAGTGATTAGCTGGGGGATTCTAAGTCGTGTAGGATTTTATTAAAACTTTATGTTGGATCATGTTGAACTAATAAGTTCATGTTTATGTGAAATGTTGGGTTTTGAAAGTTAATTGAGAAAGTCACTTGGATGATAACATTCATTTTTATATTAGTACAAAGTTGGATTTAAGAGATCCCAAATATTGTTATATTCTGAACAGCTTTATATGACATGCATAATTGAGATTTGGATGTTTTAGAAATGTTAATTTTTGTCGGCATGAAGATTTTGGATTTGGAGGTACACATGGATTAGAAAGTTGCGCGATTTACTTTGAACATGTGTTGGTAATTGGACACAAATCGGTTACAAGAAGGTTAATGTTGTTTCACACTTCAAACCTTGACAACCGGTGAGGAGAAGCAGGGAGTGTAGTACAATGATCCATGCCCACAGAGTGGGTTTCGGAGGCGTGACACAGTGCTCTTCGAATAAGTAAGGAAGTGCAATTATGATTCTTTAGTGGGGTGAATTATAGTTAATGTAAAATGGTTCATATATTTACATTGGGAGCTAATCTTATTTGCCTTTGAGTCCCTACATGATATTTATATGCCATGTTAAGCGACCTACAGAGATGAGAAAAAACCACAGAGGCGTAGTCGAAGAAGAGCATGAAGAGAGCCACTCCCTCTTCTCGTTCTGGCATTGGTGAATACGGTAGAAGGGTTTGAGGGTCGAGCAATCTGCTACGAATCATTTTTTTGAGATCAATACAGATCTTTAGGAATGGATTTGAACTGTATCCTCATAGCTTTATTCGAATTGTGTGTTTTTGTTTTATAATCTGTACACACTATCACCATGTGTTGAAAATGCGATTTAAAGTTAGAGCTAATTCAAAATTTGTCTCTCAATAGTTCCTATTAGTTAGGAAAGTTTTTATTTTTATTTAATTGTGAGAGTGAGTCCACGGTTGTTTGAGAGTTTTTATCTATATGATAAATATGGAGAATTAGTTGCGAAGATAGGATAAATTAATTAAGGTCAAAGTTAGTTTGTTTATTTAATTTTGATTTATCTATTGTAAGCCTATTTATAGGCATTCTTAAATATTTGAAATGAAGAGGAAATGAGAGTATACCGTTGTTTTCCTTTGTACCATTTTCTCTCATCATAAGAATTTAACATGGTACTCCAGGCCATAGAGTCTTGGGAGTACGTGATTCCCAGTGAGATTCCACCCAGGTCTTGAGGAGTGCATGTGATTCTAATGAGATTCACATATTTGGCCAGATCATTCCGAAACTCCGTGCTAACAGAGAGGTACAGGGCAAGGAGTTGATTGAGAGAAAGTTAGGCTAAAATGTAGTCTCAGTCTTTGTAGAGCCATTAGGACCGAGGTTATTCAATTAAGAGCCAATGCCCAGAAATTAAATGCTTCACGTCAAGATTTGTCTATACAAGTTCAGGGTCTCACACAGGATGTTGCTCGATTGCAAGCTGAGAATCAACAACTTATTGCCATGAGGGCTGATATTCATAGGATGCGTAAGGAGCCAATAGAGGCCTGGAGAGCTTTTGAATATGAGAAGAAAGCAAATGAGGAACAATTAAGAACAAAAATGAACAAGCAAATGTGGTAAAGAGGCTAAGGAAACTCTTTTGAATTAATTGGTGAAGTGTACCAGAAGAATTTTTAAGGAAGAAGTGCTCTAATAACAAGTAGAAGGTTACAGATGGTATATTAACAAGATGAGACAGTGCATCATAGAGGTGAAGAGATGTGCTTCACAAATTTGAAAATATGGAGAGACGTGATCCATGAAAAAAAAAAGAAAAAAAAAATTCTACAACTTTGAATCAAGGGAGAGTGTTGAGGCGATTGAGTTGAGAGACTAATTCCAAAATTTGTCTCTCAATAGTTCCTATTAGTTAGGAAAGTTTTTATTTTTATTTAATTGTGAGAGTGAGTCCACGGTTGTTTGAGAGTTTTTATCTATGTGATAAATATGGAGAATTAGTTGTGAATGAGATAAATTAGTGGGTCAAAGTTAGTTTGTTTATTTTAATTTTGATTTATCTATTGTAAGCCTATTTATAGGCATTCTTAAATGTTTGAAATGAAAATGAGAGTAGCACGTTGTTTTTCCCTTCTATTTTATTTCTCTCATCATAAAATTCCAACACCATGTTCATGGGAATTCCGATACCAACATGTACTTGATAAAAATAATTCAAATAAAAAACTATAATAAAATCCGTATAATTTTTTTAGAAGATCAAAACGCTAGTTCCTGACTTGATCTAAAATTTATTTGGGTTGTAAATAAAGATTCTAGAGCAAAAGAAAGAAAGAGTGAAATAAATAAGCAAAAAAGGAAATGAACAAATGGAAATCTAAGGAGATAGTCTCACAAGAAAAGAAGAAAGTAATAGAATGGAATCGGGCTAAAATAATAGCATCAAGAAAGCATAGAATCATACTGTTGTTCTCTATTTTCAAGTTTTACAACTAGATCTAAAATCCCTCCGAATCATGCAATTGTAAGAAAAAAGAAAAGAGAATGGAAAAAAACAACAAAATATTAATAACAGCAAGAATATTCATCCAGAAATGAATGGAAGAGCTCTAAAAAATAACTATTTTAGAAAGTTGGCTAACGATTACCTTCAAATCTTCTCTTGCAAGAGCTTCTCTCTCAATGTTGAATCACCATTGACGAAATGTTGAATTGCCTTCTACCAAGAAAACAAATATAGAGTAAGTTATAAAGGATTATAGGATAGATCTTCTTATTTGTTTTAAGGATTGAATATCTAGCCCAGATTACGCCCATTAATGTAAATGCCAAAAGAAAGTGTTACCTTTTTTAGAATTTTTTGCCATATTTACTTTTTTTTTTCTTGAGATAACATTGAATACATTCAATCATAATGAAATTTTATAATATTAAATTTTTGAATTTATTTTTTTTCCAAATATATATGTTTTAGTATTCATTAAAAGGTTAAAGGGATAAGTACATGCTCTTTGCATATATATTCCAACGATTTGTCTTTTCTTATTAGGGCTGTTTCATATTTATTACTTATATTAGTAGATGGGAAATCTATTTTTCCTTGTCAACATTTTTTTAATTTCATAATATAAATATGATTAAAAACTTTGATTGTTTTAATTTTTTCAAAAAATAAAAAATAAAAAGTGATGATGCTTTTTCAGCGGAGGCGGGTGGGCGTGTTGGGGGAGTGCCGTTAGGTTGGACGAGGCTTCTTTGATGGGGTACGAAGCGGAGGATCTTGGATCATTTGGGGTGGGGAGGATGTTTGCAACGTCGACACTGCGGGCCTAGGGGGAGTAGTCTCTGCAGATCGAGGAAGGGGTCGGCGGGGCTGCCGAAGTCGCCAGCTCGGTCTACAAGTCGATTCTTCCCGAGAGAGAAAGAAAGAGAGAGATGCTTAGGTTGTTTAGTATTAGGCGTCAGAGTGAGCGTACCTTTCACAGATGGGGTGGCATGTTATAGTGGATGATCGTGCGATGTGAGGTCCCTCATTGGAGGATATGTTTCCTCATATTATGCGTTGGATTAGTTAAGGGGGTTTTATTTGGGAATCTCCGCATTGGAGGATTCATTTCAACGGTCTTCTATTACTTTTGGACCCACGATATTAGGACTTGATTGAAATGAATAGGTTTATTTATCTTTTAAGTATTCTACATACATTTATTGGAAGGTTTGTTATTTGGTGAATATGGGCCTCCCTATTTTTCCAAACCCATGTTGTGGGCCTAATGAGCCGGACCTCCTTTTAGGCTGCTATGGAGGGACATGGGTGGGGAACCCGACCCCCGTTGCTTTGATGGACAGGCAGGTGGGATACTCGGTCCAATTTTTCATATCCTCGTCGATTGCCCCGGCCCTTGTGTAATTCTGCGTAAGCGAGGATGTAGTGTTCACTTGCGTCATTGTCGTTTCAAGCGTGTCCATTCGGATTATACGATCAGCCATTAGTCGGATATTAATAATGACCTTTGGGTTTTGGCACTTTGTCTCTTTGTTTAAGCGACCCTCTTGAGTTTACTTCCTTCCTCGTCTGTAACCTTCTATTTATTACATTGTTTTTGTGCTTAGCTTCCCCTTCACGATCTCAGATTAGGTCTGAGTGTTTCTTGTTTATCTTGTTTTGCTTTTCTGCGATGGGCTCGGTCGTTCTTCATCTTTAACGTATCCATGCTAGTCCTCTACTGCTGATGTAGATTCACAGTCTAGCTAGAGTCCAGTCGTTTTGATCGTCGTTAATTCCCAGTGCTCTGCGAGGCGCCTCCCTCCTTTGGGTAAAGGCAAAGGAAAATAAACGATCACACATCCTAAGGGTGGGTTTTGCTCAAAGTTGCCGTTAAGTCATGCACATGAAAGTAGGACCCGAGTAAGGTTGGCCTTCATCTGAGTCGATTTTGTTGAGCGGTCGAAGCTCTTCACAGTGTTCGTATATGGTCTCACGACTTTTGACTCGTTCGTTACCTCAGGTACTTTGAATGGTATGTTTTAAGTCGCATTTGATAACGGCCTCCGTTTTCCACTGCACCCTTTCATCAAACGGGTTCTTGACATTTTCACACATCATCGCTTTATTTGGCCCCTAATGGTTGGGGCATTTTAGTGGGTTTTTTGGTCTTTTTTAGAGACGGGGGACGTGAGTCCCCTGTGTGGCTTTGCTCCTGCTGTCTCTTTAACCCGGCGGCTACCTTGGAGGTTTATTTATTTCCCTAGACGTCCTGGAGCCCCTTCGGTGATTTCGGACCTTCGCCTTTCTCATAGGACATGAAAGTTCGATATTTCTTTAATCATGACCACTGTTTTACGGAGATACAATTCTTTGAACGGGGAAGACACTCTGGGCGTACCAGGCGTGGAACGCCCCCGGTAACCGTGAGGATCATCCTTACCTTTGTTTTAATTCGCCTGCGTCGATTGAATGCGCCCGACCCTCGATTTCCATATATTTTTCGAAGCTGGAGTGCAGGCTTAGCGGCAGATACATTGTCGCTCTTGCTTTTGGCCAGATGCTGCTCGTTCCTGCCCGAGGCTATTAGGTCGGATGTCCCCGGCTCATCGTCTGAAGCCCCTGAATCTTAGTTTAGGGCTGAACCAGCGCCACCTACACTGCGGGAATTTTCTCTTCCCGGGCCCCATTGCGGTGCTCCTACCCAGGGCGGATCTTAATCATCTGTGGAAGGGATATCTCGAAAACCTCGGAGTGCAAAGAGGAAGAAAGCAGATTCTCCTAAGAGGGATCGGCCGAGTCCTTGACAAAGTTCGAGGAGATTAGAAGCGCCTTGAGTCCTCGCTGAGAGGCAGAGCGGTCCTCGTCCCCGTTAGGGTTTGAGATTCCCTGGTTCTTTGTTCGCTTCCCTCTTGGAGCCTATCGCAAGGTGGGGGAATCCATCGGCGATGGCGGATCAGAGTGTGGTTTGCCTGCTGAGATGATCGGACCACTGTCGGAGCCATCTCTGGGTGGTCGGGGAGGAAAGGAGAACAAAATCGAGAAGGTTGATGAGTCGAGGATTCTTTGCTATCCAATCTTTGAACTTTAGTGGTGCCGCATCTCATCCATCCTCAATGATTCGATGCTGAGAGATCGAAGGAGGTTGCGGTTGATGAGGCCTTGGCGCGCTGTCTTTTGGGGATTTGCCCGGTAGAGCATAATTATGCTAACTCTCCTGCGGCTACGTATCGGAGTTCCAGTGCAGTGTTTGTTTTGCGGTGCCACTCATTTGAAGTGCCCGGCCGAAAAAGCCAAAGCTGAATGAAAAACATGTAAGGATCACGAATTTATAAAGGCGAAAGTGACTACTTTGACCACGAATGGGACGAGCTGCGAGGGACGAAGTGCGACACTTATGCGAGAAGGAAATAGAAAGACTTGCGTCGAATCCCCGGAAGCATACTTCGTGTTTCGTGATCGGGTGCAAGTATAAGTAGGAAAAGTCAGGAGTAAGCAGCGGCTGGCGAGGAGAGCTTCGGAGGTTCGAGATGAACCCCGGGGTTGCGGGGATGATTTGATTGAGGCAGAGTGAGGCACGAGTCTACAAGGTGAGCTTCAATTGGTTGGAGGAACTTCGTCATCTCAAGGCGAACAACGGGATTTACAAATGGAGTTCACGCGAACCTCCATGGCGGTGCACTTTGGACCGAATGGAGAAACAATTTGAGGATGCCACGTCGGGGACCAGTATTCTTTGGGCGCGGCGTGAGTCCTCCACGAAGTCGATTTATCGGGACAGGCTAAGCGAGAGTGTTGGACCTCTGCTTGAACTTCATGCAGCAGCGATGATATAGTTGTTCATAGGGGCGAGTCATTAGGCAGTGCGGGATAAATTTGGTGCTCATTGAGAACTACGGATGAAACGCTTTTCAGCGAAAGCCTCGCGTACCCGATCGGATTTGACTTTGACCTCCCAGCGTGGAGGGTGGAGATCTTCGGTGCCTAACGAATCCCAGGCTGATACTCATCTACTGGGCCCTTCTCATTCTTCTTAGATCGGATACTTGTAGAGGCTCGTCTCAGCTAATTTTATTATGCTTTTCTTTTTTTTTTTTTATTGAACTAGGGTCTACTACGTATTATCCTTCTTTTTTTAATGGATACTAGTCCTGCAGGGAATTTTATGTTATTTGCTCTTCTTTACGAATTCTGCGCCATCACGGTCGAGAATCATAGAAATTCGACATGTCGTCTTGACTTTGTAGATCGTTAATTAGGCCGGCGTGGTTTCTGATTTATGCGTCGGTGCAGATGGAATTTTGTGGATTTGGGCCTGTGGCCCTCGCCGTCTGACCTGCGGGTGTTGACCTGTCCTTCCATTCCACGTGTCTGTTGAGTTCTGCATTTAGGGTTTGCCAGTGTATGTAGTCGATTAGAGCTTGATTATACATGTCGAAAGGAGAGTGTCTCAAGAGCTCGTCAACAGGAATAGTAAGGAGGAGCCCGTCTGTTTGAAGCACGGTGAAGGGCTCGTCCTTATAGGTAATGAGGCTCGTCACTTTGTGTTGAAGGAGGGCTTCGTCAATGAGATTTGGCAGGGGAGGAGCCCGTACATTGAGTACGAGAGAAGGGCTCGTCACGATCGTAGTAGGGAGCTCGATGCACTTTGTGTTGAAAGGAGAGCTCGTCAATGAGATTTGTAGGGAGGAGCCCGTCTGCTTGTAGTACAGAGAAGGAGGGCTCCGTCACGATAGAAATAGTAGGAGCCTTCGTCTCCCTTTGTGTTGAAAAGGAGAGCTCGTCTATGAGATTTGTAGGGAGGAGCCCTTATTTTGAGAGTCACGGAAGAAAGACCGTCTGGCTCAGGTAACGAGGCTCGTCCTTTGTGTTGAAGGAGAGCTTCGTCAATGAGATTTATGGGAGAACCCGTGTTTGAAGATCTGAAGGCTCGTCGGATAAGTAGTAGGGAGCTCGATACTTTGTGTTGAAGGGAGAGCTGTCGATGAGATTTGTGCGCGGAGGGCCCGTGTTTGAGTGGAGGACTCGTCTGGCGTAGTCAAGAGGATGGATGTTTGTGGATTGGATGGACTCGTGGCGCTGAGTTGGAAGGCGATGTGTTTGATCTGAAGAAGGGCTCGTCACGATAGGTAGCGAGCTTCGTCCGCTGTGTTGAAGGAGAGCTGCGTCGATGAGATTTGCGGGGAGAAGCTTGATGCATTTGAGGTGCCGGAGAAGGGCTCGTCTGATGGGTCGTGGGAGCTCGTGCACTTTGTGTTGAAGCGGGCTCGTCAATGAGATTTGTAAGGAGGGCCGGGATGCATTTGAGGGTACGGAGAGGGCTCGTCCTAATGAGTAGTAGGGAGCTCGTCGGCTGTGCTAAAGGAGAGCTTCGTCAATGAGATTTGTAAGGGGAGCGATGCGATTTGAGTTACGAGAGAAGGGCTCGTCTGATAAGTAATGGGGCTCGATGCGCTGTATTTGAAGAGGCTGCGTCAATGAGATTTGTAGGGAGGAGCCCGTCTGTTTGAGGTACAGAGAAGGGCTCGTCCTGATAGATCGTGGGAGCTCGTCCGCCTGTGTTGAAGGGAGAGCTCGTCAATGAGATTTGTAGGGAGGAGCCCGTCTGTTTGAGATACCTGGAGAGAAGGAGGCTTGTCTGATAAGTAGTAGGGGCTCGTGCACTTTGTCTTGAAGGAGGCTTCGTCAATGAGATTTGTAGGGAGGAGCCCGTGCGTTTGAGTGAAGAAAGGCTCGTCTTTGATAAATGGTAGAGCTCGATGCACGTCTTTGAAGGAGAGCTCGTCAATGAGATTTGTAGAAGGGAGCCCGTCTGTTTGAGTGTCTGAGAGAAGGGCTCGTTCGATGAGAAGTAGTAGGGAGCTCGTCTGCGTATGTGTTGAAGGAGGAGACTGTGGATCGTGAGATTTGCGAGGAGAGGAGCCCGCGTCATTTGAGGTCTGAGAGAGGGTGGTTGGACTAATTGGGTTGGTTGTTTATGTTGGGAGAGCTCGTCAATGAAATTTGCAGGGAGGAGCCCGTCCCGGTTGAGGAGATGGAGGGGTTGATGCGATGAATCGTGGGAGCTAAAATGCTGCTGTGTTGAAGGAGAGCTCGTCAATGAGATTTGTAGGGAACCCACGTCTGTTTGAAAAGTCTCTGAGAGAAGGGCTCGATCTGATAAATAATAGGGAGCTCGTCTGCTGTCTTTGAAAAAGGAGGCTCGTCAATGAGATTTGTAGGGAGGAGCCCGTCTGTTTGAAGTTTTGAGAAGGGCTCGTCACGATACAAAGTAGTAGAGGCTCGTCTGCTGTGTTGTAGGAGAGCTCGTCAATGAGATTTGCGGGAGCCGTGCGGTTTGGGGATCTGCTGAGAGAAGGGCTCGTCACGTGGAGTAGTGGGAGCTCGTCACTTTTGTCTTTGAGAAGAGCTCGTTAATAAGATTTGCGAGGAGGAGCAGATGCATTTAGGCTCTGAAGGGCTCGATCTGATAGATAGTAGGAGCTCGTCCTTTGTGTTGGAAAGGGAGGCTCGTCAATGAATTTGGTAGGGAGGGAGCCCGTGTTTGAGGTGCGGGGAGAGGGCTCGTCACGATCTAAGTAGTAGGGAGCTCGTGCTGTGTTGAAGGAGGCTCGTCGATGAGATTTGTGTAGGGAGGAGCCCGTCTGTTTGAGGGTACGAGGAGAAGGGGCTCGTCTGGTAGGCCAGCAGGCCTCGTCCGCTGTGTTGAAGGGGAGAGCTGCCGTCAATGAGATTTGCGGGAGGAGCCGTCTGTTTGAAGTCTGGGAGGGCTGGAGTCGATCGTGCCGAGGAGCTCGTCACTTTGTGTTGAAGGGAGAGCTCGTCAATGAGATTTGCAGGGAGGAGCCCGTCTGTTTGAGGTGCAGAGAAGGGCTCGTCCTGATAGATAGTGGGAGCTCGTCCGCCTGTGTTGAAGGGAGAGCTCGTCAATGAGATTTGCAGGGAGGAGCGCGTGTTGAGTGCAGAGAAGGGCTTGTCACGATGTAAGTAGTGGGCCTGATGCACTGTCTTGAAGGAGAGCTCGTCAATGAGATTTGTAGGGAGGAGCCGTCAGTTTGAGAGTACGAGAGAAGGGCTCGTCTGATAAGTAGTAATGGGGCTTCGTACACTGTCTTTGAAGAGGAGAGCTCGTCAATATTATTAGGATTTGTAGGGAGGAGCGTCTGTTTGAGGTGCAGAGAAGAGGCTCGTCACGATAAAAGTATTAGGGAGCTAAATGCACTTTGTGTTGAAGGAAGCTTCAATCAATGAGATTTGTAGGGAGGAGCCCGTCTGTTTGAGAGTCTGAGAGAAGGTGATAGAAGTAGTAGGGGCTCGTCTTTGCGCTGTGTTGGGAGAGCTTCGTCGATAAGATTTGCGGGGAGGAGCAGTCTGTTTGAGTCTGAGAGAAGGGCTCGTCGATGTGGGAGCTCGTCTGCACGTGTTGAAGCTCGTCAATGAGATTTGCGAGGAGGGCCACGTCTGTTTGAGGTCTGAGAGAAGGGCTCGTCTGATAGATAGTAGAACTCATCACTTTGTGTTGAGAGGAGCTCGTCATTTAAGGATTTGTAGGGAGGGAGCCGTCTGTTGAGGTCTGAGGGAGAGGGCTCGTCCCGATGAAATGGTAGGGGCTCGTCGCGTCTTCGGAAGGAGAGCTCGTCAATGGATTTGTAGGAGGAGCCCGATGCATTTGAGGTCTGAGAGAAGGGGCTCAGATCTACGATAAGTAGTAGGGACTCGTGCACTTTATCTTTGAAGGAGGCTTCGTCAATGAGATTTGTAGGGAGGGCCCATCACATTTTGAGGTCACGGAAAGGCCGATCTTTGATAAGTAGTAGGGAGCTCGTCTGCCTGTGTTGAAGGAGAGCTCATCAATGAGATTTGCGGGAGGAGCCAGATGCGTTTTGAGGTCTGGGAGAAGGGCTCGTCCACGATAGATAGTGGAGCTCGTGCTGTGTTGAAGAGGCTCGTCAATGAGATTTGTAGGGAGGAGCCCGTCATTTGAGTCTGAGAGAGGGCTCGTCACGATGGAGTAACGAGGGAGCTGGAATCCTTTGTGTTGAAGGAGGCTCGTCAATAAGATTTGCCGGGGAGAATTAAAATACTGTTTGAGGTCTGAGAAGAAGGGCTCGTCTGATATAGATAGTGGAATACGTCTGTCTTTGAAAGGAGAGCTGCGTCAATAAGACTAACGGGGAGGGGCACATGTTTTGAAGTCTGAGAGAAGGGCTCGTCACGATAGATAATGAGGAATAGATCCGCTGTGTTGAAGGGAGAGCTCGTCGGAGTGAACAAATTTGGGCGCATAGGCGGCGGGTAAGGCTGGCGACTTGCCAGTGTGAAGGACCGTTTCGTCTTGAGAATCCATCTTGTGGGGAGGAGCATTCGTAGGAAGGCGCCTTGTGGGAGAGTCGTTTAGGTGAATCATGTGCATGGTTTGAAAGGTGCGAGAACCGCTTAATCTTTGATTGATGGGAATCTGAGCGGTTGAGTACGCCTTGGTGCTTTCTCTACTGGCGGGGGTTCTGTTGCCTCTGTGTCTTAGCTTTTGAAGATTCTGGCACTCCATGCCCAGGCGGATGAAGTGTGCTGAAGGTAGATGCCCGATGGTTCGGCTTCCTTCGTTTGGGGTTCCTCGACGCCTACGGGTTTGGTTTTCTGAATTTCTCAGCGTGGAGTTGTGTTTTTCTAGTTTCCCCTTTATGGAGATTATATTTATTCCCTAGCTCGCTGGGAATGCGTCTTAAAGGTGAAATGGTGCGTCACCCCTTGCACCTCCTCGTTCTCTTTTCTTCAGTGATTCTTCATGCTGTTTCACTTTTTCTTCTTTCTTTCTTTCCTTCTTCCCATCGCGACTTTCTCATCTGCTTCTCCTTTTTTTTTTTTTTTTTTTTTTTTTTTTGTCCCCTCTTTTCTCCTCTTCTCCTCCTTCTTGTCTTCCTTTCATTACATCTTTCTCTTTGTCTCTCTTCCCCCTTTTTTTGAGGTATTGCTTATCTTAGTGCCTGGGAAGCGCATGCTGCGTGCAATAGAATGTGCTTATGCTTGTATGCTTTTATGATGTAATCAAGAGCGCCATTGATTGTATCCAACAAGTGGATAAAGATGTACTTTATTTCCATGAGCACTAATCTTATCTGTATACTATGATCCTGTTTTTTGTTGCCAGATAGTTGGGGCCTCAGGATACAACAAAGGTGCTCAAACTTGCTAATCAATAGATCATGAACACCATTATGACCGATGCCTGCGTCGCGCTCCACAGATGCTCACGCATTCATGTATGTTATAGATTTTTCCTTCCTGTTTCTGGACTCATAATTGCACAGATGCGACGACTCGAGATACAATATAAGGGCCCTCCCAATTAGGGCCTAGCTTCCCATGTGCTGGATTTTTCCTTGCGGGTAGTAGCTTTTTCAAGACCAAATCCCCCGGCACGTAACTTCTGGGCCTGACTCTCTTGTTGTAGTGCCTAGCGGTCTTCCTTTGGTATTCCTGCATCTTATTTGTTGAACCTTTGCTCACGCTTCTCGTCCAGGAGCTCTAAGTTCAGACGCAGGGCCTCATCGTTTTGTTCCTCCGAGGCTGGCTCGATTAAGGAGACTTTGTCCCAGCTTCAACGGGGGCTCTTTGTACGTTGCCAAAAGCTAGGGCCAAATGGGTCTCAGGGTTCTTGACTACGTGTCGTCCTATGGGCCCATAGTACTTGAGGTATTCGGCCCAGCTCCCCCCTTCGGCTCTTCGACTTGGTTTTCGAGGGCGGTCACCCGAGGTTACGATGGTGACCCGGCTTGTCCATTTGATTTGTGGAGTGGTGCGTGAATAGTAATTTTTAATTCCCGAGGCGCTCGGCACAAAGTCCACGAATTTGCGTTGTCAAGCGTTTTCCGTTATCTGAGACCAAGGCTCTTGGGACACCAAATGTCGCATATGATTGCTTTCTAAGCCATACGAGGATTCTAGTATCTTACGCTCTGTGATTGTGGCTAAGGCTCGGCCTCGACCAGCCAGTGAAATAATCTACCGCCCGCGATTATAGAATTTACATTGGCCTTTGCCAATGGACCAGAGACCCCAATATGTCCCAACTTGCTGTTTGGAAGGGCGGGGGTGGTGATTGACGTGAGAGCTCTGTGGGAGCGTGATATTTTAGCGTGTTCTGGCGGTCTAGCGTCTTTGGCCAGCATCTTTGAGCATTGTGGGCCAATAGTATCCACCGCCTCAAAACTTTCCGGCCGGACTATTTGAGCCCAGTATGGTTCACTTATGCCCCTTTGTACTTCACTTATGCGCGTATTGATGTCTTCTCTGATGCATTTAGGAAGGGTGTGAGAATCCTCGTTTGTAGAGGCTTCCTTGTGATTGTAGCCAGCGTAAACACAGAGGATCTTACTCTTATCTTAGCCGCTTCCTTAGGGTGGGATGGTGGGTTAGGTCATTAATATAATCCCAAATGGATCCGTCAGTTTGGTACGAATGACTGCTTGTAGCGACTTCTATCTTAGTAAAGGGTCGACGGAGGGCTGAGGTATTCGATGGGCGTCCCGATACCCCAATGTCTTCACACCAAGGGACCGTAACCGATTTACTTAAGCGTCGGCACGGGAATTCTCCGTTCTGGGGACATGCCCAATGCGAGCGGATACAAACTTTTTAATAATCCACGAGGACTTTGCGAAGATATAGAATCATCTTCTGGCTTTTGCCTGTGTGTTGATGACAGCGAACCTACCACCGGGGTTACAGGGTCGCTATGGACCTCTAGGCGATCGATCTACAATGAATGGCGAGATTGAGGGCTGCTAATACAGCCTCGTGCCGACCTCGTTATTTGGGCGTGGAACCTGAGCAGTACTCAATGTCATACCCTCTCTGGTGAAGTCGAGATTAAACACCTTTCAAGCTTCCTTGCGCATTTGAGGCTCCATCCTGACTTCCATATGGGAGGTGGGTCCTTTGATTGGGTGGGCTCGGCAAGCAGAGCTCCTCTTTGGGGCGAATTCCATGTGAAATCGGCTAGGATCACGTCGCACATGGCTGTTTTTTGGCTTGTCACAGAATGTCGGTCGCTCGGCTCTATGGCCTGTTCATCAGCCTCCCGAGACCTACGGTTTATGTAACATTTGCTTCATGGGAGTGGTGGTCGGGACTTCTATGGTGTGAGCACAGAAATAAGGGCGAAGTCTCAGCTGCAGTCACGAGCTAGTATTAGTTTTCCATTTTGGATACCTCTCCTCGGCTCCTCGAGGGCTCGTGCAGTGTAGGCAGGTCTTGGCATGCCAGCTCCTTGTCTCTGACGAGCACTTGCCGCTAGTTGAAAATTTGATCTTGCCCGGAAATATAATGTGAGATTTCTCCTTCTCTGGGCTTACTAGAATGGGTGGCGATCTCGGATGTCTTCAAGGTTACAAGCAGCTTCTTCACATTTCTCACTCCAGCTGAGGCTTTCTTCAAAACTTGGAAGAAAGGTTGGCATTTAATCACCCTTACACAGACACGAATGGAAGCTTAGGCTGCGATCCTCCACATTGAGTGGTTGTACTTCCTTTATCCGGATGGTGATGGCATGTCTAGCAATGCTTTTATTTTATCGGTTGCTTCAATTCTGTGGTTATTCTATGAAGCCCAGAAATTTTTCAGCCCGACAGCCGAAGAAACTATTTCGCCCAGTTAAACTTCATGTTGCAATCCCTCGGGATCTGGAACATCTCGGAGAGGTGAGCGATGTGGAGACCAGGCGCGCGGATTTGACATATGGAGTCTATGTATACCTCCATTTGTTGTACTATCTGTTTCTGAGGCATCGGTTCACTAACCTACGGGTAGGTTACTTTACTGCATTCTTGAGCTGGCTTGGCATTACCCGATAACAGTAGGTCCCCTGTGCTATGATGAATGACGTCTTCTCTGAATCCACACAGGGTCCCATTACTTATCACAGTTATAGCAGGAGAACATCCATGAAGCTAAGGCTCATGGCCTCTTTGTGGCATCTCTGATAAGGTCGATCTGGGTAGGGAAGGCGTCGCTGAGCACGCTGTTTATATCGGTGAAATCAATCTGGGGCCGCCATTTCCTTGTTGCTTTCTTGGCCGAGGCACAACATTGTGACCACTCACGGGTATTCTACCTCCTGATTGCCTGGCAGGAGAAACGTGGAGCCTCTTCGTTGATGGCCTTTTGTCTCTCTGGTGCGAAACTTCTGCGTTTTTGCTTAACCGGTTTGAGAGATGGGTTGGTGTTTAGCTTATGAGTGATGACTGCGGGGTCGATGCCACTCATGTCAGCCTGCTTCCATGCGAAGATGTCCACTGATGCATCTTGGAACTGTGAGGGGGCCTTTGAGGTATACGCTAATTTGGAACCGATATAGGCAAGATGCTCCGGTCGTCATCCAATATTCTTGGCCTCCGGCTCTCTTCGAGGGCTCGGTAAGGTGGGCCTTCATCAACGCCTCAAGCTCACCCATGCTCACATTGTCGACCCGTTTTGTTTCATAGGCGTTATAGCATTCTCGTGCCACTCGATCCCTCCGAACCGTCCCAGCGCCGTTCTTGTCGGGAGGTGATTACCGAGTGGTATCTTTGAGGATGGCTTTTATCGCGTTGAGGGAATTCATGACAACATGTTATAGGGTGGCGGGCGTCCACTATAGAAACCTTCTTTGTCGTCGTGCTTGGCAAGGGGGCTCCCGAGGTGCTTACCGGTTGGATGATCAGCCCGGTAACACCTTTTCTCCTGAGAACCCACGGAGATGAGTGTTGACAGGTTCTAGCTTTCCTCTTCAATTCCACCCATTTGTCGGTAGAGTGCAAAAATGATGTCGACCGAACTCAGTTGTCTGCTAGGACCCGGGGTGGACCTTTGTATTTTGCCACCGATTGCGCGGATTACCGGTGGGTCGTCATGGGGAATCTTGTTCTTCTGCAAATCTGAATCGAAGAATGTGATAGTAGTGTCGACTCGCGACATTTTAGATCTGTGTACTTCCCCGTATCTGCTTGAGCCTTATGCTGCGCAAGTGGACGCCCGTGAACTAGATTCTCCTCCTCCCGGCAAATCCTCCACGAGATCCATTGGATTTCCCAAGGGGGTTCTTGTCTTGGGAATTAAATCGTCAGCAATTGGTGGCGTGGCCGGAGAAAAACGATTACAGTTCTGGGTGGCGCTTGAGCTTGGTTCCCAGAAGATATAAGCCGGTAGATATCCGCTCTTGTATCGGATGCTCTATCTCTCTTCTCAGCGTATCTGAGTTGTCAGTGGCGGAAATGTCCGTAGTCTACGTGGAACTTCGCGATTGCCCAGGTTATCTCACGGTAGGCGGGATTTGATTTCATCTGCGCTGGCCATCTTAGGAATTGCTCGTTCAGGTACGCTTCATGAACTGCGACGAGGCGTTAGGGGTGAAGTGCGGGGCGAATGGCGTCGTCGTCTTTCGGTACGACGGCTAGAGCGATCCTAAGATTCCTCGTCTTTTAGGATCGCTCTGCTCTCTGCCCGGGATTTCCTGCCGGGTCGCCTTGCCTCTTGGGGCTCCGTCCCCGTCGCTTCTCTGTTGTCTTTTACTTCTTGGTAGAACTTTCCTTCTTTGACAGGAGGGCCTCCTCTCCGTTTATGTATTTACCCCAAACTGGCGAGAACCTCGTGTAGTAGCTTGAGGTTCTTTGAGATAGAGAACATCGGGTCTTTGGTGTCTTGACCCATGATGAAGGCGTGGCCAATGAGCTTTTAGTCAAGCTACATCTATCTTTAAGGACTCGGCATTAAGTAGTTGCGTATGACTTCAAATTTTCTGTGTTTCTGCTTGATGGTTAAACGGATGTGGCCTCGGCTTCTTGTGTCCTAGCCAGATGGGTGGGAGACGAGGCAGCGATTAATAACTCTCACGAGCAGGAAATCGTTGAAGGGGTTAATGGAACCAGGCCATAGCAGGGCCTTTTTAAGGTGGTGTGAATGCCACGCACGAAACGGTCTGGATACCCATGCAACTCCATCTGATTCTTATAGGTATTGAGATGGTCTTTGGATCTTGACACATCGAGGCAGCCACACTTGGGCCGGCATCCCGAGTTTGGTAGGGAGGCGGGTGGTTTAGCACCTCAGGGGTGTAAAGGTGAGATACATTTCTTTGCACGAGGTATCCATGGTGTGCAGGGTGCTGTATACCTCCTTTACATGGCTCAGCTCTTGTTGGAGGTCCCTAAACCTTTGCTCCCATGTCTGCTCTCTTGTGATTGGTGAGGGATGTTGTGGTTCTACGTTCTCGCCACGTCCTCTGTGTACTGCTCGGCTTTCTTCCCCTACAGGGGCTAGTTGTGGGTCGTGCCCCCTGGCTTGGCTAGACTCGCCTGCAGCCCGGTATTTGAGAGACAATGGCAGGTGTTGTCCCTCAGCGTGGAGGAACATCGTGACCTTCCAGTCTGTCACTCTTCATGGGGTGTTGTATTTGTGCAGTGAAGGTTGTTACATCTCACCTCTACCAAAGCGGTGGTTGAGTGGAGCGCTTCCACTTCGTTTGTGTTAACTGGATCGCCTACGCTAGCCACGGTGGCACAACGTACGTATCTCCTGGTGGATCTGGCATCCTTGTAGGATTAGCGTTGCTCCTGCTCGTGTTCCTGGTTGATACCATCAGCAACTAAGAAATCAGTTATGTTTGTATAGAGCGATGCGTTCCACAGGCGGCGCGACCCATTGATGCTTTTTCAACCGGGGCTGGGGTACAGGCGTGTTGGGGGTCGTTAGGTTGGACTAAGACTCTTGATGGGCTGGCCCCGGAGGATCTTGGATCGTTTGGGCTGGGGGAGGATCGCTGCAACGTCGACCTGCGGGCCCCGAGAGGTAATTCTCTGCAAAAACCAGGAAAGAAGGGGGTCGGCGGGGGCTTTGCCCGTAGCCGCTCCGATGCCTAAGTCAGATTCTTCCTTGAGAGAAAAGAGAGAATGCTTAGGTTGTTTAGTATTGGCGTCCGAGTGAGCGTACCTTTCACCGATGGGGTGGCCTTGTATTTATAGTGGATGATCGTCTGATGACTAGGAGTCCCTCCCATTGGAGGATATGTTTCCTCATATTGTTGGCACTTCGATTTAGCAGCGGATTAGTTAAGGGGTTTATTTGGGAGAATCCTCCTTTTTATTGGAGGATTCCCATTGCTCAGTCTTCTATTACTTTTCGGGCCAGTATTAGGACTTGATTGGGCGAATAGGTTGTTATCTTTTAGGGAATATTCTGCCTTACGTTACATTGGAGGATTTGGGTTGGCGGCTGAATATGGGCCTCCTTATTTTTCCAAACATGTTTTGGGCCGTCGCGGGACCTCACTTTTGGGCTGCTATGGAGGGACATGGGTGGGGCACGGCCCCCATTGCTTTATCGGGCTGGCGAGTGGGATACTCGGTCCAATTTTCATATCCTCATCAAAAAGTAATAAGTAATAACTTCATTGGTGTTTGATTTGGTGATGTAGAAGCATCTAAAACAACCATTGGGAATTTGATCTTGATTATTGATGAGTTATTTTCTGGTTTAATAAGCATCCTAATGCTCTCTTTTGTTCTTTTTTCCAATAGGTCAATATGGGGGTGATATGGAGCAGAATTGTGCAAATAAGAAGCAAATTCAGCAAAGATTGGTGGCATTGATACATTCGACTTGAGCTTTCCCTGAGTCTAAAATCATTTAATTCGGAGTCTGGATGGTTAAGATATGCATCAAAGAATGGAGAGGTGCTGAAATGAAGAAAACTATAGCAAATCAAGGGAAATCACCTCAATAGGGGAGAGCCAACGTGATAGAATGGCCTACCTTTGCTCGGAACTTCAGCCTGGAATTTGCTAAGGCTGCGGGGTGGCCGTCGAGACTGATTATCTTTGAAGCCCATTTCTTGCGCTCTGAGGGGTATAAAGGAAAGCGTCTAGGGTTTTGAAGGGGCATTGATGGAGTGTGAAACTCATCTATTTTTAAGCCTATTTTTCATGCATAATTAAGAGCTTAATGCAAAATTATGGAGTATTTACCAAATTTGTTGTTTTGCAGGAACCAGGATCAAAGGAAACAACAAATTAAAAATAAAAAAATAAAAACAAGAAAAGTAACTGAAAAGACCAAGAAAGGAAAAAGTTGTCCACGACAATCCATGATTATTTGCAACAAACGAGAAGGAAAATAACATAAGATTGTGTGACAATTCCATAATTGTCGTGAAAAAAAACGAGAAGACAAATAGAAGAAAATTTATTTGTGACATTCAAGCAATTATTGCAGCAAAATAGAAAGAAGTCCTAAAGGAAACAATTCAAATTTTATTGACAATGCAAGATTGTCCACGACAATCGATTTAAAAGGAAGAAGCAACATGACAAGAAGAAGTTGTTGCGAACAACCTGACGACAATTATGAAGACAAAGGCATAGAAGACTTTGTCACGACAAATTCTAAATTGTCACGACAAAGTATCTTAGAAGTGTAGCAAATTTTGTCGCAACAACTCCACAACAAGGTTGAGGACACTATGGTGGTAATATTGTTGCGACATTTCCTGCGGTATTTTCATAATTTACCAGTGGGAGAAACTTCCGTTTGGAAGTCCTGAAATGCGCCTTGGTGCAGCCCGGCAAAGTTAGTATAAATAGCATTGATAAGGCACGGAAAAAGAGTTGGAGAGAATACAGAAACGAGAGAGGAGAAACAAAGGCGAAGAGAGAGAAGAGAAGTCTTTGTACATATTTTTATTTTTATTTTCTTTCTTTTCTTCTTTGATTTTTATTTTTAGAGTTAGAGTAGTGATCTGGGCTATAATATTGAGCTTTGATCGTGGGTTATCGAGCTCATTTACTGTTTGAACTTGAATAAAGCCTAGAAACATTGCTGGAAATCCTTTTCTTCAGTTTTTGATTACATGTTCAATGAATTTGTTTAAACAACTAGTCATTGTCATGTGTGATCCGATGTGGAAGAGCCAGCTAACTTCTAGGAAAGAGTTGGTGTTTTGACTCTCATGTTTGTATTATCTTAATTTATGTTGTGGGATTCAAGACTGAATTGATCTGATTGGTATTGTTCTTGTATTGAACTATTCTAAGTATCAGTGAAGTATAACCAAAAGGAGTTGTATATGTGCTCTGTTTTTAGGGATGCCTCTGAGTGACACAGAAGAATGTTCATGAGAGTAAAGAGCAGTAAGTTGGGGGTATGCTAAATTGATGCTTTTAGAACTAATGAACTCCAAATATCTCTATGATAGTTCATAGGTGCATGTTCTAACCTCTGACTTCAAGGTTCCCTTATGAGTGACAACAAAAGTGTGTTCCCAAGGCATAAGAACAACCTGATGAATTATCTATTTAATATTAAGAGGTTTCATCTCATTTTGGTAGAATAATCTTGTTCTTGTATTGGAAGTGATTATTCTGATCGAAATGCTGATTGAGGTACCAATTATGATTAAAGAAGCTTGTATTACCCTGTCTATGGGGGAGGTAAGTTAGCTTTAGTCCTAAATTGGTTGAGTAGTGATGGCTTAGGAAAAACCAAATCTTAGAGGGAACCAGATTCTAAAAGTAACTGTTTAGACACATGTTGTCCTGGTTTAGGACATGTTGGCCTAAATGGTGAAATGTATAGTAGTTGAAGGTATTTCAAGACTATACTAATATGCTCTTGGACAAATTTAGGATTTAAGCCCATAAGTATCTTTTTTAACAACATAAGCGGTAATCGGACACCGCTCCGCTCCCATTGTTTATTAAATCTCAAAGAAAACTTAAATTTCTTTAGATTTAAGCATTCTTTCAATTAAAGTAAATTCTACAAAAATACTGTTATTTCAATCTTGTTAGTTAGTTCACAATCTATAGAAAACTGAAGTTCAAATAGTGATGTTCTTGAATGAGTTAATTACTTGATCTTAAAGTTTTACTAAAATCCTATGGGGAATGATATAGGACTTGAAAAATCCACTTTTATTCTTGTAACACCCCAAACATTTTTTAAATAGATTTTTCATGGAATTTAAGTTTTAGGTGTTTAAGGTCCATCATGAATTTATAATAATTTTTTAGGAATTATTTCTCAATTAAATGGAATTTTGGAAAAATATACCGATAAGGTCAAATTAAAGCAGTTGACCAAAAAAATGAATCACACAAAGCCCAATGAATGAAATAAAATTATGAATTTTATAAAACATTGAGTCCAAATATATGTATAAAAATAGAATTAATGAAAATACGCTGAATAAAAAAAACAAAAATATGAAAAGTAGACAGGTAGGAAAAGTCAGCAGATTTTGTTGACTAGGGCAAAGACATTTTAATAATTCCCAGGGCCTTAAAAAAATTCAAGAAAAACTGCAGGGACTTAAGTGCAATATTGAATTAATTTTTAAAAATATTAGGCCTCAGAAAATCGATCAGAAAACAAAATAAAATTAAAATCTACGGTTCTCCATTCGGCCGGCTAGCAGGGAAGGAAGAAAATTTTGTTGCAGCCAGTCCCCCTTTGAATCAACCTGTGATTTTCTTGAGTGGAGACTTCTGAAGGTATATTAAAGCGCCATAGTTTTAATTTTGGTTTTTCATGGTCTGTATTGGAGGAAAGGGCTGAATTGATCGTAGTTTACATTTGTTTGGATGGTCAATTAGGGCGGAGTTTGGATAGATTAATTGTTCTAATGTGTATGCTAGGTTGCAATTGCATTTTGAATCTATAGAATGTGACCTAAAATTATGAATTAGATCTGAGTATGTTTAAAATTTAAGTATATTTAGAATGAATTGAGGTGGTAATTAGTGGAATTAAGGGTTGAATCGATTGAATGTGAATTTCTGTTTGAAGGTCGACTTGGACAGAATCATAGGAGGACCTAATGGACGAATTTTAGGGCCAATTTGACATCATTGGAAATATATGGATGTTAGTGAAGTTTTGCCACTGGTTTCAGGTCTTTTCGACATCGGTAGAGAAAGATATAGGCAAAATACTAAGCGATCGTAATGCCAAAAAAAAAGCAGGTTGTAGTGATTGAAACATTAGATATAAGAAATTAGTTGTGGAAATTGAATGTTGAAATTATAATTTTGGGTATTTAGATGTTAAAAGGCAGAATGTTGAAGGTAAGAAAGTAAAAGGGGATTTAAAAAAATTTGTTAAAAAGCTCAAGTTAGGCGATTAAATAAAGCGAATTGTGACTGGTGAGTAGTGGATAACGAGGTATGGCTCGTTATGATTTTGACGTTATCTTTATATTTCTTTTCTTGCATGAATATTGGTATAGCAAACGAGTTGGGGAAGGCTCACGCGTTCGGGGTGACCAGCTGGCTGACTGGACTAATAGGGAGGTGATGAGTTATATCATCGTACTTGCACCTTCGAAATGTATAGCGGTGTTTTTCATTGTTTGACTTGATCGTAGTAATTGACTATGATTAAGACCCTTATTCTTGAGCATTCATTGAATTGAATTTGTCATATGCCACAAGTCACGTGTCTTGATGAATATTCATACTGAGCACGGTCCAGCTAACTCTTTCTTATTTAGTATTATCTGTATTTGCATCTTTGATGCGGTCGGCTATAACTATGTCGTTAATGTCGGTGATGAGTATGAATCCACGAGCTTCAAGCGATGGGGTCATGTTTATGTGCACATGGTACCCTGCAGTGCGGGCAAAGCGTTATTCCTTTACTAGAGAAGGTGGTAAAGACTCTGGCGTAGAACCCAGGCGGATTCTAGCGGATCTTTGGTTCAAAATATGCAGTTCCGATTATAAAGGTAAAGGAATGTCGCAGTTCACGAATGGTAAACTATATTGTGTTCAACCTCAAATCTCTTTTGATATTGTTGTTCATGTGCACTAATTTGTTTGCATAACCTATGTATGTTGATTGATTGATTTGAGCACCAACCATCCTTGTGAAATTTAGCCTTAGTACCTAGCCTCACAGAGTATGGTATTATTTTACTCACGAGAGTTATCTCATCCCCGTTGATTTCCTCCTTTTCAGGGTAGACAGAGAAAGGAGAATCCAGGCATTTCTTGACCACTTGGATTCTATTTAAAACATGTAATGGATTGTATTTTGTTTATTTGGAAGAATGAGTCTAAGTTTCGAGAAGGCTCCATGGTGGATGCTTAGTTATTGGGTTAATTATTTGGTTAAATGATAAATTTTGAATAGTTAGAGTTGGATAAATTTTGCTTTTAATGAAACCTTATTGATATTTTTGATGAGACCGTTGAGGTGGTTTTGTTTTGTTAGTGGATGACCACGGAGGTCTATTTGTTATGTTATTTGAGATAATATCATGATGTAAATTTTGGAGTTAAATTATTAGTAGATTTTAGATTGATATTACGAATAACGGTTGTCATTAGTTGTAGAAAGCGAATAGGTCTTGCGAATTTTAGGTGAATTATGGGACTTAGGCTTGCTACGGGTTTTGGTGGCCTTAAGCCTACCCATTCCCTAGCGCCGGTCACAACCTATAAAAGTGGGATGTGACAATTACTTGTTGACTTGTGCACTTGCAAGAGATATGAAAAATTTAAAGTTAGTTAAATGGTTAAGAGAGTATGAATCTTGGTTTGAACAACAACTTTTTGGGTGCAGTTGCCTTGGACTTAGCAATAAGCCTAAGGGATAACAATTAAAAACTTGCAAGCTCAATCTCATCAAAAACAAGTTTTTGGCGCCGTTGCCGAGGATTGAAGCTAGAAATTTGTAGACCAATATTTCAACCAAAAAGGAAATTTCTAATTTGAACATTTGTACTTTTATCAAATTTTTAGATAAATTGAAAAATATTCTAACTAAAAATAGTTGGCTCAGTTTGCATATCTTTCTATTTTTCTAAACTAAGATTGTGATCAAATCTATCTAGTGATCTCACTTTGATTTTAGTGTGCTATAATTTCAGGTACCTATTACATGCATGGAAGGTCATAAGCTGAATTATTGCCACTTGACACTGAAATAGAGAAAACATCGAGGAGCTTGAAAAAAGTGAGAGCAACTGCATAAGCAATCATGGCTAAGCATAGAGAAGGTAATCTGAATATTCCTATAGTAGCAACAGATAGACCTCAACAAAGGTAGAGGACTATGGAGGATTTCTAGAGATTAGTTATAAGATAAAAATTATAAATGGTGAGGAAACCTGTTTGAGGTAAAATGATTTGATTAAAACCTACCTTAAATACTATAGTCCAGTCGAAGCCAAACTTCTTTGGGCATGCAGATGAAGATCTAATGAACATAAATGATTTTTTAAGTAGTAATATTATCATTAAATGGAGTAGATGTTGGTGTGATCAAAATTGCGAGTTGTTCCCATTTTCTCTAAAGTCATTCTTATTTCATTGGTTTGAGTTCCCTATATGGCTCGATTCTATTTGGGAAGAACTTGTGAAACTATATCTTGCGATTTTCCCTCATGCTCTAACTCCTGAGAGGAGAGGAGAAATCATTGCTTTCAAACAAAAGGAGGATGAATCATTATACAATGCTTGGGAAAGGTATATACAATTGTTGAGGAGATGTCCCGGCATGGTATAGAATGATATTACATATGAACATTTTTATATTGCCTTACATGCGTTATACTTCAAGGAATGAGTTGATGCGGCCTTTGGGGAGCATTTGAAGAAAAAATCTGAGAAGAAAGCCTGACTCATAGAAGAGCTAGCAAAGAGAAATTATAAAGCTCCATGTGAAGCTTGAGGAGAAAGCAGCAAACTAGACGACGGGTGAGGATTGTTGAACAAAATGGCTGTAGTGAGGTGAGCTTAGTGCAATCATGAACAAAATGAACAATTAAGAAAGAAGGAGTCACACAGTTAATGAAGTGGGAATTGTAGAAGGTGGTGAGTAGAAAAATGTTGTTGTTCAAGGACTGGCTCAAGAAGGTGCATACCAAGTTGAAGAAGTTCAGTATTTGAATAGGAATAGAAGTTATAACTTGAACCCGACAACGACCTTCAACCACTTTAGCTTTGAGAAACCATAGATCTTCTTTATGGAGGTGGGAGTAGTAAGATTCGAGAAGACCAATACAAAACTATCAGCATAACTATAATCCACCTAGATTCCAAGGACAACATCAAGCAATTCAAAACGAATGTCAAGGGCGAGAAAGATATCTCAGTCTTTCAAAGAGCAAATTCTAAATTTTATGGCTGAAAACAAAAGAATACTAAACCTATATGAGTAGAAAATTTCTAAACTTGCAGTTTTTTAAGCAAACACAACTGTGTTTCAGGCTAATACAAATGCCTCCTTGAAAAACTTAAAGACTCAGAAATATGTGACCCCTAGCCCTTAACATACAAAATTAAGTGCAGGGTTCTTTCACTGGTGATCTGAAAAAAGAATCCGAGAAAGTTATGGCCATCCTGCTTTGAGGATTACGAAAATTGCAAGAAAGAAAGAAGCTAGGAACGGATAAATGATGAAACTATAAGTAAATATAAGATTCCAACAGGCAGTAAAAAGGGGCAAAGCATAAATGAGTTATCAGATGAAAGTCAACTGTTGAAAGAGCAAGGTGAAATGCAAACTAAAGAGGCAGTGAAAATAAGAAGGAGGAAGTGAGAGCTTATCAACCTCCAATTCCATTCCCTTAAAGACTGAAGTAATCAAAACTGGATGATCAGTTTGCTAAGTTCTTGAATATGTTCAAAAAGTTGGAGATCAACATTCCTTTTGTTGAGGCATTAGCTCAAATGACACACTATGCAAAATTTATGAAAGATATAATCAGCGAAAATAGAGCTGGATTGAAAATGCAGATGAGCTTGTGCGCAAGCTGCGATTGCCATGTCGAAACCTAAAAAATGCAAGACCTAAAAATGAGTTTTCACTATACCTTGTACTATTGGGAACCACGAATTTGGAAAAGCTCTATGTGACTCTAATGCTAGCATAAATCTGACCCCTTTGTCAATAGTAAGAAGATTAAGTTTGGGGGAGTTGAGTCCCACTACAATGTCTCTACAAATGGCAGATAGACCAATGGCTCAACCAAAAGGCATTCTGGAATATGTGCTTGTTAAGGTCGGAAAGTTCATTTTCCTAATGGACTTTATGGTGATTGACATAGAAGAAAACAAGCAAGTACCACTTATGCTAGGTAGACCACTGCTAGCTACTGGAGCAGCCTTGATAGATGTAAAGAAAGGAGAGCTTACTCTAAGGGTAGGCACAGAAGAAGTACACCTCAATCTGAATCAGAGTATGAAGCAACCTGATTTTGAAAGAGCTCAATGCATGAGAATTGATAAGGTAGTGCTCGTAAGTAAAGAGCAAAATGAGGATTATATGAACCAAGTTCCACTTGAGAAATGCCTCTTTAGCTCATTGTACAAAGCACAGGTAGGAAAATCTTAATGCAAGTGAGGATTGATAGAAATTGTTTAAGCCCCTAAATGAAGGAAGTGCAGATGATCTAAGCGGTGAAATGAAGGTGCGAGGAAGCGAGGAAAAGAGCTGCGAAGGCTAATCTAAGAATTACCTAAGCACTTGAAATATACATTTTTAGAAGAAGAAAAGTCTAAACCAATCATCATAATAGTTGATTTGACTCTAGAAAAAGAGAAAAAAGTTATGGAAATTCTTAGAAAGCATAAGGAAGCTATAGCATGGTCAGTGGAAGACTTAAAAGGGATCAACCTATCTATCTGTATGCATAAGATCCTTATGGAAGAGAATGCGAACTTCATTAAACACGAATAAAATGAACTTCAGTAATGAGAGGAAAATTTGTGAGGAAGAAGGTTCTTAAATGGCTAAATGCAAGATTTCTACATGTAATCTCGCCTTAGCTAGCCAGGTGAGCTTTAGTGCGTGGTTACGAAAGGTGGATTCTGATTAGGAATGAAAATAATGAATTGATACCTACGAAGCTGTTATGGGATGGAAATCACATAGATTATAAGAAGCTAAACATTGAAACCAGGAAGGATCATTATCCTTTACCTTTCATTGATTAGATGATGGACAGATTAGTAGGACACCCTCATTATTGTTTCCTGGATGGTTATTCAGGATACAATCAGATAGCTATACCTCTTGAAGATCAGGAGAAAAAAACTTTTGTAAGCACCCTTCCGGTCGGCCGTTGGTGAGTCGAGAGCCCAGGATTGGGACAGTAGCCGAATTCATTTATCAAACATATTTCATTTAGACATTTAAAAGCCCTTTTTTTTTTCAAAAATTACGGAAGCGTTTTCAATCGTTTCAGTAGGCCCATAAAATTTACATTTAACCAAAATATATTTACAATGAAAGCGATCCATGCCCATTCAAAATAATATACAAAATCATTTCAGAGTTTAACTCTTTTGATTACAAAACATCAATTGTTCAAAAATAGGATGGATGCATATGACGGAGTATATACTTTTACTTCGTAGCTTTCTTGATGACTCTACGCTCCTTGATCTTGGGTCCCACCATTAATCACTTGATACCTGTGCATTGGTAAAAATAATACACTAAACATTTTCGTAGAGTAGTTCCTATAAAATTCTCTTCATTTCATTTAAATGAAACATACAATATTTATAAAATAATGCTTTTGTACAGTATCCAATGACCAATGCAGTACAATTCATTGTATATATATATATATATATATATATATATATATATATATATATATATATATATATTCGATAAATCAATTTACAATTTATTGGTCATCTCGAAGCTATGCACATTTCATATGCACTAAATCATTCAAATCACAAATTGTGCACTTTTCAATCTCATTATCATTTGGCATTTCAGCCCTTATCGAATTTAACCTATGATTTTGGTGCACAGGATAACGAATCACCGACATGATCCCACTGGGCTGCAGGTTGGTATGTATATATATATATATAAAATATGTACTCAGTTGGTGTACACTACCGATATTGTTCCGCTGGGCTACAGATCAGTGTGCCACAATAGTACATTTGTTCGACTCTTATTGGTATACCAATTTATCCTTAACTTGAATTAACAATTAACATTCTATTAAGGGCATTCAAATCATTTTTAGGAAAATACAGTATAGTAGTATTTTTATACAAACAAGTCATTTTAATACTCATGCAATTTTCATGTCATTCATTTCGAAATCAATCAATTTCTCAAATTTCTTAACTTAAATTAACTTGCAATTCATTTCACAATATATTTGCATCAAATCATTTTAAAACAATTGAACATGAAATTCAAACATTTTGGAGATAGAGATTTGAAATAATGAGAGAAAGGTGTAGAAAAAACCAAAAAGATTTGCACTTTGATTCCAATCCTCGGAATCTCGATCTCAGTTTAGGTTTTCCTCCTCGTCAGCCCTTATTCCAATATAATTAAAGAAAATTATTATTCGTGCATGCGAATGATTTTGGTTAGGGTTGATTTTCCGAGCTTAATATCGTATTCTTAATCTCATTAGCAAATAAGGGCAGAATCTATTTCGGTATGGTTGTTAGTTTCCCAAACTTTAATCCATCACATAACCAAATTACTAAAAGTTTTTCCCTACCTTATAATCCTTTTCAACAGTACTCTTTATCAACTAAACCATCCCCAAAGGAAGATTAAGTCAAAAACCTCAAACAACCACTAACACCACATGCAAGGACCGTTATTTTCTAGTTTTGTACTCTTTGGACTTTATTACCAAAAAATTATTCAAACGGTCATCAAAAATTATGAAACTCTCCAATTTAGTCCTTTATATATCCAATGACATCTCTAAAAAATTTTTAATTTAAAATTCCTTCTCTGAGGTCCTCGACCACATAACCTGAATAGAATGAAACATGCTATTTTTTTCCGGACAACAATACCTTTAAAATGTGTCACTCAAAAACCAATCCTAATGTTATTCTAAAATTAACTCAAACATTGATTTTGTGCTTAGACCAAGAGCCTAACCAACTAGCACCCAATCGGATTATAAACAAATTTAATTACAGTTTTAACTTTAACATCTAGACTACTCTAATTTGCAAACAAATATGCACATAGCCATGATTTTGAAGTAAATTATTCCCCTAGAAGTGTAGTTTACGCATAATTTTGAATCACTCAAATTGGATGAGTGAAACTCATTTTATGGCCCAAACCTCGTCTCCCCAACGGGGGCATACTGAACTGAACTACCTTTAAGCCCATTTTCGGGAGCCTTGAGTGCTGTCGCTCCTGAATTCCCTTCTATACATTTGTATCTATATCTTGCTGGTTCTTTTACAATTGTAATCACTTTATTTAATTAGAAGTTGAATTATAGCAATCTATAGTGAGAAACAAGAACAAGGAGTTTTTGTGAATGTTTGTGACATTTCCTTTGAAAACCAAACATTTCCCTTTTTACAAACACTCCTCCAAACCAATCCAAACCAATACCAAAATCCATTTACAACCAATACAAAACACCTTTATCCACATTTGGGGTTTTCCCCAGCGAACACAAGAAAGGGGGTTAGGGTTTAGTTTCTTACCTTTGAATCTCTTGATTCTTCAACACCAAGCCTTCTTTTTCTTCTTGATCACTTGGAAACCATAAATGGGAAGATCTCCCACCAAAACCTTGGTCTTCTCTCAACCCTAGCTCTCTTTTCTCTCCCTTTGCTCTCCAAGAATGAAAATGCACAAATGTGCCTTATCTTAGACCACATTTGGTTTTAATCTCATTTAATGGTTAAGGCCTTGTTTGGCTTCCTATTCCTTGGCTTTCAAAATAAGTCCCATTTCTCATTTTTGACATTTAAGTCTTCTATTTCACTTCATTTAACTCACATTAGCATTTAAACTTATTCTATTTTTAGCCCTTAGGTCCTTATTTTACAAATTCTAAATTTGCCCTTTACACTTGTTCGGGTTGTATATATTTTTTTCATTCTTAGGATTTAAATTCCAAAAAATTTCCATTTACTTTATTTTATACCCTAAACACATAATAATAAATAAATAAAAATATCATAAAAATACTAGGGTATTTTTGGGGCATTACAACTCTCCCCCACTTAAGAAAATTTCGTCCTCGAAATTACCTTGATCGTTTTGTTGATTCTTGAGAATTATTTGCGCATTGTATCTTCACTTTCCCATGTGGCCTCCTCTGTCTTGTGGTTTCTCCATAGCACTTTGACCAATGGGATTCGCTTGTTCAGTACCTCTTTCACTTCTCGAGCCAAAATCTCCACTGGCTCTTCCTCATAGGTAAATACAGCTGGTCACAGCTCAATTGTCTCCCGAAAAGGGCTACGTGTGATGGGTCGATCATTTGCCTTCTCAACATTGAAACCTGGAAAACATTGTGGATCTTTTCCAAGTCCGGAGGTAAGGCTAAATGGTATGCTACTGGACCCACTTTCTCTATTACTTCATATGGACCAATAAATCTAGGGCTCAACTTGCCCTTTTTCCCAAATCTCATCACCTTCTTCCAAGGCGATACTTTCAAAAACACTTTTGCCGACCTCATATCGAATATATTTTCTTTTCATGTCAGCATATGATTTCTGTCTATCGGTGGCCACTTTCAATCTTTCTCTAATCATTTTCACTTTTTCTTCAGTCTCTTGTATCAAGTCGGGGCCAATCACTTTCTTTTCGCTCAATTCCGTCCAACACAACAGTGTTCTACATTTTCTTCCATATAAAGAAGCCTCGAAGTAGTATGCATTCCAATACTAAATTGGAAGCTGTTGTTGTACACAAATTCAATTAAAGGGATGTGTCTATTCCAACTACCCTCATGATCGATCACCATGACCTTTCCTTAGTGTCTTCCCGAGAATCTTAATTACTCTTTTCTGTTTGTCCATCGTCTATGGGTGGAACTGGCTATCTTCGAAGTCGATCGAGTCCTAAAGCCTCTTGCAATTTTCCCCAAAATCTTGAGGTAAACCTCGGATCTCAGTTTGAAATAATGGATATTTGAATCCCATGCAACCGAACTATTTCCTTGATGTATAGCTCTACTAGCTTATCAAGTGAATAGTTGGTTCTCACTGGTAGGAAGTGAGCTGACTATATTAATCGGTCTACTACGACCTAAACTGAGTCATGCTTCCTCCTTGTTAATGGTAACCCAACCACAAAATCCATGGTGATTCAGTCCCATTTCCACTCCAGTATTCTGATAGGCTTCAATAATCTCGAAGGAACTTGATGCTGCTTTCGCACGACTTTACTAAACACTTAGTGCGTTAGAGCATCTAACAATTCGGACCACCAGTCTGAAACCTTTAAATCTTGATACATCTTTGTGCTACCTGGGTGCATACAAAAAGATCAGCGTGGCCTCTTAAAATGAGCTCTTAGTTCCTTGTGCAGGGTACACAAACCCGATCTTTATATCTGAGATCTATCTTCCTTCATTGAAAACTTGGTTTCTTTTCCCTCTCAATCTGACTCACTATGGCAGAAATTTTCTCATCATTCTTTTGTGCCCCTAGCACTCGATTCAACAAATTTGGTCTCACTATCAATTCTACCACTACTGTACCATCGTTTGTCAAAGAAAATTGAGCATTTAATGCTCAAAGTGTTTGCACTATCTTTCTATTCAAAGCCTCGGCACTACATTGGCCTTTCCCGGGTAATAGTCAATCACGCAATCATAGTCTTTTATCAATTCCATCCATCTAAGTTGTCTCAAGTTAAGCTCTCGTTGTGAGGGCAAATACTTAAGACTCTTATGATTGGTGTAGATGAAACAAGCACCCACGTAAAGGTAATGTCTCCATATTTTCAACGCAAACACAATTGCGACCAATTCCAAATCATGCATAGGGTAGTTCTTTTCATGCGCCTTTAACTGTCTTGAAGCATAAGCTACCACCTTACCCTCTTGCATAGGACGATACTAGAATCAGTTTAACGGCCCTTTATCGCTAAATATCACACTATTCTTTCTTAGTAGGTGGAGTTGAGTAAGAACGATTGCCTCGGAGTCAAGGAACTCTTTCGCTTATAAAACTTACTTGGCACTTTTCACTCCACTCAAACTTTACATTTTAGATGATCTGTCATCGGGGCCCGCAGTCATCGAAAACCACTTAACGAACCTTCTACAATAACCTGTCAATCCCAGGAAACTACAGCATTTCGGCATTTCTCGGTGGACACTAATGATCACATCTATCTTCCTTGGATCCATGAATTCCTTCTTCTGATATAAGATTCAGAAAAGGACCATGATTCAGCCAAAACTCACACTTGCTCGGTTTCACATACAAGCTTGCTTTTCTTAAAGTCTCTAACACTTCACGAAGGTGTGTGTCGTGATTTTCGATCTTTGAATACACAGAATGTCATCAATGAACACTCGACCAGCTGATCTACATCTTTGTAAAAAAACATTAGGTCCATGAAAGCATTGGAAGAATTTGTCAACCCAAGCGACATTACAAGGAACTCATAATGTCCATCTGGCGTTCTAAGCGCGAGTCTTATGCACATCTGTATCCTTTATCCTCAATTGATGATACCTAGATCGCAAGTCAATATTCAAAAAGACACTTGCACCTTTCAATTGGTCAAACAAGTCATCAATTCTCGGTAATGTATATTTGTTCTTTACTGTCATCTTATTAAGTTGCCTATAATCAACACACAACCAAAGTGTACCATCTTTTCTTCTAACCAACAAAGAACCTTTGGCCATTTCCCCATGGTGATACACTCGAGCAGATAAATCCTTTCTCTAACAATTCTTGCATTTGAAGCTAATTCTTCTTTTAACTCAGTGGAGCCATTCTATACGGTGTAATGGATCTTTGGAGTGGCACCTTGAATTAGCGTCGATTGCGAACTCCTCTTTGTGCGGAGAGCAATCCTAACGCTCCTCGGAAATACGTCCAGTTAATCACAAGCGCAGGGATGTATAATAGGCTAGACTTTGCTGTATCTATCACATACGTCGAAGTAGGCTTACGCACCCCTTTCGAACCATTGTTTTAGCAGTAGCGGCGGATATCACATTAGAGAGGGGTTTGACCTCTCCTTGATAAAAAGTCACTTCTCGCCACTTTCGGTGTCATAAGATCACTCTCTTCATTCTACAAATCAACTACCACTTGTGGTGTCGGGACAACCAATCCATCCCGATATCTGTCAGGCTCTAAATGACAACGATCAAATATCCCGAAACTCATACTCGTATTCTAATGGGACAATCTCTATAGACTCTATTCTAACGACACTATTGGGGCACAGACTTACATGCTTACCTATTAGGAATCAACAAGATGCACATCAGTCATGTCATCCTTTACTTAATACAGAAATACGTGCATGTCGTAAACAATTTCAAAATCATTTACAAAAATACCAAAATCATTTTGTAGAACCGCCTAAACTTAGGCTCTAATACCACTAAATGTAAAGCACGCTAGGTCCGGCGGAATTGGTGGGTCGAACCGGATTCGGAGGTGCTAATAAATTATATCGAGCACTTATTTCATTTAGACATTTAAAAGCCCCCATTTTTTTTTTCAAAAATTGCGAAAGCGTTTTCAATCGTTTCGGTAGGCCCATACAATTTACATTTAACCAAAATATATTTACAATGAAGGCATTCCATGCCCATTCAAAATATTATACAAAATCATTTCGAGTTTAACTCTTTCGATCCTGAAAACATCAATTGTTCATAAATATGATGGATGAATATATTGAGGATTTATATACTTTACTCCACGGCTTTCTTGATGACTCTTGCACTCCTTGATCTTGGATCCACTTCCATTAATCACTTTCGTCTGCGCATTGGTAAAAAGAATACACTAAGCATTTTCATGCTTAGTGGTTATGTGGAAATTCTCTCTTCATTTCATTTTAAATTGAAACATGCAACATTTATAAAACAATGCTTTTGTACAATTGTCAATGACCAATGCAGTACAATACGTGTATATATATACAATACATCCAAAATTAACTTCAAACATTGATTTTATTGAAACCCAGACCAAGGCACTAAACAACCCCGAGCACCGAATAGATTATAAACCAATTGGTACAATTTTTAACTTTAACGTCTAGATTGGAGAAGAAACCTTAGAACCAAAGATTCAAATGGGTATAAGGAACTATTACCAATATATGGAGTTAAGACCCCTGAAATTGAATATAATAGTAGGTAACCGAGTGAGCTGGGCATACCAACTAGTTTGGCATTAAAATGCCGTAATTTGAGTTTGGGTGCTCCAAATGAGATGATTCCAATTCTACGGAAAATAGACCCATAGAGATATCATTTCCTTGAAGGAATCATGAGAAAAATATGGCTCATGTGTCCCCAGAAAATTTTGCAAGTGAAGGTGTATTGGGTAGACATCAACCTTAACCAAAAATCCTAGAATGCACAACTGATTTTTTTTTTCTTAGGTTGTTCTTTGATAGTGACATATTTGTGATGGATTAGGGGTTGGTGAAAAGGAAGCTTGACCCAAGAGCCGGGATTAAAGAATAGAAATCGAAGCGGCAACCTTTTTGGGTTTGTTCTTCCACACTTCCTTCCTTGTCTCGGTTTTTGTTTTGTTTGACAAGAAATAAATCAAAGGTTTATATGAATATGCATGTGTGCTCCGTTTAAACCATAAATGAATTGGTTGTTCTCCACTTCTCTCTCTCTATTTCTAAAATATTTAAAGTTATGAAATAAGTGGATTTATTGAAGTAGTGCGATAAATTGCATATTGATTGCATTTTAAATTGATTTGATACAACTAATTGTGAAATAAATTGCACATGAAACTTTGAATGAGTATTGGAAACCAAGTATTTGGATATAAATGTATATACACTATTGTAAATTGCTATGAATGATTTAAGCGCCCTTAATAGAATGTGCTTGGTAAATTCGGAGTTAAGGATAGATTGTTATACGATAAGGGTGATAAGCGATGCGTCTTGGGCAGCTAATGATGTGTCTCACGATCACGCAGCCCAAACGGAGCCGATGCTCGGTGAGTGTTCATGAAATGATTTTGTATAACCAATCAATAACCCGAGAGGATCGTCTTATGTTGTAAACCTTTTATCGCGGCTTGCGGCTGGCGGGGATCGTGCGATGATTCGTTATCTTGTGCCAGAAAGCACGAGGTTAAATTCTCTTAAAGCCCAAAATGAAAAGGTACCGGAAATGCATGATTTGTGTTAGAATGATTTATTGCATATGAAACTACGTGATTGAAATGATCAATGAATTGTAATTTGAATGTATCTGAAGTAAAATATACATATATGCATTATGTCACAGCATTGGTCATTGAAAAATTATCTGAGCGATGATTTAGAAAAATCATGATTCTTGTGAAATAGAGAACTGCAGACACGAAGTTTATGTGTGGCGTTGTTTTGTCATGGGACCAAATGAGATATGAGGAAGGGCATAATAGATTCAGTGAAAAAGTCAGAGCTCATTGAATTGAGATGTTAAACTCAGATCAGTATTCTGTGATCTGATTGTTATTTCAAAAGCTCTGATTTTGTTTTTATGTTTTATTGATTTGTGAGAATAACTATAATAATGTAATATTTCTATAAGGAAATGGACAAATGGGCATATAATGCCATATTTAAATAAAATATTAATCTTGAAAACAAAATGATGAGCTCCTTAAGTTGAATTAGTATATATAAATACATTTTCATAAGATAAATATCCTTTACAAAGGCCCAGGCATTGGAAGTAATGTTTTGCTCACAAAGAAAGAATTGGATTTGAAAGGGTAAGCGTCACCGGCGGATCTAGTTCGACATGGGATTGGATCGGGTAGTAGAACCTGGTGTCCGCTGGTCAGCTAAAGAGTGAAATGTGTAGTGTCGAGAGGCATTCCAAAGCTACACTACCCTACTCTTGGGCAATTCAAGAATTCATATCCATAACTATATTTTTCTTCAGGAATTTTGCAAATTGATAATTTCAACACTATTTCATTCCCAGTGTTTTTTCAGTCCAGTGAACTCTCTAACCCATGTATTTTAGAATTTATTTACTTCTTTCATCCAATTTATTTTAGAAAGTTAAATCTATTCTAGAAAATAGAGGTGAAAATAGTGAGGATCTTGAGTAGTAGGAGTAGTTGATCTTTAGATTTTCTAATCAATCCTCGTGGGAATGATATCTGGACTTATAATCCACTTTATTACTTGTATGACCTATGCACTGGCAGTGATTTAGACCAAAACCAATTTTAATTGAAAAATATTACATATACAGCAGAAAACAACCTTTATATACATAGTCAATCATTACCGGGGACTAAAATCAGTCTTGGGCAGCTTAGCTGATTACTTGGTCAAATTTGGTCTTAACAAGTTTTCGGCGTCGTTGCCGAGGACTAAACACACTCTTTGGTAGCAGTGACAAAAATTTGGTATACTCATTTTATGGTCTTAAACAGTTTTTTACCGCCATTGTTAGGGACTGAACATGATGAGTCTAAAACTCATGTATTTTTAAGCCCATTATTCATGCATATTTAAGGCTTACAAGTTCAATTTAATGTAAAATTATGGAGTCTTCACTCAAATTTTTGTTTTGCAAATAATTAAGGAAAAGAAGTAGAAATCGGTAGAAAATAAGCAGAAATCAGCATTGTGCAGCAAAAGAGCAATGTTGCGACATTGATTGAAGAATGTCGTGACATCAATTCAATGTCATGATATCGGGTGATCTATGTCACAACATTGTGTAGAGAGTGTGATGACATTTACTTCAATGTCGCGACATCGAATTTCTAATGTAGCGACATCGGCTAAGAGGGTAAGACAAAGAAATACCAGAAAATGTCCGCGACATCCTGCGACATCGGTTGCGACATCACGCACATGGGTACGTAGAACTCGAGTCAATGTCGAAGAGTAGCCTAACATCGCGAGACATCGAGAACCAAAGACAAAATTCAGTTAAGCAATATCGGACATCAATATGGCGACATCACACCACAACATCAACTCAATGTTGTGACATCGGGTGAACAATGTCGCGACATCGTGTGGAGAGTGTGATGACATTTACATCAATGTCGTGACATCGGCTAAAGTGGGTAGAATAAAGAAATAGCAATGTCGTGACATAGCCACGACATCACACTAGACTGCAAAAGAAAAGGGCAATGTCACGACATCAAAATGCATTGTTGAGACATCAAAACATGGCCTCAGTAGTAAAGCGACATCAACACTCCATGTCGCAACATCATAGTAGCAATGTCGCGACATTAGAAAAGGCCTCACATTGAAGATCTCACATTCCAATGTCGCGACTTCACAACTCAATGTTGTGACATCATATCAAAGCAGCCAAGGTTGAAACTTAACGGACCATTATCGCGACATCAGACATTCAATGTCGCAACATTAACATCGAGACTCAAAACATCAATTCCAATGTCATGACATCGGTTTAGCAATGTTGCGACATCACTGAAAGGAAAAGAAAAGAAGATCCAGTAATACCGCGACAATAGAAGGCAATGTGGCGACATTAGAGTTCAATAATATTGAGGAACGAATTTCGCAGCACGGATTTGATCCACGCTGACCGCAGTAGCTTCAGTATCGCCAACATCACCGCAAGAAATTGCCACAACATTTGCACGGGTGCGCCAAAACTTCCGAATCGCTCAGCCCAGTTTTCAATGTTGCGACATTGTTGCGACATTGCCACGACATCGGCACTGGGGCGGATTTTTTTGGGCTTTTCAAAACCCGTGATATTCGCCTCATTTTTAGGGCCTAAGACACGAACCTATAAATAGGAACTTCTTGAGAGGAGTGCGGAGCTTTCAACCTCTTTCATCCAGTTTTGTGCTTTTTGGAAGAGTTGAAGTCTCACTGTATATAATTTTTTTATTATTATTTTTTTACATTTTAGTTTTGTTTCTAGATTTATTTTTCTTTCTTTTAGGATTAGAGTAGTAGATCTGAGCTGGATTCCGAGCTGGATTGATTATAAGTTGAGCCTCATTTTTGTTTGAACTTTAATGAAATCTGGAATTTTTTTTTAATTTGTTTTATTTTAGTTTTGATTACAATTTCAATGAATTTGTTTGATCAACTAGTCATTGTAATTGATGATCCAGATATAAAAGGCTAAGCTCCCTCTGGAAAGAGTTTGCTGTTTTGATTATTGTTTGTATTATTTTAATGATGTTTTAAGAATGAAAACTGGAATAATTTAATTAGTATTGCCCTTACAATGAGTTGTTTGGAATATCCCGATTACATACCGAAAAGGAGTTAATATCACATTGCTATGATTTTCAGAATCCCCACGAGTGACACGGGGGATGGGCGACTGAGAGTAAGAAGCGAGTCACTTAAGGGTATATTGTACTAATATTCATTAAACTAAAGAAATTCTAAAGAATCACTTTAATAAATCCTTTGGTGAAGTTAACCTTTGACTTCAGGTTCCACTCTTGGGTGGCATTGGGAGTGTGTTCTAGGGCATAAGGTCGAGATGCGATCTATCAGTTTAATCTTTAGAGGTTTCACCTCAATTAGGTAAAATAATCTCAATCCCGTGTTAGCTAGGATTCTAATCAACGAGAGAGGGCATTTTAGTTAAATTGATGGTCGAGGTACCAATTGTGTTGGAGAGGTGATTAGTGTCCAAAAAGTACAATTTTGAACCCTATATTAGATAGGTTTTGAGTGCTTTTTGATCATTAATCATGTCATTTATACCAATTGAAGTGTTCAAGTCATCTTAGTAACACTTATGCCATTTAGAGGGTGTTTTTGGTTGTTTTATGAGTGTTTGTGCACTTTTAGAATTCAATCTCAATACGAAAAGGATGAATCATGAAGTTGGAATTCAAGTCTCGTTATCAGCGACCCTAGAATCAATGAGAAAACCAAGGCAAAGTGAAGAAAATTTGATGCGGTTGAAGCGGAAAGAAAATGGAAGAAGCGGCGAGCGTGGGCGGTAGACACGTGTAGCGGGATCCTGTGCGTTGCTAGTTAAGCGAAATTAGCAAGCTCCTAAGCGAGTGGATGCCTCGTCATGCTTTGTAATTAATGCAAACCGCCTTCAAACTTGGTGAATTACATCCTTGTCCTATAACTTAGCCCAGTTGTTAGGCTTTTTGGTATTTTCATACGAGAGGCTACATATAAAGCCCTATTTGTTTTGTAAACCCTAATGAAATTTCAAGCATCGGTTTGGGAGAATAATAGTTGTGAGTTTTACTTTTTGTAAATAAATTGTTTTATTTTTAAAGTTTTGCTTTTATTTTCTCTTCTCTCTCTCTTCTTTCTCTCTTCTTTCTTTCACTTTCAGGGCGCAAACACACCTCTTGAGAATGACAACTCCAAGAGATGCTTGGTAACCTCACCTTTGAAGAAGGAAGGAAGGCCCCAGCAGCGGTGGGGCTTAAGCATGTTGTCCTCATGTAATAAAGCTACGGGTAAGTGTAATTATGGCCCTTATCTTCAAAACTCGGTTACTGTATGGGATGTTATTGTCTTGGCCAATACTCTCCATGCTTTAGATCGGTCTTAGTGGCGAATGCGTGGCTCTTTTAGATGGTCTTGCACTACGAGGTAACATTTACATGTTAGAGGTTCTTCAAATTAGGGTTAAATAACATTGACTTTTATTGTTTGGCCAATACTCTCCATGCTTTTTAGGATTCGGTGCTTTCGGGTGAGAGATGCCTTTGTGATTCTTTAGATGGTCTTCTGACCTCGAAAAATGATAATGGAATGTTAGGGTTTATGAGGGCCATAAGCGCATCTGTGTTGACTCAAATAGAGATAAAACCTGAGGACATGTGTTTGCCCTAGCTTGCCAAGTTAGTGACCTAATTCTTCGAAGTAGAATTTCTTCACTTTAAATTTCGATTTTACCATTTCGATGTTAAATTTCAGTTTTACCATTTCCGGTATTCCTGATTTCAGTTTTACCATTTCGGTTTTGCAATTTCCGGTTTTAAACCATTTACCGAGTTTCTCGATTTCGACCATCCACTTAACTTCATTTCTGATCATTAAGCTTTCAAAACCACTTCCACATTTTTAACTTGGCCCAAAGGCTTTCAAATTTAATTCACGGTTTGATTTCCTCCGTCATTTGTACGAAGAAAACCGGCCACGTGTTCGACCTGGGCCGCTATCTTTGCGGTAGCTTGACTACGGTTGGCAGGAAACTTAGGTATATAAATATTGTTGATTTTAGCTCGACCCTCTTGTAGCGCAGAATCAAATGGCGCCCGTTGCGGGATGGTGCCTGGTGCGAGTGTTGTGGAACACTTGTGATCCTCATCACAAGTCTTGAGGCGATTTCCTTTATCATTTCTGGAGTCATTTTTCTTGGTTTTATTTATTTGTTTAAAAAAAAAAAAAAAAAACAACAGTGTTGCAGGAGTTCATTTTCCAGTGGGCTTGAACTAGAATCAATCCCTGCAGGACTGTATTTGGTGTTGTCTTGTGTGCCATATTTGCTGCGAGGGGCTCCATTTCAGTGGATTAGAAAATTTTAAGGCAAAGCAGATTGGAGTTACGTGGGAAAATTGAGGCGAGAGAAAATGGAACACCCAATGGAAGGCTGTCTGATGAGGAGGGTAACCATAGAAACTTACATGACTATGAGAGACTATAGGAACCTTCCATATCGATTAACCTTGACACGTAGGGAGAAATCGAATCAAATATGTCAACGGGGAATATAGAGACGATGGATGAGTGCACTGTCTATCATGTTCCCTCAACTTATCCACCTCCTCACTATATGATTATCACGAACCTCCATTTTATGCCTCACATCCCCTCGGTCACCTGGAGTCACCTCGGCTGCGCCTGATCCAATCCATCATTATTAGAACAAGCCATTTTGGACCTTACTCGGATAGTGGATGACTTTGTGGAAGAGAATAAGAAGATTAAGGCCCATTCAATTGTCAACGTAGGAGAAGACAATTTGAACAAGAAAAATAGATGGTTGAAAGATGACTTTGAGCATAAATGGGACAACCTGCAAGATTCCATTGGAGACCTAATTGAGCATCAGCAACCCACCGCCTTATCCACTTGTTGAACAAGCCATCCACGAATTTGAGCAACAAGTGGACAATTTCATAGAAGATAATAGGGTGGTGAATGTTCGAGCTTCATTAGGAAGTGAGGCAGTGAAGAGCTCCCTTTGAACAAGAGGGCGATGGACTCCAAAGTGAAATTGATCAAAAATTGGACATCCGACCAGGAATCCATCTTAAAGCTCACCAATCAGCTTGTTCAGCAAGAGGAAGAGAGTCCAAAGGAAGAGTGCCTAAATGGCACCATAGTGGAGGAGTCGTGTCTCACGGCCCGGCAACACAAGGCTGGTAGAAAGTGCGAATCCTTAGAAATTGGTGTTGTTATGCATATGGGATAAGGAGGATGCAATTCACATTGTTAGTGAGGAAGCCGGTGAGAGAAAACAAAGAGAACATTTTGCCCTCTTGATTCGGTCTACATCTTGCCATTACACACACCACAATCGGCCCAAAACACCTCGCGCTGTTAACCGGGCCACCTATAACCCGCGCACGTGTACATATTTACTGCGAAAACTCAAAACGGCGACACGCCACGAAGGTAAGAAGTCGACCCAGCATCGGCCATGCGAAACATTAGAAGACTAGTGGCCTCGTACTATACCTTTGCCCTTACGTAAAGAAGATGGCAAATGCCACATTGCATGGCATAGTGGTTGGTTCGGTCGCGGGTTCGGACTAGACATCAGAACCGGCATTTACGGAGCTCCACTAGTTCGGCATCCTCAAAGGCCCTAAAGAGGAAGTGATATGGGGAGCCACGGTCTCCCAGCTTTGTTTAATTTTTACGTCTTATATTATATTATCGTAGTTTATTTTGATTTTGTTAATTTTTCTTTATAAATTTTCTTTGATTTTTAGTTAATTTGTGTTTTAGATTAATTTTACTCTTCGTAAATTTTCTTGCATTAATTTTAGTAGTTTTTTTGCAAATTTTGGAGCATGAATTGAAAATCGGGAGGAGCGGCAAAGCGGGCATTTCGCGGCACATTTGCAGCCAATTCGCAATCTGGCGAGGAATTTAGCAAACTGTTAGCAAACAGTTCGCAATCTCAGCAAAACATTACGAAATTCGCTAGCCACTTTGCCTTTGTTCATTGGCAATAACTGGAAGTCGCTTCTCGAAAGAAAATTTCGCTAGCTTAGCGAAATTTCGCTAGCTAGCGAAATTTCAACATTGCCAATTTCGCTAAAGCCTTGCCAATTTCTCTAAGCCATTGCTAAATTCGCTAATTAGCGAAATTCATGCCTGTAGCGAAAATCCTAGCGAAATTCATGCCTGTAGCAAAAATCCTAGCGAAATTCGCAAAGACTTGGCAACCATTTCGCTATTAGATAGCCAATTTCGCTAAGCCCCACTATTTTGACCTCCGATTTTGTTTCGCTCATAACTTTTTCATCCGAACTCCGTTTTAAGCGTTCTTGGTACCGTTGGAAAGCTTAGAGAGTGTAGAATCTAAATATGTCCAGAAAGAACATTTTTGGGATTATTATGAGGTAATTTTAAAAATGGTCTAACTGGTCACCTTTTCTCTCTTTTCTTCTCCTAGCTTGTTTATATGAAGCCCGGGCGAATTGAATAAGGTGTCGATGGAAGCTTGCGAGGTCTCCTAATATCCAGAAATGATCACATCTTATCATGGAGGTAACACTTCCTTCTCTAATTTTCCATTTCGAGCCCCATTTCGGACAGAGATGCTTGGGTTGGGGGGGAGAATTAGCAAAGGAAGTGGATTTTGTCTTTATGTTTTGTTATTATTTTGTGCAAAGCCCATTTTGTAGTGTTGTTCGGTGGCTTGCTGGGTCCCCCTTTTATAAAGGTACATTTATACCATACGACACTTTTCAAATTTGGGCCCGTTTTTGCAACAAAAACTTTTTGTGGTTTTGCCTAACCTATGGTTTGAAAAATTGAAGCTTTGTCCAATTCTATTGATGTTAGATTGATTCCATGCTTAGTTGAGTGAATGATTAGTTGAATTCTTATTGATTTCGACCTTTTTCTTCCACCTTTAGCTAACCACACACAAAGCACATTAGATTTCAATGATAGGCTGAAAAACTGTGCAACCTCCTTTAATTTGCATAACCTACCCTAGTTTCATTGACCGCCTTTAATAGGTTAAGGACCCATGTGGAAAAAAAAAAAAAAAAAAAAAAAAGAAGAAAAAAAAAAAAAAAAAAAAGAAAAGAAAAAGAAAAGAAAAGAAGGAAAAGAAAAGAATAAAAAGAATTGCAATGCCTTTGCCTTGAAACCGAGCACGGTCAGGGGTATATGGTGAAAACGCTAAAGCCCGGTGCCCTAAGCCTTCATGGTTGGAGTCACCGACTTAGTGTTCGCTACATGGGTGGATAAGAATTTGGAGTTTAGCAGCAAGTTGTAGGTGCTTAATTCTCGAAAGTCATTAGTCGAGGTGAAGCACAGTAGAGTTTGTGATCGGGTTGAATCCCTTTTGGCTTGATGCCACTAAACCTTAATTGGTTGGGAGTCATCGGTGGGCCCATGTTACGGACTTTGATGAAGTCAGGTTTTTAGCATTACTTCTAGCGCAAAATTAATAGAATAAGAGGTGGGTCTTTGATCTATTTAGGTTAGTTAGCGTGCTAGGTCGTGGTAGTAGCCGAGGTTGGAGAGTACGGTTGTGAGTTTATTGTCGAGAGCTGATAAAATAAAAACTTAGATTTTGGTGGAAGTTTCTGGTTGATTCATTGAAATATTTGATACTCAATTTTGTGACAGCCAGCATTCATTCTCTCATGATAGTTATTGAACACGGCCTTGATAATTCTTACTTAGGGTTAGGCATTACTTCTTCACCACCTTTTTGAATCACAACCTTTTTGAAAATCACCATATGCATCTCATTTTTTATTTTGCATTGCTAAGGGACTAGCAACGTTCGGTTAAGGGGTGTGATTAGTGTCAAAGAAATTTAATTTTGAACCCTATATTAGATAGGTTTGAGTGCTTTGATCATTAATCATGTCATTGCTCTGATGAAGTGTTGAGTCATCTTAGTAACATATACCATTTAAGTGTTTTTAGTTTGTTTTGTAGGTGTTTGTGCACTTTTAGAATTCAATCTCAATACAAGGATGAATCATGGGGTTGATTCAAGTCTCGGCCATCAACCGGCCACAGAATCAATAGAAAACCAAGACGAGAAGTGAAGAAAATTTGATGCAGTTGAAGGCAGGAAGAAAATGGAAGAGAAGCAGGAGGAACAGTGGGCAATGGAGCAGTAGCCGCAGGATCCTGTGCATTTCGCTAGTTAGCGAAATTGGCAACTCCTAAGCGAATTGGATGCCTCGTCATGCTTTGTAATTAATGCAGAACCGCCTTCAAACGGTGAATTACATCCCAGCAATCACATAACTTAGCCCGAGTTGTTAGGCTTTTGGTATTTGCATACCTTGAGGAGGCCTATATAAAGCCCCCTCTTGTTTTGTAAACCTAAGCAAAATTTCAAAGCATCGGTTTGGGGAGAATAATAGTTGTGAGTTTTTACTTTTGTAAATAAATTGTTTTATTTTTAAGTTTTGCTTTTATTTTCTCTTCTCTCTCTTCTTTCTCTCTTCTTTCTTTCACTTTCCCGGCTGCCAAACACACCTCTTGAGAATGACAACTCAAGAGATGCTTGGCTAAGCCTCCTTCCTTTGAAGAGGAAGGAAGCTAGCTTGGCAGTGGGGCTTAAGCATGTTGTCCTCATGTAATAAAAGCTACGGGTAGTGTAATTATGGCCCCTTATCTTGAGAGCTGGATTTGCATAACATGGGATGTTATTGTCTTGGCCAATACTCTCCATGCCTTAGATCCAGTGCTTAGTGACAGAGGTATTGTGGCTCTTTAGATGGTCCTTACTTGCCTCTGAGGTAGCATTTACATGTTAGGGTTCTTCAAATTAGGGTTAAATAACATTGACTTTTTTATTGTTTTGTGATACTCTCCATGCTTTAGGACTCGGTGCTCGGAGTGAGAGATGCCTTTGTGATTCTTTAGATGGTCTTTACGAGCCTCAAAAATGATAATGGAATGTTAGGGTTTTAAATGGGCCATAAGCGCATCACGTGTCCGACTCAAATAGGAGGATACAAAACACGAGGACATGTATTTGCCACTAACACGAGTTAGTGACCTAATTCTTCAAAGTGAATTTCTTCTTTAAATTTCGATTTTACCATTTCCGGTATTTATTTAAATTTGAGTTTTACCATTTCCGGTATTTTACAATTTCAGTTTTACCATTTCCGGAGTTTTGCAATTTCCAGGTTTTAAACCATTTACCAGTTTCTCGGTTTCCGACCATCCGTAACTTTCGAGTTTTTCGGTCATTAAGCTTTCAAACCACTTCCCTGTTTTAACCAAACCCCGAAAATCAAATTTAATTCACCGGTTTTGATTTCCTCAAATCATTTTGTACGAAAACCCATCCACGTATTTGACCCTAGGCGCTTCTCTTCTTGATAGCTTGACTCACGGCGCGGTTAGCAGGAAACAGGTATATAAATATTGTTGATTTTTAGCTCGACTGCGTAGCACGAATCAAGAGGGCTTACATTATCCTACTATATATGGGGGCAAGCGGTTTCTAGTCCCAAGTTGGTACGAGAAGTGCTAGAAGGAAAAAAATCAGATCTTAAAGGGGATCGATCCACAAGTAGCTTTAGACCCATTGACCTGGTTTACGAATATGAGTAGCTAGAGAGTGAAATTTGTAGTGTTATGAGGCATTCGAGCTCTGTTACCCCTACTCTTTGATTCTTACCCGAATAGTCACATTTTCTGTGCTTTGTCATCTGAGGTTTTGAGCACTTTTTATAGTAATCGCCGCAATTAACCTAATTGGCATGTTGGGACCTATAGAAGCTACTAATCAAATTTTGGCAAGTTTTGTTGTTTTGCGACCTTTTATACCATGAATGGGGATTATTTCGACCATGGAGAATCAGTTCAACTCATAGGCGCAAATCGAAAACATGAAAGAAACGTGACGACGGAATGAGGTCGAGCACCACATTTCGCAGGGTTCGCGAGGAGATTTTATAGCAGCGAGGAGTGCGGGGCTACGAATTACCGCGACTGTATTCTTGTTCATGCTTATTTTGACTTTTTGACTTTTTGTCATTCTTTTTTATTTTCTTCCCAATTTGTCCCCTTTTAATAGTTATTCTTCTTATTATTTTGGTAATTTGTAAAGGGGGTTTGGCTATAAAAGCCACTAGGCAGAGTCTTGTAGGGAACTTTTCATTTGAAAAGACTTTGTTGAATCATTAATAAAGCTTAAGTAGAAGCTTTATTCAGCAGCTTTTTCTATTTTCTCTCCTTTCTCACTAGCCAAACACCCTCCAAGGGATGACAACTCAGAGGATGAGTGGCTGAAACCTTTCTCTCCTTGAAAGAGGCCCTACTTAGGCAAAGGATCTTGAGGGTGAGGGTTCCATGTTTTCACTCGGTATCCTTGTCATTCTTGTTCTCCTTTTTAACTTTAGGTTTGATCCCTTAGAGTCACCTTGAATGGTTATTACCCAGTAAGCTTTTGGGCTCGATGGATGCTTAATGTTTAGATCCATTGATGTTCATTAGTTATCATTTATGAGTCATTGAAGGTGAGTCGAGGTGACGTGTTTAACGGCGAAGAGAACAAATGGCCAGTGGATGCCATATTTTAAAGATATTTAATGATGGGTAGTTTTTATAGCTAAATGAAGATTCGGTTTGGGAGATGACTATAGGTCATCCTCCTCAACGTGAGGAAATGACCCCAAGAAACCTCGATTGCCTCGGGCTTGGCCCGGTGACCCCAACACTTCGAGTTATATTTTACATTTAACTTATTTTATTTTCGGTTCCAAACACATTTACACCCCTTGTTTTTATCAAAACCCAAAATCCAAAACAAATTCACCATTTTGAGCTTAGCGCAAGTCATTTGTCTGCGAGAAGAAAACCCATCCACAGTAATTTCGACCACTAGAGCCCTTTATCTTGTAGTAGCCATGCTTTCTGACGTTAGGAGGTATTAGGTTTATAAATTTTGTTGATTTCAGATACCCTACCGTCAATCGAATCAAATGGCGACATTGCTAGGGATGGTGCCTAAGTGCAAATGACAACATATTGAACACTTGTGATCCTCATCACAAGTTATGGTGAATTTTCTTTAATCATTTTACTGTCATTTTTATTTTTTTTAGTTTCATATCACTAAAAAAAAAAACTAAAACCTTTAGGTAGGATTGTTTCTTTGTTGTCTGGTGTTTACCCTATTATTGCTGCAGGAGTGCATGTTCCAATGGATAAAAAACCCATAAGGCAAGTTGATCGAAGTCAGTATTCTTCAGGAGCCCAATTCTGAATTTGAATACTAACCAAATGGAACACTAAGAGGGAGAGCAACACAATCAGTACCCAGTGGAGAGAAACCCTAATGCATATAGGTCCATGAAGGATTACAGACACCCTCCATGGGTGAGTACACCCTTCTGCACTGTTCCTCTAACTAATGCACCATATGGTAGTATTTACAACCATAGTTGGGGAAACCACCGAAATTTCTCATGGAGACAAAGAACTCCACAGTATGCACCTTCTGCTCTTCCACATTATGCTTCAACTCCTCAGCCACCACAACCACCATAGTTAACTTCTTCAGTTGAGCAAGAAATACTGAATTTGAGCAAATTGGTGGGTACTTTAGAGGAAGCGAAGCGGTAAAGATATCAGAACCCGCGATAAGAAAATTGACACAATGGAGAGAAAAATTGACACTATGTAGAGCTCTCTAAACCAAAAATTAGATAGGCTTCAAAGTGACCTTGATCAGAAAATTGACATCCTGCAGTACTCCATTTCAAGGCTCACCAATCAGCAGCATGTTCATTCAGAGGAGGAGAATCCAGAGGAAGAGTGCCTGATTGACACCATTTTGGGTGAACAGGCTCAACTGCAGCAACTTCAGGAGGAATTGATAGAGGAACCAGTAGAAGCTTCTGAGGAACTACAGGATGCCCCATAATTATATGTTATCTATGGGCCATGGAGGAGAAAAGAAGAAATCCTTCCCTTGTTGAGTGAGGAAGGCAGTGGAAGAGCCCCAAAAGCTTATTCTTAAACCCCTTCCCCTGAAATTGGATCCTAGTGCCCTTTGCCAGAGCCATCAACAACCCGCTCCCGAGTAGCACCCTCTCTACGACCCGGTGCACATCACCACCTACACTTGCAGCACATTCAACACTGAAACACACACCCTCTTGCTAAAGGCCATCCCATCTACACTGCCTATGCAATACTTTAGGAAGTTAATGGCCTTTGTTCAAACTTTTGCCACTACATCACAGACATTGGCAGCTGCTCATGTTTCATGGCACAACGAATGGCTCATACCAAAACCATCTTGGTTCAGATTTGGAGCACCTAACCTCAACGTTCACGGCTTCCACCGGTTCAATAGCCTCAAAGGCTTGGCGGTTTGGAAGTGGGGGTTTAGCCTCCCCCACTTTTTGTTTTGATTTTTTTGTTTTGTTTTATTTTATTTTTTTTATTTTATTTTATTTAATTTTTCTCTTTATATTTCCTCTAATATTAATGTAATCCTTGCTTTTAACTTATTTTTCATTTTTCTGCATTTTTTCTTTAATTTTTCCTGGCTTATTTTTGCAGGTTCGTGCTTAAATTCTACGACAATTGAGTTAAACAAAAACGAGAGAAATTTTTCGCAAGGAGTTGCGAAATGAAATTTTAAAGTTTGTGAATTTCGCAACCCACGATAAAAGACAGGAGCAACATTGTAGCGAGGCGAAGAACCTTCGTAGGAAAATTCAAAAATAATAATAATAATAATAATAATATATTTTTGATATATATATTTAAAAAAAAATTGTTTTCTCAAAAAAAAAAATCACTATGAAAATTCACCCAATCCCCCACCCCTGATTTTGTACCCTATTTTCTTTTGGCCCTGCTGTTTTCATCAGAACCGTTTTGGGAAATTTTGGTATCGTTGGAAAGCTTAGAGAGTGTAGAATCTAAATATAACCTGAAAGAACACTTTTGAGATTATGATAAGAGTGTAATTTTCAAAATGCTCCAATTGGTCCCTTTTAACCTCTATTTTCTTCTTCCAACTTGATCATTTGAAGCCCAAATGGGGTGAATAAGGCCTCTTTAGGAGCTTTGTTTTATATTTTGATTTCCATTCTTGCTTGCATGATCATATTTTGCATTGTTAATATTTTTGTTTAACACTTTTCCTCTCTTTTGTTTTTTTTTTTTGTTTCAAGTGGTTCCTCCTCTCTAAAACCGGCTACATTTCTCCTATGAGGTATCACTTCCTCCCTTAAATTTCCATTCCATAACCACATTGAGGACAATGTAGAATTCGGTTGAGGGGAGAGTTAAGGAAGGAAGTGTTGATTTATGTTTTTAGCAAGTCTATTTTGTTAAGTTGAATGGCTTGCTAGTTAGTTTTTACAATATAATTCATGTTTTTAGTTCCTAGTTCATGCTTTCAATTGCTCGTTTTCAGAAAACCTTTTTTTGTAATGCCCAGCTTACGGTATAAGAAATTGAAATTTTGTTCCAATGTTGTTGATGTTAGAATGGTGTTATGCTTAGTTGAGTTGATAACATGTTGGGGCGATTTGCGCCAGATTCAACCTTTTTTCTTCCACATTGAACTAACCATACCAACATGCATATTAGATTTCTATAAATTTGAAAAGCTATGCAGCCTCACAAACCAAAAGTCAGGCCTAGTACTTACGACCACCTTTGTGAGTTAGGACCCCTTGAATAAAAAAGACCAATGAGTCTTTAAAAAATAAAAAAACAAAAGAAAAATAAAAATAAAAGAAAGAAAAATTTGACTGGCTTTGTCTTGAAACCCGAAACACCGATCAGGGTATATGAAACTAAGATCTTTAAAACTAGGTGCTAACAACGGTTGGGAGCCACCGACTTTTGTGCTCTGCATTACAAGGGTGGATAGGCAGAGTTTAGCAAATTGTGGAGTGCTGGAGTTTGAACTCATTAAAGTCGGGTGAAACTACGAAGAGTTAGTGGTCGAAAGATCCTTATGACTTGATGCCCTAAACCTTAATTGGTTGGGAGTCATGGGTGGACCCTTGTTACATGGACACTTGTGAGTTCGATACCCTCAGCATTGCACCCCTACAAAAAAAAAAAAAAAGAAAAAAAAAAGGAGTTATGGAATAAAAGTGGGTCCTGATCTATTGAGAGATTGGTTGGTGCGCTGGGTTTTTAGGCAGAGCTAGGTTGGGGGAGGGACAGGTCATGACATGTATTTTTGAAAACTAATCAAGTTAACACTTAGTTTTTTATGGAAGGTGTCAGGTTGGTTCTCTAGGAGTTGACACTATTTTGATACTTGAATCTGCATAGCACTCCTCTTTTTGAGACAGTCATTGGGTAGGATTTTGATGACTCTTACTGAAGGTTGGGTTTTATTCCCCCCTTACTTTTGAAAAACTTTTTGTTTGCGGATGTATATAGTTCATCTTGCTTTGTTTGCTTTCTTCTTCTTTCATTGCTAAGGGACTAGCAATGTGTCGAGTTAAGAGTGAGTTACTACCCCGAATAGTCTTATTTTAACGCCACTTATTAATACAAGTTTTTGAGCACTTTTTGTGTACTAATGCGCCTAATTAACCTAATTGGCATGTTAGGGACCTAGAAAAGCTACTAATCCAAATTTTTGTGGCAAGTTTTGCTGTTTTTGCGGGCTTTTATACCATAGCAGGGATTCGGCTCAACCATGGAGAATCGAGTTCAACTCATAGCCCGCGAATCAAAAACATGAAGAAAAACGATAGCGGCATAATGGTCGAGAACACCTGGCAATTTCACAGAATTCGCAACCCCTACGATTTCGCAAGGTTTGAAATTTCGCGAGACGTAATTTATGAGGTTGCGAATTTGCGACCTGCGAAATTTATGATGCCAGTACCAGCGACTGCCGACTCTTGTTCATGTTGATTTTGACTTTTTGACTTTTTTGTCATTCTTTTTTATTTTCTTCCTAATTTGTCCCCCTATAATAGCTATTCTTCTTGTTATTTTGGTAATTTGAAAAGGGGGTTTGGCTATAAAAGCCCCAGACAAGACACTGTAAGGGAGACTTTTCAGTTTGAAAAGACTTTGGTTGTATCATTAATAAAGCTTGGGTGGGAAGCTTTCAGCTCTTCCCGCTTTTTCTCATTTTCTCTCACTTTCTCACTAGCCAAACACCCTCCGAGGATGACAACTCGAAGGATGAGTGGCTAGAAACCTTTTCTCCTTAGAGAAGAGAGAATTTCTTAGGAAAAGGATCTTGAGGCGAGGGCGAGGTTCCATGTTTCACGCGGGTATCCACTTCATAGTTCTTGTTCTCCCTTTTTAACTTTATGTTTTGATCCCTTCAAGTCACCTTGAATGGCTATTACTTGGTTAGCTTTTGGGCTCATTGGATGCTTAATGTTAGATCCATTAATGTTCATTAGTTATCATTTATGAGCCATTGGAAGGTGAGTCAAGGTGACTTGTGTTTTAATGACTGAGAGAACAAATGGCCAGTGGATGCCATTTTTTAAAGATATTTAATGAGGGGTAGTTTTTATAGCTAAATGAAGATCCGGTTCGGGAGATGACTATAGGTCATCACTACGACAGAAATGACCTAAGAAACCCTCGGTTGCCCTGAGGAACTTAATTCCGGTGACCTAACACTTCAAGGAGTTCTATTTTACATTTTTAGCTTTATTTTTGTTTTGAGTTTCCAACCATTACACCTTGTTTTTTATCAAAACCCCAAAATCCAAAACAATTCACCATTTTGGACTTAGCGCAAGTCATTTTTGCGAAGAAAACCCATCCACGTGTTCGACCACACAAATTATTTATCTTGTAGTAGCCATGCTACGATAGTAGGAGGTATTGGAGTTTATAAATTTTGTTTATTTTGGATACCCTACCGCGCTGCTTTGGTCACTCTTGAGGCAATTCCGAGTTCATATCCATAAAGCGCATTTTTCTTTATAGAAATTTCAAATTGATAAATCAAACCTTAATTTCATTCGAGTGTTATTTCCGGGTTGATGAACTCAACCCATGTATTTTAGAATTTTCTTTATATTTCATCAATTTATTTTTGAAGGATTAAATCTATTAGAGAATGAGTTCAAATAGTGAGGATATGAGTATTAAGGACAGTTCTGATCTTTGAATTTTTCTAATAAACCGTGGGAATAATATCCGGTTCTGTCACTTTTATTTATATAGCGACTTGTGCATGAATGATTTGGTCAAACCATTTTAATTTAAATATTTATGGCGAAAACTATATCATATGATCGAATGAGTGCAGCGTTAGTTCAAAGGAAATCAGATCTTGGTGGCTGGTCGTTGCGATGTGGTGTACTAAATTTTAACGGTATTGCAAAGTTGGGTGTGAGAATTGTTTGATATCACTCATTTTATGTTGTTCGAAATAGTTTCTGGCGTGTTATTGAGAGCTGAATAGTCTTGGTGATGGTGCAAAGTTTGGCACACCACACCTCATCAATTGGTCTAAAAAAATCCTCGAGCTTAAAAGTATGCATTATCCTACATTGGTATCCTAAATACTCATTTTCCATATCATTTTACTTAGAATTTTTGTATTTTTATGTTAAATAAATTGTACTAATGCTCTAAATGTTCATCTTTATGATTAGGTCACCTATTTGGTAAGATTATGCAGTGGGCTTGAAAACAAAGTGAATAAGCGGAAATCGGCAAACACTTCACTACATCTATGCGGTAGAAGCTTCTTTATTTTGACACTTTCAATTATAATAAGAGCTCAAATGGAATCAAGATTTATATGGGTCGATTTTATACTTCAAGAGCTTTCCAACAATACCAAGAACACCAAATTTGGTGTCCGAACGAAGAAGTTATGCAAGTTGAAATCCATGTAGTTGTTCGTCGCGACGAAGGCACTCTTTGCACGGCGGGAACAACTGCTCCACCTTGTGAAGAATGTTGATGAATGACGCAGACTCACGAGTTCAACTGCGGTGAAGGTGTTTGCTCGCTGACGAATCTCCTCTTCACGGCGAACCACGATTGGATTGGAATAGAATTTGTTTACCTTGTGGCCCATGTCCTAAGAACAGTGTTTAAAATATCGAAAATATCGGCCGATATTTCGTCTATATTTAAATTAATGTCGGTTGATGCTCGACCACGATATATTCAGCCGATAATCGTTCAATAGAAATTTCGAATTTTTGCAGTGCTCGGCGATAATTACCTTTATATGGTATTTTACGATTTTGGGATATTTCGATATAGCCGATGCTTGTTCATGGAGCCATCCTTTGTTCATAACTCCATTTTTATGGGTGGAAACTCACTAAAATATGTTGCATGGGAGGTTGAACCACGCCCAAAGCGGGGTTCCAACCTCCCATCCACTAAGTAAACATACCCTTATAATATATAGTGCAAAATTTTTTAATATATTGTCTTTCTAATTTATGAATATTTTTTTAATAGAATTTATGAATATCTTCAATCATTTATAATAACTAAATATAAATATACAAATATATAAAAATATTGTATTCTATTATCGTTGTTATTACAATTACCAAATTTCAAAAACATTGAATAAAATATTTTGTATAAATCCATATAAAAATAATTTATTTCTTAATTAAATATATTTTAGTAAAATAATTAATTTTTAACTAAATATAAAATATGTTAAGAATAACAAGATCAGTCTGAAGTGATTATTATAATTTCTGTAACTTTCAAGAGTTTGCAGAATGACAACCAAAAATAATTGCTTAATTTTAAATAATTTTTAGTGCAGATATTTATATAAAAACATCCACCCAGAGTATATCCGATATATCCATTAAAGCAAGTGCGATATATCCCGAGTCAAACGAAATATTTTCATCCTTGCTAAGAATACAAAATAGGGGTTTCGAGACAAACCGGGAGTTTGACACTTTGGAGGTTTGGCTCACAGAGAGAAGAGGAGGAAAGGACATAGAGATCGACATCTACCTTTGGAAGATCCATGAATCGAAGGAAGAAGACTGAGAATACACCAATCTTTCAACATTAGAGTTCTTCTACCTTTACTTTCATGTTTTCTCCAAACTTTATGATGTACTCGATTTTTATTATGTTCTAAACTTACAATCTAGAGTTTTTGGACGTATTTTAGACATGAAGCATATTTTTAATTGTTGGGGTTTCTTTTTCTATTGTTTCATGTGATTGTACCTCTTTTGATTCATACTTTATTTTCTTTACACGTTGATATCTGGCCAATATTAATGTGGTGGGTGGTTCTCTACAAGATATGAGAAGGAAGTAGATAATTAGATGTATGTGAATAAACCTAATTAGCTAGGTGACATAGAAATCATCGGTAATAGGGGGCATGTGAGGTTCTTGGGACCTAAAGCATCTCTAGTACTTAGGGTTGAGCTAAGAAGCAAAAGACCCAGTATTTATTGGTAGGTTATCTGACCTTGAGAGAGAATGACCAAATAAATTAGTCGAGGAATCACACAGGAGGCATACGAGAAACAATAGCATAGGAGTCTAGTTCAAATATAAGTGGATTGTCAAATTGCACTAAAACCCTAAAACTTCATTGCTTCCATTGAGACCCTTAACTAACGTAATCAAATTGCTAGTTTTACAATTAAGTATTTTAATTTAGATTTATGTTAAATCATCACAATTATCCCGTTGATATCGAGAGGTAGCTTAACTTTTGGTAACATCTCGTATCTCCTCGTCACGATCCTTGTGTATGTTCAAGATTACTATATTATTTTGACAGTTTATACTTACGTGAATAGGGAATTAATTGCATACCCTAATGATATCTTATGCACAAAACACAAATACGCCTATCAAGTGTATGTTGCCAGCAACTAGGAAAATGCCTATCATCTTCAATGTATGAAATATGAAAGTTAAGAATAGAGGACTCCCCTAGATGATCAAGTATGATCATTAAGCTCTATTGAGTAATCTAACAATCCCAAATGAATAAGCCTAATGACCTCGAAAAACACAAGCAAAAACCAAATAAAACACTAAAACAAAATCAAATGCATTACTACCAAAACAAAACCAAAATAAATAGATAAAAACCTTATTTTTCTTTTCGCTGGGTTATTGCTTCCTAAGAAGCTGCTCCATTTTTAGAGTCCATCTAGACTCATTGAGGAAGTCAGAGAGCTTTGCTTTAGCCCTTCATCCATCTTACTGACATCTCTTTACTCCTCATCGCCAGGAGGATGAACTCCTCCACATCCAGATGTGCAGTGTCTGAAAATTCAACTTTTTGACGGGAAGAGTCGTCTTTAATTTATATCCTTCAAGAGTTTCCTCCTAAAGACTAGGTGTCACAAAGGTAGAAGCGAACTCTATCTCGCATGCAAATACTTATTTTCTATTCATCAATTGTATGTTTTGGGCGAAGGTCAACTTCGCTTTTTTCTCACCAACAAGCAAGGTCATCTCCCCATGCTCTACATCAATCCATGCTTGACTTGTGGCATTGGAAGGTCATCCTATAGATGAGACTGGTTAGTCCTTTTCCATGCCCAAAGACACAAAGTTAATGGGGAAATTAAACTTGTCAATCCCAACCAAAACATTTTCAATTGTTTGCTCGTGATGTTGCTCTTCAACCTGCCTCTTTCCATTAATGTTCTTCCTACATTAGAAAGCTCATTCTTTCCTCAACCAATGTCGGTCTTGATTTCCTCCCTTAAAACTTGAAGGCAATAAAGTTACATTCTCTTTTGTCCTCATCCTTATGTTTCTTGGAGGGTCTTAGCCACCCCAGCCTGTCCACCAATTAAGGCAGTCCAACCAGAACCCGTGACACTCGGTTATTTCTTTTATTTCTCCGTTATTAAATTGCTAAAGTGTCGACCCGAATCCCCCGCCGCACTCGAATGTATGGATCCGAACCGAGCCCGGTTTACTCCGACGCTTTCTTTACTTATCTTATCAAAACATTTTATTAATCTGTTTATTGTGGAAGCGCTTTCATTTTTTTTTCAAGTGCTCCATAATCATTTATAAATTCAAAGCACCGTAGGCCCATAAACATTAACAAAATACATTTACAAGGAAAGGCATTCTTACGCCCTTTTCAAAATGATATACAAAAACAAGTTTTGGGGGTTTAACCCTTTGCTTACAAAACTCCACTTCGCTCAAAAGATGATATGCAAAATGATGTGGAGTATACACTTTATACGCCGTATTTCTCTATGACTCTGCTACGCACGACTTTGGCCTTCTTCTTTGCTTACTCGATACCTGCGCATAGTTAAAACTACACGCTAAGCATTTTCATGCTTAGTGGTTCTATACAGTTCTATTCCAATATTCAATTTAACTAAGCATGCATTTATCATTAAACCATGCCTAATATATCAACATATACTCATGCTATTCATTTCCGCATGCTTTCAATATACAAATCATTTACCATATCATATCATGCATTTTTCACGCAACAATTCATTTCACAATCAATTCATGAGGTTTTAAGCACATTCATAAAATCCCATTACACTCGTCAATGCTGGCTATTTCACCTGACTATCCATCACAATTTCGCGATTCCGTTTGATGAACTTCACTTTATTATCATTCGGTAATGTGCTTATACATTTCAATAATTCCATCTCCCATCATGACGGATGTCGCGGTGTATCCCGACACGTATCACTTATTCGTCTCCCATCATGCCGTATGCCGCCGGCACCTCAACATGTGGTATCAATTAAATGCCATACGCCATCATGACGGATCCAGTTGGTGAATCCTGCCAAGTGGGACATTTCTTCAATGCCATATGCCATCATGACGGATGCCGATTGGTGCATCCCGCCAAGTGGGACATTATACTTTTTGACGACGCCGCTTTGCATCCCCGCCGCGATTCTATCTGCAGATATCATTCAATACGCCCGACGATTCCTGGCTTTGATGAATCCCGCCCTTTTCATCATTCATTTTCATTCGCTTTCAATTATCACATTTGCTATTTCCTTTCGTATTATCTTTTCAAAGATATACTCACCCACGTAATTATCACATATACTCATTCATGTACTGATTCATGTACTCATTCATAGCTAAATGGTAAATCCATCACAAAATACTGAATTAAGGATGTAGTCAGAGAACAAAAACTGTCATGAATCTAGCTTCCTTCTTCTCATCTGAAGTTATAGGTTAGGCGATCGTCACCCGTCCCTAGTCAATAACATTCACGTCACTCTTAGTGATTAGACAATTTTAGCTTAATTACAATTTTATTTTTGTTCAAAGTCTTGGGTTAAGACACTAAGTCTGCTCGAAGAAGAACTCGCCGAGGCGACGAGGTACGGTACATTTTTCACCTAGTTCTAACCTTAATTTAACCCCCATTAATCGTTTCTTAGGGTCCTTAGACATCGATGCACGAGTACGAGACTTAACGACGCCGAAACAGGTTTCACAAACCAGGCTGTCAGAACTACTTCCAGATTCGCAGATATCAGTTCCAACCCGGCACGCAGACAAAAAGCCACACCTTTTCACCATGTGTACCGGTACAGCTTGACCTGTACCGTACAAAGCTGCTTTCTACCCGAAATGTTCGGATTTTGCATTTTTTTACTTATATTTCATCCACCAATCTTCTCCAATACGTCCCATATCAAAATCACCATGGAATCACTTCAAAACAATTCCAAAAGTGGTTTAGAACCAATAAAACCTCTCTTTCTCTCAAGTTAGGGCTTTTTCAAAATCCAAATCAAAATATGAGGTTAGGGTTTTGATTTTTCTTACCTTGAACCTCTTCAAATCTCTTCTTGTATGTTGTTTGGCCTCTTAGGAGCAATAAATGGGAAGCAAAGCCAACCCAAGCCACTCCTCCTTGCAAACCCTAGGTTTTCTCCATTTTTTCTCCTCCCCTTCTCCAAAACGGGATCGCCCACAAATGAGCTCCCAAAGACCATATGTTTGGCCCTATGTCTACTCTATGTAAGGCCATGTTTGGCCTTCCACCTTATTCCCAATTCTCATTTTTCCAATTTTTTTGTCTTAATCACTTATTCCTCATAAGACCTTGTTTGGCCACCCAATAAGTCAAATTTTTTTTTAATTTTTGACATTCTAACCCTTTATTTTACTTTTGGCCATTCATTTATCATAATTTCACTTAAACATCAATTTCTTTTATAACACCGACCCAGTCCCCATTTTACAAATTTTCCACATTTTTCCCTTTTTCACTTGGGTTTATTTCCGGGTTCATTACATTTCTCAATTTAGCATATAAAATTCAATCATATGCTCACTCTTTCAATTTACATTTTCAATTTATCAATTTATCAAATTACCCGGAAAAACCCAAGTTTGACTCAATTCATCCTTAATATAATAAAATTATTATAAAAAATTCTAAGGTATTTTTAGAAGCATGTGCCTTGAATATTGCTTCTCTAAAGGTACTTAGCTAGTCAAGCCAATTCGATTTTCTAAGTTTGTCAACGGAGCTTTTCAATGATTTTATCTTTAATTTCGCTTCCTTGCGGTATTTTTCTTCTCTTCATCTCATTCAATAAGGCATAAAATTCTGCTCATCAAAAGGTTGCTTGATTTCACTCTTTGATAATTGTAACTTGAGCCTCCTTGACTTTGAAAATTTTGACTTCTATAGGAGAAATCCTCATATGTCCTCCAATTCGAATAATAGTAGCTCGGTATAATGTTGTGGGGTTGAAAGTAATGACCTCCACTATAGTTGAGATAATGACGTGCTCTTTGGGTTTTTTGGTTAATTAGGTTTGAGAGAGCGTCAATCTTTTTCTCAAGTGCGAATAGGAGCTCATCTATCGATTCATTTCTCATTTACGCTAAGCACCTAAAAGAAAAAAAAATAGAATAAAAAATGAAGTATACAAAATACAAATAAAATAAATAAAATAAATTTTTTGCTCAAATTAGCAAACTTCTCTTTTGCCAAAATATCAATCCAAACAAAATTGTACCATATCCCGACACCGAAGACTTGTTAGTCCCTGGAAACGGCACCGAAAACTTGTTGCTAACCACAAGTGCATGGGTTACACAAGTAATAAAATGGTTTTCAATTACGAACCATGATGGTTCCCACGAGGAAGGTGTAGTTTTAGTGAGGATTAAGTACCCCGACTACTAAAGTCGTTCACTATGAGTGACTCATGATTTAGGAGTGATTTTTTAAAAATAATAAAAATTAAACTAAACCAAACCAAAACAGCGATTGATTTGTTAAAACTGGAGTAATTGACTAAAACTGAGAGAAAACTACTTTTTGAGGAACTAGGGTTGGTTATCTTCATTGATGTCTGATGATCTTATCTATATAAGGTCCGGATTGAATGAATTATGGCTTGAATTGGTCCCGAGTCACTCAGATAAGGATCCCACCTGTTCCCCCGTATGTTATCGCACCATCCAACTATTCACGCTACGCCTTCAGGTCGCATAGGGCACACTTTTTGAAGGCGCTTACCTCGTGAGCCTATTGGTCACGCATCCCAACAATAAGAGCTACCTGACCAAGCTCCTGACGGGTCATAGTTACGCCCCAAGAATCATCAGCCTCCTAATACATTCGTGTCCCCTCCTAGTGAAATTCGCTTAGTACTCAGACCTTTCACTCCCTGCTTCCTTTAATTAGGTTAATTCAAACCTTGCTAATCGATTCTCACCCTTAAGAGAATCACAACTAGATTTTAGACTTAAATCCAAGCTACCATGATAAATTCTAGTAAAAGATTCAGTTCCTATTCTTAGCATATATCAATTAACCAAAACCTTAGTATTCCAAATATTAACACCAAATACAACAAATCAATCATAAAACAACTAACCAAACTAAAGATTAGAGGAATCAAACCCCAAATTTGATAACCAACCCTATGAAATGCTTAGCCTAACATTTCTGCCTCAAAACCCACCATGATAGAGGCATCTCATTTCTTCTGTTGATGTTGCCTATTCTTTGACATCTGTCACAATGTTTAACCCATTCAGAACAGTCTCTGAATATAGTTGGCCAATAAAAACCTAACTGGATAATTTTCTGGGATGTTCTGTCTCCTGCGAAGTGTCCTCCATATGGTGATGCATGTCATTTATCCAAAATTCCAACTTTTTCTGCCTTAAGTACACATTTTCTGATGATCTAATCTGCTCCTGTTGTAAAAAACAATGGGTCATCCCATATAAAAAACCTAGCATCAGTCCTCAACTTCCTTTTCTACTGGTAGCTGAATTTTGGGGGCAGTATTCCACAAGACAGAAAGTTCATAATATCAACATACCATGGTACTTAACTGATACCTGAAAAAGATGCTCACTAAGGAAATTTTTTTCTATCTCAATCCCTTCTTCTTTCATCTTCAGTAGGCTTTTCTAGTCTTGATAAGTGATCAGCTATCACATTATCACTGCCTTTCTTGTCTTTGATCTCCAAATCAAATTAATGTAGCAATAAAACCCATATGATTAGTCTTGGTTTAGCATTTTTCTTTGCCAATAGGTATCTAATTTCTGCATGATCAAGTGTGAATCATGACATGAGACCTCAATATATGGTCCGAACTTCTCACAAGCAAAGACCATCGCTAGAATTCTTTTCAATGGTTGAATTTCTCTCGTCTTCATTAAAAGTCTCATAGCATAATATATAGCTCAAGGTCTTGTTAGTTCTTTTGTCCTAAAGACAACTCCCATTGCATAATCACTCGGCATCACACATGATCTCAAATTCTTTGTCCTAGTCCTGGTATGTCAGCCATGATAGGAACTCTGGATCAATTTTGCCTTACTTCTTCAAATGCACATTTACACTTTTCATCAAATTCAAAATTTCCGCTTCTTTTAAAGTAGTTCTTGCTAATGGCTTCAAATATTTTTGAGAAGTCCTTTATAAATATTCTATAAAATCCAACATGTCCCAAAAAACTTCTAATCTATTTAACTGTAGTAGGTGGCATTAGAGTTTCAATAATAGAAACTTTAGCTTGGTCAACTTCAAGTCCAGCTACAGAAATTTTGTGCCTTAAGACAATGCCTTCATTTACCATAAAGTGCCATTTTTCCCAATTTAGAGCTAAGTTTTTGTCTTGGCATCTCTGAAGTACAGTCTCTAAATTCTCTAGGCAATTCTCAAAACTAGATCCATATATTGAGAAGTCATCCATGAAGATCTCCATAGCCTCCTCCACCAAATCAGAAAATATAAACATCATACACCTTTGAAAGGTGGTAGGAGAATTTCACAATCCAAATGGCATCCTTCTAAAAGCAAAGGTGTCATAAGGACATGTAAAGGTAGTCTTCTCCTGGTCTTCAGGGGCTATGGCAATCTGGTTATATCTAGAATATCCATCAAGAAAATGGAAATAGGGGTGTCCTGCTAACCTGTCCAACATTTTATCAATAAAAGGTAAAGGACAATGATCCTTTATGGCAAGAGTGCATTTAATTTTCAGAGTCACGCATACCCTACATCCTGTTAGGAATTAAATCATTCTTCTCATTTTTGATGATTGTGAATCCACCTTTCTTGGAAACCACATGAACTAGGCTCACCCAAGGGCTGTCTGAGATTGCATAAATGAATCCTACATTCAGCCATTTCAGCACTTCTTTCCTAACAACGTCTTTCATAATCGAGTTCAGTCTTCTCTAGTGTTCAATGGATGGTTTTATATTCTCTCCCAAGAGGATTTTATGCATGCAAATAGAAGGATTGATTCCTTTCAAGTCTTCCACTGACCAAGCTATTTCTTTCTATACTTTATGAGAATCTTTATTAGTTTCAACTCTCTCTCGTCAAGTCTATCATGGCACCATCGGTTTAGAATTTCACCCTAAGAAGGCATACTTCAAATGTTTGGGAAATTCTTTCAAAATTAACCCCTCAGAGCTTTTTTCTACTTCTTGTGCCTTCCTTTCACAACCACTTGATTTTTCTACACTACCTTCATTTAGACTAAGTATTGTTTCTTTAAATTCAAAACTGGAATTTAGAAATTCAACATCAAGATCCTCAATATACTGGAAAATCTTCTCATTTTCATTCATTGAACTTTGAATCTTACAATCATAATTCAGTTCAGAACTTATGGGAACTATTATTTTTACAGTCTTACAATCATCATTATCAAATTCAGGATGTTTCAAGCTCTGATTCATATTGAAGTGTACTGCTTCATCTCCCACCCTTAAAGTGAGCTCTCCTTTCTTGACATCTATCAAGGCTGCTCCTGAAGAGGCGAAGGGCTCACTCAACAATAGTGGGACTTTTTTTATCTTCTTCTATGTCTATTACCACAAAGTCCGTAGAGAAAATAGATTTTCCCACCTGGACAAGACATTCTAATGATCTTCTAGTCGGGAAGCTAAAATTTTGTCTACCATCCGCAGGTCATGGTTATGTGGAGTAAGCTCCCTTAAACTAAATCTCTTCACTACAGATAGTGGCATCAGGTTGATGTTTGCTCTAGAATCACATAATGCCTTACCCATTTCAAAGTTCCCTATGGTGCAATGTAATGGTAGCACTGGATCCTACATCTTCGTTGGAAAACCTCTTTATGAATAATCCAGATCAGAGGTTGCTGTCAAATCCCACCACTCCTTCATAAAATTTCCTCTCGCTGAGTAGCATATCCTTCATGAACTTGGCATAATGAGTCATTCTCTGAGCCAATGCCTCAAGAAATGAATGTTTATCTCTATCTTCTTGAACATATTCAAGAATTTAGAGAATCGCTTCCTCCATCTTTTGATTTCTATAAATTTCCTCAATGAATGGGATAGGAGGTTTACAGGCTTGCACCTCCTCTTTCTTTCTCAAGTCACCCTCTTCAACTGGTTGCTCATGCTGCACCTTTAATTTTCTTCTATCTTCAGTCATTTCTGAATTGTTTATCTTGGTTTCTTCTTCAGTTTCTGCTTGCTTTTCTTTCTCAATCATTATCTTTTCTTCTTTGCAGTTCTCTACCACTCTGTGAGTAATAATTTCCATACAATTCGGGATTCTTCTCGTATCACTGGGAAGGAATCGACTAGTCTCTTCATTGTTAGGCAAGCCACTCTACTTGGGTCTCTGTGGAATTTTCAGATGCATTACTTGACTCAAACATTTTTTTTGCCTAAAATGTTGCTAGCTCAGTAAATTTCTACTCATGTATATTCAATAGTCTTTTATTCTCTCCCATGAAGCTCAGCATCTACTCCTTAAAAGACTAGGTGACACACCCCCACCCCTTTCCGGCGGCAGGCGTGCCGGCCACTCCACAGAAATCCCTAGCCGTTACCTTTAACGACTAGAAATCCCTGTGAAGCGAAGCCGTATTGCTTCCTTCTTCTACCTCAGACATAAAATTTTTCTTTAATTTATAACTTAGGATTTGCAAAATCTTAGCAAATGAAAAACTTCGGCAAAGATGACGGCCGCATTACTGGTCTAATTCCCAAACTCGTATACATCCAATTTATAATTATATCCAAAAATCCAAACATGGCAACCCGCATACCAACACATTCTCACAACTAACTATGTACATACATATGTCCCAGAATATACATATTCAAAGTATGTTCTACAAAATATTATTAATATTAATGTTGACTTAAACTCGATGTCGACCAACTTATCAGGCTCCGGCGGCCTTATGCACTGCACTGAAAATAGTTTTTGAAAATGGAAACTAATGAGCTAAACAAGCTCGCTGAAAGGTATGTTTATAAACGGTTTTTCTTTTCCGGAAAACATCTTAAAAATGTAAAACTCTCTTTTACAATTATTTTCCAGAAGCCTTTCTTTGCTTTGCTTGCTTTAAAAGTTTTCAAAACTTTTCTTTGCTTGCTTCTTTTTCACTTGCTTGCTTTTAAAAGTTTATGAAACTTTTAATACTTGCTTGAGCTTTGTTTTGCTTTTTTTTTAAAAGCTTGTAAAACTCTTTATTTCTTTGCTTGCTTGTAGTTTATAAAATTTCTATACTTTTCTCATTGTTTATCTTGTTTGGAAAGTCTCTTAAAACCTTTCACAAACCTTTCGTTTAAAAGTTTCTCAAAACTTTTTCATAAAAACGTGGAGCTTGGCTCAACCGGCATGCTTTGAAAAATAAACCCACGGAGCTTGGCTCAACCAATCGCTTTGAAATCTAAACGGAGCCCGGCCCAACCGCTTGTTTTAAAACTCTCCTAAGCCCGCGATCGGGAACCAATGGTTGATTTTTCAAAACAGCATATCATGCTTATAAAACATCAACCAATGGAGGCCTATTTTTGCTTATCGCGCCCAGTGAATACCACGGAATCTTATGCTCCACCGTGCCGGTGGAAGGACTCATTCACCTTTCTCTTATTTTCCTAAAGGAATATGGTGGAATTGACCTCGTGTCGCCAATAAATTAATTAGTTAGAGCTCATAACCCATATACCCCCTATACGTGCCACGGCCCCCTTTTTAAATGCATGATGTATGTCCTAAGTTTGCCACCGTGCAAAACCACAATGCATGTATGAAATCCTAACACACCGTAACGCACGTGATACCACCCTGGCTTGGTTTGCTTAAAACTAGGGAAGGCCTTGTTTTCACAACCTTCATTGCTTGCTTGCTTGCTTGTGCTTTTGTAAATGGTTTTACACTTTGAACCATTTGCTTGCTTGCTTGCTTCAAAATGGTTTAATTATTCAAACCATTTGCTTAGTTGCTTGTTTTCTTCAAAATGGTTTAACTTTTCAAAACCATTTTACTTTACTTGCTTGCTTGCTTAATTATGGTTTTACAATTTAAAAAACCAATACTTGTTTTTCAAAAAATGGTTGAACTCAAAACCATTTGCTTGCTTTTCATCTCATTGTTTGCTAAAATGGTTTGCATTCAAAACCATAAAATACCAGTGTAGCCACTTTGTGGCTTACCATGGTTACACTACACGGTATTAGAAAATGTGAGTTTAGAACACTCACCTCTTTGCTTGCTTAACTTGAGCACTGCTCCACACTTATCCCGCTCTTTACTTTTAACCACACTGAACCTTAATACGACTCTAATAAATTAATCGCATAACTTAACGTACTTCCTAGACTTAGTCACACTCTTCATACTCTTTTAAAGTTAAGGTGCTAAGGGTTCTATTCCAACTGGAATTACCCAATTCGGAGCACCAAAACCTGCCACGCTCAAACAACCCGGACTACCGTGTCCAAAGCTGATGCAGGAATTTTTCTGCACATAATTTCACTTTGAGTGAATTTTTGGGCCACTTAGGGATCAGAATTTGGCGATTCCTACTTCTTGTTTTGTCTCCTGAAGTCTATTTTACGTAGCCACTTGAATCACTCAAATCGATAAGAAATGAGGAAGCATGGCCGAAATACTCTAAACCGGGTCGAAACAGGAAACTGTAATCAGTCCCACCGGTAGGACTTAACTTCTAACGGGGTGTGACTTGGCCAAATGACCAGAAGCAAAGTTCTACCGGGTAGGACTTCCTATTGTAATTAGGACTTACCCGAAATGCCCAGATTTTGTTATTTCTCCCACTTTTGATGCCAATTCACCTCCATATAACTTCTATAATCCATAATACCTCAAAACTAACTTGGAAATCATCTAAAAACAACTCCAATAACATGTGAATTGGTGTTTTGGAAACTGAAACCCAAAACCTTAGGTGAAAATCCAAGAACACTACCTAAGGTCCACCAATTCTTTTTAAACATCATGTAATTTGATGATTCCAAGTTTCTTTTACATCAATTGGGGTTTTACTCACATAACCCCAACAATTCAAAGGCTTAATGTGCTCTTTGCACAAAACCTAGATCAAAGGAGAACTAATCTCCATACCCAAGCCCTAGAAATCTAAAATACACTAAGGCAAACACATCAAACACATACCTTGATCTTGCTCTTCTCCCCTCCTCCTTCTTCCTTCCTCCCTCTTGGCTCTCTTCTTTCTCACCTAATGGTTTACAGGGCAAACTAGAGACCAAATGAATTTTGCTTTGTTTTTCTCTTTTGTGTTAAATTAACTCTTCCATAAATTGCAACTAGCCCTCATCTTTTCATTATCGTAATTTTAACTTATTCAATTTCCACTATGGCCCATCTCTACACCTTTTAAATTTTTGATTTTTTCAAATTCATTTAGATAATACTCATTACTGTAGGTCTCTTCTTGGTTTATTACCAAAATCTGTGGTTCTATAATTTCTCATTTCATTTTAGTCTCCAAATATTTCCTGTGACACTCGCACTATTATACACCCCTACAAAAAGATTGCTGCATCAGACTCCCTCTCGGGACGGGGTGGGCCATAAAAATCCTCCCTTAGGAACATTTCGTCCTCGAAATGAAAACTAAACTCCAAACAAAAGGGAAGGAACATACCTCATCCGGAGAATAAGTGAGGGTACTGATGGCGCATCTGGGCCTCTGGCTCCCAAGTAGCTGCCTCCCTCTCATGATTCTTCCATAAGACTTTAACTAATGGAATCACCTTGTTCCTCAATACCTGTTCCTTGCGATCTACAATCATAATTCTGTTTCTTCATAGGTCAAATTCTCCCTTTAACTGCAATGGATGCCTTCAATACATGTGAAGGATCCGATATATTTCTCAACATCGATACACATGGAATGTATCATGAATCCCACAACTCGGGGTAACTTCAATCAGACCTATCGTCCCCACTTTGCTCACGATCTCATATATCTCAATATACCTCGACTAAGCTTGCCTCGCTTTCCCAAATCTCAACACACCTTTCCAAGGTGAAATCTTCAAAAGACTTTATCACCTATTTCAAACTCGCAAGTCTCTAATACCTGCTTGTCCGTATAGCTTTTTTCACTCATCTTACATTCTCTAAGTTATCGCGAACAACTTTCACTTTCTCCGAAGTGATCTGTACTAGTTCAGGGCCTACTAGTCTTCTCTCACCACCTCATCCCAAAGACACCGGAGTCCTACATTTCCCCGCCATACAACGCTCAAATGGAGCCATATCTATAATGTGCTTGATAGCTATTGTTGTGCAAACCCATTAGTGCTAAGCGAGTATCCCAACTTCCTCAATTCCATCAATAAGCTCAAAGATATCCTCTAACGCCTCGAATAGTCCTCTCTCGACCGAAGAACCGGCTCGAGGATGAAATGCTGTGCTAAACAAATGTAGGCGAGTCCCTAATCGCCAGAACTGTGCCAAACCTGTATGTGAACTCCGGGGTCTCGACCGACACTATCTAATAATCGGAAACTTCATGAAGTCTCACTATCTCATCTACATACAATTTGGCCAACTTTTCTAATGAACCTCAACATTAACCCGCAGAGCTGGGCAGACTTCACACCGATCAACTATCACCCATATCGCATCATGTCAGCCGAGTCCGTGGAAGACCCCGTCACAAAATCCATAGTAATCTTTCCTATTTCACACCGGAATAGTGGAGAATCGTGATCTCTCCCCGCGGGCCTTCGATGCTCGCTTCACCGACGTGTTAGGCACCCGGAAACGAAACTGCTTATCTCTTCTTTTATCCCATTCCACCGCAATGTTCTTTCAAAGTTCTATACATCTTGGTACTACCTCGGGATGGCTAAAGATACTCAGATGAATGTGTTTCTTCCATAATGTCTCTTTCGCCGTCATACCGCACACATTCTCCCGACCTTCACCAGCATGCCATTATCTCTAATTTGAAACTCGCTTTCCCTTTTCATCTCTTCTTAAGCTTAATCAATCAGGATCCCGTGGATCGCTCTCGCTAGAATCCGGGTCCACTAGGAGCCATTCTAACATGAACGTACACAAGGCCTGCATCCTCAACCCACATCACCCCCTAAGCTCCTCGCATCCACCAAGTGGAAGATAACCCGATCTCATGTGAGACAAAGAACTCCTCTGGTCGCTCTACTCAAGGCATCCACGACATTAGCTTTTCCCTGGATTTGCACTTTCGATAGTACGGGTCAGAATTCTAATCAACTCAAGCCATCTTCTCGCTTCAGTTTAACTCTTTTTGGGTGAAAATATTGAAGACTTTATGATCCGGTGAAGATCCTACAAGGAACACCATATAAATAATGTCTCCATATTTTCAAGCAAACACGCATCGCCGTAGCCTAAGTCGTGGTGCTCCGCAATTCTCCTCATGCTTCTTTAGCTGTCTAAAGATAATCACCCTATCATTCTCGCATCAAAACACAAATCCGCCTCGCCTCGAAGCATCACTATAAACCAAATCCATCTCTTCCATCGGTAAAGCTTAGAACCTGAGCTGAAGTCAATCTATCTTTCAACCTCAAAACTCGTGACGTGCTTCTACCCAATCATACTCAACATCTTCCTCGTCGCCTTGGTCATGGGGCCGCTTTATCCTCGAGAACCCCCCAACAAACTTCCTCAGAATACCCCGCTAAACCACAGCTTCTAACCTCTCGACATTCTTTGGTGGTTTCCACTCTACCACCGTCTATTTTCCGGGATCCACACTCACCCTCTACTCGAAATTACACGACCAAGGAACGCCACCTCGCTGAGCCAAACTCCGACACTTGCTCAACTTGGCATATAACCTGCCTCTCCCTGTGGTTTGTACAATCCTCGTGTGCCTCGGTGTTCTCCGAACTGCACCAATACACTAAGATATCATCAATAAAAATTATGACGAACTCCATCCAAATACTACCGAATACTTCTGGGCTCATCAGATCCATAAACACCGCCGCATTAGTCAACCAAATGGCATCACCGTAAACTCATAATGCCCGTGAGCGTGTCCCGACGCCGCTCTTAGGTACATCACTCTCCGAACTCAATCGATGATACCCCGACTCAAGTCTATCTTGAGTATACTCGAGATCCTCGAGTTGATCAAATAACTCATCAATTCTGGGGTGGGAGGGATACCATCATGATGGTAACTCGTCACCGCTCAGACTCATACATAACCGCAACCCCATCTTTCTTTTTCACAAAGAGAAACCGGAGCTCCCATGGGGGATATGCTCGGTCTAATAAATCCCTTACTCAACAATTCTTCTAACTGAGCCTTAAGCTCCCTTAACTCTGCAGGAGCCATCCTATAAGGAGGAATGGAAATGGGCTCAGTCCCTGGAATCAAATCAATGGTGAACTCCACTTCTCTTCCCGGGAGGCATCCCCACATATCATCCGAAACACATCCGGGAACTCTAATAACCGGGAATCTCATCCAACATAGCCCCTCCTTCCCTTGTCTCCACCACATAAGCTAGATAACCCTGACAACCTTTACGCAACATTTTCTCCGTGCTATCACATGGAGATCACAAGAAGATAACTCTCTACGTAATCCTCCTCGAACTTTACTCCACTTCCCCGGCCTGCTCAAACTTACTCTTTTATAACAATCTATCGCGGCTCTATGGCGAGATAGCCAATCCATGCCGAGAAACCACATCAAAGTCCCTCATATCTAAAGCTACAAGATCCGCCGGGAACTCCTGTCCCTCAATCAGAACTCTACTATCTCTGACTACTCGCTTCACGAGTAATGGATCTCCGTACCGAAGGGAAACTCTATACGAATCTCTAATGGCTGGGTCTTCATCCGACACACGATCTACAATGGCTTGATGGAATGAATGCGTAGCTCCCGGGTCTACTAAGGTATATGCATCATGCTCAAGCATCAGAAATAATACCCGTGACTACATCGGAGCCGTAGATCCCGCATCTTGGCCGAGTCACAAAGATATACTTTGGCCCCGAGTGCGGGCCTCATTCCATCCCGGGCACCTAGCCTCTACCTTCCACTCCGCCACCCTACCCGCTACCGCTACTGGGCCCGGTCTCGGGGTGCCTCTCCCGTCGACCCAGTGCCTACCCCCGGTACTCCGGGGGTAGCTAAACCCGGCTGCCATCGATGTCTTCGCACCAATCAGTCGAGGACACCCTAATAAATGGCCTTCTTGGCCACAAGGAAACACCTCGCATCGAATCTCACGCACTCCCCATGGTGTCGCCTCCCGACACATATGACAAACAGAGGAATACTGGGTGCCAATGCTAGCAACTAGGGGGCCCTACCGACCCCGACAGAGATAGCTCGACTTGCACCTCGGCCTCTATAACCTCTCAAGCCTGCTTTTCTTCTACCGCATCGTCCCGAAGCTTTGTCAGACGTGCCTCGTGCACTCCTCTTACTCTACTTTCCCGCCTACTGATACATTGTCAGAGTGCTTTGCCCAACTTAGCAAATTTCACCTAAGTCCCCAAATCTATTCTCGAGGAACCACCATAAATGCACTCGGGACTGCGGTCGTAATCCCGACAAAATCTCTTGCATTTCCAGACTTCCACCGCTTGAACGTAGGGAACCAATCTAACTAGTTCCGAGAACTTCTTTTCATACTCGGATACTGACATGTTCTTCTGTTCTAACTTGAAGAACTCCTCAATTTTTGAATCCTTGTGACTCTGAGGAAAGAATCTACGCGAATTCTGTCGGGAATTGGTCCCATGTTATGCCATCGATATTCTCCTCTACGGCATCCCACCAATCCTTAGCCCTGTCTTCCATAAGAAAACTGGAAAACAAGACTCTTTGCTCATCTATGCAGCCCATAACCCACAAATCTTACTTTACTCGGTCTAGCCATAACTGTGTCGGCTTCCCTGGATCACCACCGCGTCATATGGCCTGGGCGCCCGCCGACTCTATCACCTCCTGCCTCATGGCCCCTCTAGGTGGGCGTGGAGGCTGCGATCGTCACGGGTCGCTATAGCTACTATCCGTGCACTGCGGCCACTCTGGGCTTCCTCGTGAACATTCCCCGGCACTTGAGCTCCTTCCGGTGGCGCATAGTCCAACCCGACCGCCGGAGGCTGATTCATAGATGCGTAGTGGAACCTACTACGTGCTCATCCCTCGTGTGTACATCATGACGCCGTAAAATGCCTGGAACTACTCCTCCTGGGGACGAATTTCACGTCTTATTCCCGACATAGTGTCAGAATTTCCAAAATCAACTATTTACTTTGAATCACTTGACATGTATGTACTCTAAGCTTGAACATGCATGGTTGCCAACTTATGCTCGATATACCACCCCGCGTGGTATCATCTTTCCTTAAGTCCTAGGGTCAGTTGTATACAACCCGCCTCCTCATACTCACCCCCGATTATTACCCCCCCACCCCCTTCCCATGTAGCGTAGCCGGCCACTCCACAGTGAAATCCCTAGCCGCTACCTTTAACGACTAGAAATCCCCGTGAAGCTAAGCCGCATTGGGCTCTTCTCTACCTTGTATAAAATTTTTCTTAATTTATAACTTAGATCTTAAAAATCTAGCAAATGAAAAACTTCTAAGAAGATGACTCTGCACATGGTCTAATTCCAACCTCAGATACACCAATTTACACTATATCCAAAAATCCAAACATGGCAACCCGTATACCAACATATTCAATAACTAACTATGTACATACATATGTCCCATTATACATATTCAAAGTATGTTCTTACAAAATATTGTTTGAATACACAAGACTTAAACTCGATGTCGACCTCAATCCCACAGCTCCCAAGGCTTCCTTGCGTACTGCACCGGAAAATAGTTTTTAAATGGAAACAACGAGCCAAACGAGCTCGCTGAGTGTATGCTTATAAACGGTTTTTTCTTTTCCGAAAACATCTTAAAATGTAAAACTCTCTTTTACAATTATTTTCCAGAAGCCTTTCTTTGCTTTGCTTGCTTTAAAAGTTTTCAAAACTTTTCTTTGCTTGCTTCTTTTTTTTCACTTGCTTGCTTTTAAAAGTTTATGAAACTTTTAATACTTGCTTGAGCTTTGTTTTCGCTTTTCTCTTTAAAAGCTTGTAAAACTCTTTATTTCTGGCTGGGCTAGAAGTTTATAAAACTTCTCATACTTTTCTTTTCTCGTTTTGCTTTATCTTGTTTGAAAGTCTCTTAAAACCTTTCACAAACCTTCTGCTTTAAAAGTTTCTCAAACTTTTCTCATATAAAACGGGAGCTTGGGGCTCAACCGCATGCTTTGAAAATAAAATCCCCCTGAGCTTGGCTCAACCGATCATTTTGAAATCTAAACGGGAGCCTGGGCTCAACCGTTTGCTTTAAAACCTCCTAAGCCTCGCGACGGAACCAATGGTTGATTTTCTAAAAACAAAGATATCATGCTTATAAACATCAACCAATGGAGGCCTATTTTGCTTATCATGTTCAGTGAACACTGAACTTATGTTCATACTCGTGCCACAATGACCTTCATTCGCGTCACCTTTTTCTATTTTCCTGAATATGGTGGAATTGACCTCTGTCGCCATCACCATACTTAGTTAGAGAGCTCATAACCTTATATCCCATGGTACACGGGTCTCCTTTAAATGCATGATGTATGTCCTAAGCTTTGCCGACTGTGCAAACTACAATGCATGTATGAAATCCTAACACCACTGCACGTACTGGGATACCTCGACCTAGCTTGCTTGCTTAAAACTAGGGAAGGCCTTGTTTTCACAACCTTTCATTGCTTGCTTGCTTGCTTGCTTTTTGTAAAATGGGTTTTACACTTTGAAAACCATTTGCTTGTTTATGCCAGCTTGAAAATGGTTTAATTATTCAAACCATTTCCATTTAGTTGTTTGCTTTCTTCAAAATGGTTTAACTTTTCAAAACCATTTACTTACTTGCTTGTTTGCTTAATTATGGTTTTACAATTTAAAACCAATACTTGTTTTTCAAAAAATGGTTTAACTCAAAAACCATTTGTCGTTTTTCATCCTCATTGCTTGCTTCTTGAAAATGGTTTGCATTCAAAACCATAAAATACTGTAAAGCAATTTGTAATAATAATAATAATAATACACTAGTATTTAGAAAATGAGTTTAGAACACCTCACCCTTGTTTGCTTAACTTGAGCACCGCTCCACACTTATCCCGCCTTTACTTCTTTAACCTATACTCAACCCACGACGACAAATTAATCGCATAACTTAACGTACTTCCTAGACTTAGTCACACTCTTCATACTCTTTTAAAGTTAAGGTGCTAAGGGTTCTATTCCAACTGGAATTACCCAATTCGGAGCACCGAAACTCAAGTTACGTCCGAAACAACCCGGACTACTCTATGTCCAAAGCTGATGCAGGAATTTTTCTTGCACATGGCCCCACTTTGAGTGAATTTTTGGGCCACTTAGGACAGAATTTGGCGATTCCTACTTCTTAAGTTTTGCCTGAAGTCTATTTTACGTAGCTACTTGAATCACTCAAATCGGATAAGAAATGAGGAAGTTATGGCCGAAATACGAAAACTGGTCGAAACAGAAATTGTATCAAGTCCTGCCTGGTAGACTTAACTTCTACCTATAGACTCGCCAAAATGACCGTATAAAGTTCCCACCGGTAGGACTTCCTATTGTACCGGTAGGACTTTACCCGAAATGCCCAGATTTTGTTATTTCTCCCACTTTGATGCCAATTCACTCCATATAACTTCTATAATTCATAATACCTCAAAAAACTAACTTGGAAATCATCTAAAACAACTCCACAACATGTGAATCGTGTTTCGAAATCAGAAACCCAAAACCTTAGGGGTGAAAAATCCAAGAACACTACCTAAGGTCCACCAATTCTTTTTAAACATCATGTAATTTGATGATTCCAAGTTTCTTACATCAATTGGGGTTTTACTCATAACCCCAACACCAAAGGCTTAATGTGCTCTTTGCAATAAACCTAGATCAAAGGAGAACTAATTCCATACCCAAGCCCTAGAAATCTAAAATACACTAAGGCAAATACATCAAACACATACCTTGGATCTTGCTCTTCTCCTCCTTCTTCCTTCTCTTCCCTCCTTCAAGTTCTCTTTCTTCTCACCTCACGGTTTGCTAGGGCAACTAGAGACCAAATGAATTTTGCTTTTGTTTTTCTTCTTTTTGTTAAATTAACTTTCCATAAATTGCAACTAGCCCTCATCTTTTCATTATTGCAATTTTAACTTATTCAATTTCCACTATGGCCCATCTCTACACCTTAAAATTTGATTTTTTTTTCAAATTCATTTGCATAATGACCATTGTACCCTTGGTTTATTACCAAAATTCCGGGTTCTATAATTTCTCATTTCATATTTTAATTTCCAAATATTTCATAAGACACTTCAGAGACTCTTATACACCCCTACGTACGTGATCAGACTCTCTCGGACGGGGTGTTACACTAGGATCAAGCTACATCCCACTTTATAGGTTGTGACCGACGCTTAGGGAATGGATAGGCTTAAGGCCACCAAAACCCGTAGCAAGCCTTAAGTCCCATAATTTCTACCTAAAAATTCTAAGAAGACCTATTCTCTATAAACCACGACAAACTCAAGTATTCGCAATATCAATCTAAAATCTACTAATAATTAACTCAAAACTTTACATCATGATATTATCTCAAATAACATAACAAATAGACCTCCGTGGTCATCCACTAACAAAAACGACCTCAACGGTCTCATAAAAAATATCAATAAGGTTTCATCAAAAGCAAAATTTATCCAACTCAACTATTCAAAATTTATCGATTTAACCAAATAATTAACCCAATAACCAAGTTAATTCACCATGGAGCCTTCTGAAAACTTAGACTCTCATTCACCAAATAAACAAAATAATAATCCATTACATGTTTCAAATAGAATCCAAGTGGTCAAGAAATGCCTGGATTCTCCTTTCTCTGTCTACCCTAAAAAGGAGGAAATCAACTGGGGTGAGATAACTCTGTGAGTAAAAATATATCACCATACTTGTGAGGGCTAGGTACCAAGGCCAGCTCCACAAGGATATTATGCCTCAACTCAATCAATCATCGTATTACAGGTTATGCAACAAATAGCGGCAACATGAACAACAATATCAAATGAGATTTAGAGGTTTGAAACACGTAAATATAGCTTTTTTACCATTCAAGAACTGCGACATTCCTTTTAACTTTTTATACCGGAATCCGTACATTCCAACCACAAAGATCCGCAGAACGGGCCTGGCCCTACGCCTAGCCTTACCACCCTCTAGGAAGGCACCGGGCTTTGCCCACACCCGAGGGTACCATGTGCACATAGCCCGACGACCTCCCATCGCTAGGTTTTCTGTGATTCATACCATCAATGACATTAACGATTACAAGTTATAGATGACCGTACTCAGCATGCAACAAGAGATAACACCAAATACAATAAGAGTTAGCTGACCGTGCTCAGCATGAATATTCATCAGGACACGTGACTTGTGGCATATGACAAATTCAATTCAATGAATGCTCAAGAATAAGGGTCTTAATCATAACAAATACTACGATCAAGTCAAACAATGAAAACACCGCTATACATCAAGGCAAGTACGATGATATAAATTTACTCACCTTATTAGTCCAGTTCAGCTAGCTTATTCACCCTGAACGGTGAGCCTTCCCCCCAACTTCGCTGCTATACTAATATTCATGCAAGAAAAGAAATATAAAGATAACGCCAAAATCATAACAACAAGCCATACCTTGTTATCCACTAACACCAGCCGCTTAATTCCGCATTTAATCGCCTAACTTGAGCTTTTTAAATTTTTTTAAAATCCCCTTTTACTTTCCTCTTACCTTCTACATTCTGCCTTTTAACATCTAAATACCCAAAATTATAATTTATTATTCAATTTCACAACTAATTTCTATATCTAATGTTTAATCACTAAACTCGTTTTTTTGGCAGATTGCGCATCAGTTAGTATTTTGCCTATATCTTTCTCAACCGAAGTCGAAAAGACCTGAAACCAGTGGAAATATTTCACTAACATCCATATCTTTCCAATGATGTCAAATTGGCCCTAAATTTCGTCCATTAGGTCCTCTTATGATTCTGTCCAAGTCGACCTTTAAACAGAAATTCACATTCACCGATTCAACCCCTAATTCCACTAATTACCACCTCAATTCATTCTAAATACATTTTCCTTAAAATTTAAACATACCAGACCTAATTCATACCTCTTAGGTCACATTCTATAGATTCAAATGCAATTGCAACCTAGCATACACATTAGAACAATTAATTCATTCCAAAACAGCCCTAATTGACCATCCAAACAACAACCATTTACTTAATTCAGCCTTTCTCCAATACAGACCATGCAAAACCAAAATTAAAAACCATGGCGCTTTAATATACCTTCAGAAGTCTCCCACCATGAAAATCACAGGTTGATTCAAAGGGAATTGGCTGCAACAAAATTTTCTTCCTTCCCCAGCTTCTATAATAATGGAGAACCTAGGTTCTTTAATTTTTTTCTTTGTCTCTACTCGATTTTCTGGAGGCCTAATATTTTTAAAATTAATTCAATATTGCACTTAAGTCCCTGTGGTTTTTCTTGAATTTTTTTAAGGCCCTGGGAATTATTAAAAATGTCTCTTTGGCCCTTGGTCAACAAAATTCGCTGACTTTTCCCTCACCCAAGCCACTATTCACGTATTTTTATTATTTTTATTATTCATGTATTTTAATTAATTTTATTTTTATAACATATATTTGGACTCCACTTGCTTCTGAAAATTCCTATAATTTATTTCATTCTATTGGGTATTTTTAAAATTCTATTTCGGTCAACTGCTCTAATTTGACCTTACTCGGGTATATTTTCCTAAAATTCCATTTAATTGATAAATAATTCCTAAAAATTATTATAAATTCATGATGGACCTTAAACCACCTAAAACTTAAATTACATGAAAAAAAAATCATTTAAAAAATGTTTGGGGTGTTACAAGGACCTCCTTTGACCTTGATTCTCATCTCTCTGGCTGCCTTGTTATTGCTGCCCTTAGAAACCATGTGGAGCATATTGCTACTATAAATTCTGCATTGGTCTTTGACCTTGCTGTACTCCACTTCCAAATGAGAAGTTCTCATGGTTTCTCAATGTTGGTGTGTAGTGGGTTGGAATGCTGGTGTTAGGCTTAAAGTTGTAGCTCCTATTTCCATTGACAAACTGAGCTTCCTCCACCTGATAGGAACCTCATGAGCAAGTCCCTCATCAGTTATGCACTTCTGCTCAACCGCTTCCATAGTTCCCACTTGATAGGCTGACTAGTTTCTTCTTTCTTGATTACTCATTTTGTCCTCACTCCAGTTGTATTCAACCCTTCTAAGCCCTATAGCCGACATCTTGCTCACCAATGTGATACCATCACTCCCTCTCGCCATCAAGCTTTCTCCCAAAGTCTCGTATGAAGTCAATAGCCGCTTCCTACCAAATCCTCAAAAAGTTGGTTAGCCTCTTCAACACTCTTCCTCTTGAATGCTCCACAACATGCTGCATCAATGATCCCCTTCGAATAGTAGTTCATTGTATAATAAAAGATATCCATTTGGGGTGATTCAGAATAAACTCATTCATAGGATGACGCACCCTTTCTATCGATGCGGACCGGGCCGACAACTCCACAAGAACCTCCCCCAAGCTCACTAGGACCGGCAAGTTACCATGAAGGCTAAGTCGTTAAACCGCTGAAACCTGCCTTTGGAAAACGGGTTATAAAAATTTTCACTTTTCTATCAAAATCACAACTTTAGATTTAACGGAGCAATCCGATAAAAATTTAATCTGGGCCGCATCTGGTACCGCCCGAAATAAAAAATCACCTATATAAAAAAAAAAAGACACCCCAATATTTTCCAAAACTAATCGAGAACTAAGTAAAGGACCTCCTCGTCCTCATCAAAACATAAATTAAGAATCAATCCAACATAATCATTCCAACTTGTTTTTCAAAACCATGCATGCATATTTTACAAAAGATATTTAAATATACAAAATGTCGCGTTTTAACTTTTACTACGTTTACATTACACATTATCTTATATATAAATACAACACAACGTTTAGGATTGAGAATCCTGGAAAGGTCTTTCTGGCTGCACTCCGCACCCATTAAAATTATTTAAAAAACAGAAACCGTGGAACCAAATAGGCTTAGTGAGTGCTATAAGTTCTAAATGTTGTTGTCTAAAACTGTTTATGATAAAACTGAGTTTTTGCTCTGAAAACTATTTATGCTGCTATAAATTGTTTCAGTGGTGGTTAATATCCGGGCAAGTATACTATAAATCAAGTAAACAACAACTCGGTGGCTCCATTTCGAAATACACTAGACGTGATACGTAACTCCTGAACCTCGGCATTGATAGTGAACCTTAAACACCAATTCGTCTAATACGTCCTGAACATGGCAGGATCTCTATAAACATAATGGAACCTCGGAACCAAAATGATCGGTGATGGAACCTTGGAATCAACACCTCATCACCATGTACTATGTCAACACGCCAACTATCTATATACCTGAATGTGCAGAGAGCGACTCACTATGTAAATATATACTATATCTAACCCCTAATTGCCGACCAGGAAATATAGTTAGTCATAATGTCACATAACCCTGCCATGCACAATCCAAGATACATCTGATCGGAAATTGAGCTGTGCCATCTAGGGTTTTATAAACCACAGCCAAATTGTTTCTTGGCAACGAAATCAAAATTTTCTCACGAGTACATAACAAGTGGGAAAAAACAATGCTTTACTAATTACATTATATTTTCGCACTTTACAATTTTTTTGTGAATTAAACACTTTCGCTTTCAAATGTGATTTCGGGAAGTACTCAATTTTTTTCTGACTAATTTCTTTCAATTCTTGTCAAGCACACTAGATTATCGTCGTATGCTCCAATCGCCTACACAATCCATACAAATTATGAAAATGCCCTCAGTTCAACGTTTTAACCATAAAACATACAAAGGGCTTCCAAAGCGACTATATCGAAACGAACTTTGATTCTAACAAAACTTTACTTGCTAGTCACATTCTATAAGGACATCGATAATATGAGGTGAAATTAACCAAAATGCCCCTACACATGAAATGCCCCATAAAAACTATCCGTTTTAGCAACTTTTTCAAAGCAACCCTATGCTATTCGTTGTATTAGACCACACACGTCAACACAAACCATGCAATTCGCACACTTTGTGCTACAATTAAATTTTTTCAGAAATTATGTGGGTACCAAATTCTATTGACAGGCATATGGTTAGATTCTAGACTCAAGGGACTTTCCATAGAGTCTAAAAACACCTAAAACTATTTCTGAAAATTATGTCCGGACTGTTTGAATAAAATCCGGAAATTTCAACCCGAATCAGTCTCAAAACAATTCCGGAATTCAAATTTCTGACCGTCCTCGAACACAGCTCAAAATTCCTAGCACTCCTAAACTCGGGCCCAAAAATTTTGGGACTGAAGTTTACGACCTTTCACGGCCTCTAAGAAAATTTCAAGCCATTACATAGTATTTAGGTTAAAAATAAATCAAGTAGGAAAATTCTCTACCTCTTGGAATTTGACGAAATGCTAAGCTTTTGGTACCTACGCCAGAGTTCCTGTCACAGACCACTTTGCCTTCGTCTCCGACAAAATCTTCGGCCCGATTCAGATCTGAGCAAGAAATGAAGAGAAGAAAAACCCAAAGTTCCTCTCACTCTCATGTCGGGTCCATCTGACGTCCCCTTTGATTTTATCATTTTTATATTCTTCTCTTATTATTATTATTTGGATAAATGATTTTTATTGCTTCATTCGGGTCCATTTCTTCCCCAAAACAATTTATTTATTTTCAGTTCACTTTACTGTAAATGAACTTAGTTCAAGCCATTTCTTGACTTTTGATATGTTTATAAAAATCTCGTCCCTTAAGTCACTGACAACTTATCACCCAGAAAATCGTAAAATATTCTAATTGTCTCAGAATTCGACGAAATTTTCTAGGTCACTAGATTTCGCGAGACGAATTTAACACCCACTATTTCATCATCTCGATATTTAGAGAATTTTCTAGGCTTCCAACTGGTTGCGGCAATTTATTATCATTTTACCATTTTTGAAATTTTCTAATTTTTTTCCATAATTTGTACTTTCACCCCTCCACTTTCCTTAATTGAAAAAGTGTCACAATCCTTTGAAAACTTTACAATTTCACCCTTAAAAACAACTTTCAAAATTCTATTATGGCACTAAAATAATTAAGAAAGCCCTTGGTACACCTACGTGACCTTAGGATTACACGTGCCGTACCACCTATGGAGAAAAGGGGCGTTACAAATCTTCTCCTCCTTAAAAACATTTCGTCCTCAAAATGAACAAAACTAACATAAAAAGGATACCTTAATCTGAAAACAATTGAGGATATTGACCGCAAAAGACTTTGTTCCTTTGACCCACGTAGCCTCTTTAATCCCATGATTCCCCATAAACTGACTAAAGGAATGACCTTATTCCGCAAAAATCATTTTCCTCTCGCGACCTACTATCTCGTATTAAGGCTTCCTTATAGTCAAATTATCCTTAGTTTTAATTTCGGCTGATCTCTCGAGTACATGGAGGGATTCAGAAAATGCACTATGAGCATGGATACATGAAACACATTATGAACCTTAGACAACTCGGGAGGAAGGTCAGGCGTATATGCTACCGGGTCCCACTCGCAATAATCTCATACGGTCTCTGATGGTATCCGGCCTCCCGCCTTTCCGCGCCCCAACTGGAGGACACCTTTCCAAGGGGAAACTTTGAGGAAGACCTTGTCACCTACCTTAAATTGTAGATCCCTATGGTGTTTATCCGCATAACTTTCTGCCTCGTCCCCGGTCGCCTTGAATCGCTCGACAACTGATCTTATCTGCTGCAATCAGACTAACCCAAAGATATCAGCCTCCTCTCTCCTACTTCCATCCCAAAGATACCGGAGTACGACACTTCGCCATACAATGCTCAAATAGAGCCATGCCTGCTTTGATTGATAACTGCTTGTTGTAGGCGAACTTCATCGTAGATAAGTGCATCCCAAACCCTTCCCTTAAACTCTATCACGCATGCCCGAGCATCCTCTAAAGATCCGAACAGTTCTCCCCTACGCACCATCACCGAGGATGGAAAGTCGCTAAAGTGCAATCGAGTCCCCATGGAATCAGAACTCGACCAAAACTGATGTAACTGGGTCTCGTCCGAGACTATCGAAATAGGAACACCATGGGTCGTAACTATCTCCCCTTCTTACATATAATCAAGCCAACTTCGTCTAATGGGTCATTGCTAACTTGAGAAAAATGCGCGGATTTCGTTAGTCTATCCACTATCACCCAAATGGCATCATGTTGTCTCCGAGTTCTCGGAAGCCCGTTAACAAAATCCATAGTAATCTTATCCCACTTCCATACAAGAATCGGAAGGGGCTGTATCCTTCCTGAGGGCTTCTAGTGCTCTGCCTTCACCTGCTGATAGGTTAGGCATTTGGATACGAAATCTGCAATTTCCTTCTTCATGCCCTTTCACCAATAATGCTCCCTCAAAGTATGATACATCTCGTGCTACTAGGTGCACATGATGCCGAAGAGTGAGCCTCTTCCATGATTTCCCTTTTCGCTCACCTATTTTAGTACACACATCTCGAATTCCCTAACTATTATGCACATCGCCTCTCGATCCTGGGAACTCTTGGTTTCAACACCAATCTCGCCTCAACTTAATCATCTCCCGAACCCGGTCGACCTTTCCTTGATCTGATCCACGAGAAGAGGATGAACATAAAAAGATGCCAACAGTGTCCCTATATCAGCTACCTGTAACTGAACTCCCAAAGATCTCAATTCTATTAATAATGGGAAATATACCGCTTGCAAATAAGCATAAGAACCCTCAGGTTTTCGGCTTAAGGCATCGACCACTACATTGGCCTTCCCGGATGGTACTCTATCGTGCAATCATAATCCTTAATCAACTCCAACCATCGACGATGCCTTAAGCTAAGCTCTTTCTGAGTGAAGATATACTGCAGTCTTATGATCGGTGAATATCTAACAGGGAACACCGTATAGATAATGTCTCCAAATTTTTAGAGCGAAAACCACTACTGCTAATTTAAACTATGGGTCGTAGTTCTCGCCAGGTTTCTTTAAATGACGAAGCATAAGCTATCACTCTACCATCCCATCAAAACACACCCTAACCTCGTCTGGAGGTATCACTCGCACACTCACATAACCGTCCTTTTCCCGACGATACAGTTAACACCTGAGTCGCTATAAATCTCCGCAGCCTCCTCAAAACTATGCCGATGTGCATTCCACCACCTCGAATTTCGATCCTTTTCAATAGATCGGGTCAATGGGTTATCTTCGAAAACCTCAACAAATTTCCGCATTAACCGCTAATCCAAGGAACCACGACTTCAAACATTCAGAAGCGCTCAGCCTACTATATAGCTTCATCTTCCGAGGATCCACACTAACACCTTCGCCGAATGACATGACCCAAGAAAGCTTACTTTGTCCAACCAAAACCTGCACTTACTAAACTTAGCGTATAACTGGAGCTCTCGAAGAATCTGCAATACCGTCTGAGATGCTCTGCATGTTCCTCTGACTACCTGAGTGTCATCAATGAATATGACCACAAACTTATCTAAATACGGACTGAATACCCTGTTCATCAAATCCATGAACGCAAACGGGGCATTAGTCAATCCGAATGGCATCACTAGGAACTCGTAGTGATCGATCCGGTCCTAAGGTAAATCTTAGAAACATCATTCTCTCGACCACCGATGGTAAATGGGCTCTTAGTCAATCTTAGATTATATCCGAGATCCATGCAATTGGTCAAATAGCTCATCTTTACGAGGAAGCGGATACTGGTTGCATATTATCGTCCGATTTCACTGTCTGTAGTCTATACACAACCGTAAGCTTCCATCTTTCTTCTTACGTAAGAATCGAGCTCCTACCTGAGCAGATTCAGGGGTCGTGATGAAGCCCCAAGCACAATTCCTCTAATTGCGCCTTCAATTATTTCAACTCTGTTGGCACCATTCTACATGGAGGAATGGATATTGGCTCGGTCCCTGGAACCAGTTCAATAACAAACTCAATTGCTTTATCCGGGGGTAAACCTAAAATATCATCTGGAAACTCTTTTACTATGGGGATGTCTTCCAGCCGTGTCCCCTCTTGTCTCCCATCCACCATAAATGCCAAATAACCCTGGTAACCCTTCCAAAGCATTTTCTAGGCAGTCATGGCATTAATGAGACTTGGGGCGATCTCTCTTTTGATTCCTTGAAATATCATGCATGGTTCCTCTGGCCGAACCAATTTTACTTCTTTCTTATAGAAATTTAAGGTGGCTTTATGCCTGGATAACCAGTTCATACCCAAGACTATATCGAAATCACGGATATCTAACACTATCAAGTCTGCTGGAAAATCCTTATTCCGATCACCACCCATCGCTCGAACTATCCTTTCGGATATCATAGTATCCCGATTGGGTATGGAAACTAATTATACGACCATCTGCATAGTCGGGACTCTATCCGCGTTTCAGCCGAATGGTAATCGGGAATAAATGAATGAGTGGCCCTGGTCCAATTACAATGCATATGCATCATGATCTGTAAACTGTTCACACAAGAATCATGTCCGTGATGCATCCGCCTCCATCGTGTGATCAGAACACCTCGAGCCCGAGTACGAGTCCCACTCGACCGGGCCAATCTGGGGTACCGCTTTCGGCTCGCGACTCCCTACCGTGACTCTCTACGAGGTGTTATACTCGCCACCGCCTGAAACCACCCCACTAACCCGACCGGGACCGCTGGTGCCCCGGGGGGTAGATGCATCAGGCCTATCTCGGGAGGTCTCGCAGCTACTAGCCGTGGACGCCCCTGATAAAGTGACCTTCCTACCCGCAATGGAAACATCCTGTCATGTTCATCTGCCACTCTCCGAGATGCCTCTCGACATGTAGGGCACAATGGAAAAGATGATCCTGAAGATCTACCACCTCATAGGCTATCAAGACCGGACAGATCCCCGGGCTGATGTCGCTTCATCCCAGCCTCTATCGTCGGTCCATTTCTTCCTTTCTTCTACTGGGACCGACCGGTGCCCGGGTTGATTAGTTATTCGGAGCACTCCTCTTACCGTCTCACAGACTGAAGTTAGAAATCGTAAACCCCCTACCTTTAGTGTAGCCTCAACCAGCTCTCAAAAGTTATTTTAAGATGCCCAGGCTAGATGCAATTTTAAATCTTGAAGTTCAAGCCATCCATGAATCGCTTACACTTATGTTCCTCATTTTCCTGTATCATAGGCACCAATTTCACGAGCTCAAAACCCCACTCATATTCTCACACTGTCAGATCACGCTCTCTCTGTCAAGAATTCTTCTATTTTTGCATCCCGATAACTACGCGGTAAAATCGTCTCAGAATGTCATTGAACCCACCCCAAGTGACTTTCAGAGGCCTCCTCTTAAGGGTCTCCCACTAGGACCTCGTCTCGCTACCATCGCAACCCCCGGTGTTGAGACTTTCTCTCGCTCATCTCAACACCATCACCGGTGATCACCTCACTAACCCTATCTAACCATAAGTACGTCGCCTCCGGGGTCGCAATACCATCATACTTTAGCCCCTAGTTTTAGAAATACGCTCTATCACGCCCCTTCGCTTCTGTGGCGTCCCATACCGACGGAATGCGGTATCAATCTCGCAACCCGATCCATCATCGAGGTAATCATCTCCGGGTTTACACCAATGGTCTCCTCATTCGGGGCCGATTCATTGAGGCATCTTCCAATCTAGTAAGGTGCTCGACATTTCTCTCGATGGTGCCTTCTGCTTAAGTCCCAGGTCGACCTCTACGCGACCTCGGGCCCAGATGGCACGCCGTGAATTTCAAGGTTAAAAGATTCAATGACACTTTACTATATTTGATGCATGCAAGGATTTAGCAAAACAATATAGGTTGCAATAGGTAAATCATTATAAAAATAATTCTATAGGAAATACTGCTAAAAACATGCGAAAAACAAGCGAACTATCGCCTAAAACTGCTCTTATACCAACTTGACATACCCCCTTCCTATTGACACTAATTGTCGTGGGTATCTTAATAAAGAACTTCCCAAGAAAGTCACCGGGACCGACAAGTTACCATAAAGCCAAGCCGTTAAAACCGCTGAAACCGTCTCGAAAATGTGGGTTATAAAAATTTTAACTTTTCTACTAAAATCACAACTTTAGATTTAATCTAAAATCCGCGCATAATCTGGCCACATGGTGGTCAGTTCGAAATACGTAAAATCACCTGTATAAAAAAAACAAGACACTCACAATATTTTCCAAAAAATCCAACTACAACCATAAAAGACCTCTGGTCCTCATCAAAATAAAAAATAAGAATCAATCCAACATAAATTCATCGCAACTTGTTTTTCTCAAAACCATGTATGCATATTTTACAAAAGATATTTACATATACAAAATGTCACATTTTAACTTTTACTACGTTTACATTACACATTATCTTATATATAAATATAACACAGCGTTTAGGACTGAGGATCCTGGAAAGGTCTTTCGGCTTCGGCACCTGCACCTGCACCTAGAAAATTATTTAAAAACAAAAAACTGTGAGCCAAATGGGCTTAGTGAGTACTATAAGTTCTAAATGTTGTTGTCTGTTGTATGTACCTCCCTATATGAAAATCTATACATAAATGGTTGTAAAACTGTTTATGATAAAACTGAGTTTTTGCTATGAAAACCATTTCTGAAAACTATTCTGAAAACTATTTCTGCTGCTGAAAACTATTTCAATGGTGGTTAATATTTGTGATCTATACGAAACCGCACCAAACTACCGGGCCCATTTCAAATACCCTAGACGTGATGCCACGTGAACCCTGAACACCACCCGTCTAATATGGTCCGGTGAACACGGCGGGATCTATATAAACATAATGGAACATCGGAACCAAAATGCTCAGTGATGGAACCTTGGAACCAACACCTCATCACCATGTACTATGTCAGCACACCAACTATCTATATACCCGAATGTGCAAAGAGCGACTCACTATGTAAATATACACTATATCTAACCCTTAATTGCCGACCAGACAATATAGTTAGTCATAATGTCCCACAACCCTGCCATGCACAATCCGAGATACATCTGACCGAAAACTGAGCTGCGTCATCTAGGGGTTTTGCTAAACCAAGCCAAATTGTTTCTTAAGTACTGAAATCAAAATTTTCTACTGAGTATAACAAGTGGGAGGTAAAAACAATGCTTTACTAATTACATTATATTTTCAAAGCACTTTACAATCTTGTAAATTAAACACTTTCGTTTTCAAAAACGATTTCGAGTACTCACCTTTTTCTCGACTAATTTCTTTTTAATTTTGGTCTCAAAGACGCTAGATTATCGTCATATGCTCCAATCGCCTACACAATCCATACAAATTATGAAAATGCCCCCAGTTCAACGCTTTAACCATAAAACATACAAAGGGCTTCCAAAGCGACTATATCGAAACGAATCCTCGATTCTAATAAAACTTTACTTCATAGTCACATTCTATAAGGACATCGATAATATGAGGTGAAATTGACCAAAATGCCCCTACACATGAAATGCCCCATAAAAACTATCCGTTTTAGCAACTTTTTCAAAGCAACCCTATGCTATTCGTTGTATTAGACCACACACGTCAACACAAACCATGTAATTCGCACACTTGGTACTACAATTAAATTTTCAAATTATGTAACAAATTTACTGACAGTATATGTTAGATTCTAGACTCAAGGGACTTTCCATAGAGTCTAAAAACACCTAAAACTATTTCTGAAAATAATGTCCGGACTGTTTGAATAAAATCCTGAAATTTCAACCCGAACTGTCCGAAAACAATCCCGAAATTCAACCCAGACTTTCCGAACACAGTCCCGAAAATTCCTAAAAATTCCTAAACTCAGTCCAAAAATTTTGGGACTGAAGTTTACGACCTTTCACGGCCTCTAAGAAAATTTCAAGCCATTACATAGCATTTAGGTTAAATATAACTCAAGTAGGAAAATTCCCTATCTCTTGGAGTTTGGCGAACTGCTAAGCTTTTGGTACCTACGCGTAGACCAACTTTTCCTTCTGCTCCGACAAAAATCTACGGTTCGATTTCCGTAGATCTGAGAAAGAAACGAAGAGAAGAAAAAAAAATTAAAATTCCTCTCACCTCACGCTCTTCTTTGTCCATCGGACGTCCCCCTTTTGATTTTATCATTTTTTTATATTCTTATTATTATTTGGATAAATGATTTCTATTGCCTCATTCGGGTCCGTTTCTTCCCCGAAACAATTTATTTATTTTCAGTTCACTTTATTGTAAATGAACTTAGTTCAAGCCATTTCCTTACTTCCGAGATTTTTGTAAAAATCTCGTCCTTGAAGTCATTGGCAACTTATCACCCAGAAAATCGTAAAATATTCTGACTGTCTCAGAATTCGATGAAATTTTTCTAGGTCACTAGATTTCGCGAGACGAATTTAATGTCGCAGTCCGTTTCGTCATCCGATATCTAGAGAATTTTCTAGGCTTCCTTGAACCATTATCACAATTTATTATCATTTTACCATTTTTGAAAATTTCTAATTTTTTTTCCATAATTTGTACTTTCACCCCTCCACTTTCCTTAATTGCATAAGTGTCACAATTCTTTGAAAACTTTACAATTTCACCCTTAAAAACAACTTTCAAAAATTCTATTATGGCACTAAAATAATTAAGGAAACCCTTGGTACACCTACGTGACCTTAGGATTACATGTGTCATACCACCTATCGAGAAAAGGGGCGTTACGTAGGACATCTCTTCAACAATTTCTTATACCTCTCCTAAGAATTGTAGAGGCTTTCTTCTTCTCCTTGCTTGAAGGCTATTATCTCTTCTCCCTTCGCATGTGAGGGAAGAAAGGAAAATCAAAGCTTCCAACCAGCTCCTCCTAGTTGCTGATTGATCCATATTGTAAAGATTCGAACCAACTAGCTGTTGTGTCTCTCAGTGAGAATGGAAACAAATGTAACTTTTTGACATCTGGATTTACTCCATTCAGTTTGACAGTGTTTACCATCCTGGGAAATCTTCCTAGGTGCTCATTGGCATCCTCACTAGGATGCCTTGTGAATTTGTGTTGTTGCACCATGGTGATCAGAGCAGGCTTCAACTCAAAGTTTTTGGCCTCAATGGGTGGTTGCCTTACAGTTGAATATTCATTTATGTGAATTGGCCTCCATAAATCTTCCATTGTCCTCTGTCTCTAAGGTCTTTCTACTACTGGTTCTGCTGGTATATGTTGATCAGTCCCTTCTTATTCTGCCATAACTTCTTTTTCTTCTGCTTTCACCTTCTTTAGATTTCTCAAAGTTCTCTCAATTTCAATGTCCACTGGTAGTAGTTTTTATTTTTACCTTCTGTGCATATATTTAGTGCTTGAAATAATGATAGACTGAAATCAAAGTGATATCGGTAGATAACTTGAATATATCATGATTAGTTCAATAAAAGATAAGTAGCTGGATTAGCTACTGCGGTTAAAACTATATTTTTTAAAAAAAAAATTCTTAAAATTTAAATAAAAGAATAATGTCTAAACTAGCACCCTCTTTGGTTGGAATATTGATCTTTAAACTCTACTTCAACTCTAATAATGGCGCCAAAAACTTGATTGACTGGATTTTTGATAGACCAGAAACTGATTTCAAATTTCTAGCACTGCCACCAAAGAACTATTTTGTCCTTAGTTACAACACCAAAAACTTGTTTGATTGTAAAATATGTATATAAAAGCTTAATTATGTTGTGTATGTAATAATTTTCAATTATAATTGTTTTTGGTCTAATATCTCTGCAAGTGCTCAGGTCATACAAGTAATAAAGTGGATTTAAGTCCAAATATCATTCCCACAATGATTGATTTTAAAATCTAAAGATCAACTACTCCTGCTACACAAGATCATCACTATTTGAACCTCTAAATGGAAGTCTGAATTATCAAACAAAGAATTAATGAAATAAGCTTGGCTAATCAAAACTCTAATACAATTCGAGATGGAGATTTCACCAAATTGAATAACACTGGGAAGTGGTTAGTATTCTAACTATCAATTTGCATATTTTCCCAAATAAAATATTATTAAAGGTATAAATCCTTGATTTGTCCAAGAGTAAGGTAGTGTAGCCTTGGAAAGCCTCCTGACACTACACATTTCATTGTTTAGCTTACCACATTTCTAAACCAAGTCAGTGGGTCTAAATAGTTACTTTTAGGATTTGATCCTCTTCTAGATTTGACTATTTTTCCTAAACCAGTACTTCATAGCCATCTCTTGGGACTAAAAATTACTTTCCCCCATAGACAGGTTAACACAAACCTTCTCTAAAGTAACTGCCATGTCAACCATCAATTCAATAGCATTCTCTTTCCCCTTGATTAGAATCTTAGCTAACACAGGATTAAGATCATTTTATTGGATTATGATTAAACCTCTAAAAATTAAATTGATAATTCATTGAGTGGTCCTAAACCCTCAGGAACACACTTCTGTTGTCACCCATAAGGGAACCTTGAAATCAGAGGTTAGAACATCACCTATGATGTATCAAAGTAATACTTAAAGTATCCTAGTTCCCAAATATCAATATATTTTACCCCCAAGTGATCAGTCTATGTTTCAGTAGTCCCATCCTATCACAATCGTAGGGATCTTGGAAATCAGAGTATAGATACAACTCTTTCTAGGTAAAAAGCATTGATATATAGAACAACTCATTACAAGGGCAATGCCAATTGGATGAACCCCATTTTCATACCCAAAACCTTCACTCAAAATGCTACAAAATCATAATAAGAAAACCAAATACATTCCCATTGAGCTAAACCTTCCTTTTCTGAATCACAAGTAACAATGACTAGTTGATTAGACAAATTCACTGTAAATTTAATTAAAACTGAATAAAAATGAATCCCATAAAATTCGATTTACATTCTCTCCAGCTCAAAATTTCAGTTTAGATCTACCTCTACTTCTAAAAAGAAAGGAAAAAAAAAAGATAAAATATATACAAAGAGTTTTCCACTCTTCCAAAAAGCTAAAAGCTGGTTGAAAGTTGCTGAAAAGCTCTTGATCCGAAGATGATTTTTTTCATATTAAGTATCTCCTCTATTTATAGGGTCATAAATGCTAGTCCGAATTGGCTAAATTTTGGATTTCCATGTAGGCCCTATGAGTGTCTTAGTCGCAACATTGTAGCTTCACTTATGTGTCTTCAGGCTTTGTTATGGCTTTGTCGCAACATTTCTGCCATGTCTTCAATGTCTGCATTTTGTCAAGTTTGTCGCGACAAAGTTTATGAATGTCACAACCAAGTTTATGAATGTCGCGACGTAAGTTCAGTTTCTTAAGCCTTCATCCTTGTTGCGAGTTTGTCGTAACATTTCTGCCTTATATTCCTCTTGAGTCATTGTCGCAACAAAGTCTTTGAATGTCGCAACATAGATGAAGCTCCTAAGTCTTGACCCTTTGTTATGAGTTTGTCGTAACAAAACTGGCTAGCATTCTTCTTGAGTGATTGTCTTGACAATCTTTTCTTATGTCGCGACATTGTTTCAGTATATGCCTAAAATCTCTTCTCTACAATTGTCACAACAATGAAAGAGTATTGCGACACTGTTCTTTGCCCTCTCATCAAATTGTGTCGCAACATACTTTGGAAATGTCGCAACAAAATTCAACTGACTCCATCTTGTAATTGTGGCAACATAAGTTTATGAGGTCGCGACAAAGTTTCCATGCCTTGCATTGTTAGTCTCTGAATGGTTGGTCACAACATTGCAAACTTTTTTCAAGAAGAATTGTCTCGAACTTTGCCAGCTTTTGTCGCGACTCAAGGTGCATGACTATCGCGACATACCTTCCAAATACGCTTCGCTTTGTTGCGACAATAATGTTTTATGTCACGACATAATTTCCAGTGCTTCCTTGTATTCTTTGTCGCAATATAATTCTAGATGTTACAACAATGTTTTGTTACCACCTTCCTTGTCTTTTGTCGCAAAATTCATTTCCATGTCACGACAAAATTCCAATGCTTCTTCTCATCTTATGTCACGACAGAGTTGTGAAATGCCGCGACAATCTTTCGACTGTCATCTTACACTCTGCTATGTCTTTTTTGTGACACAGTTCTGCTTATTGCGACAAACTTCTGCAAGTTTCCTTGGGGTTTTATAATGACAATAAGCGTAATTACGTCTTCACACATAGCTACATTTCCTCGCCTTAGCCATTTTTTCTTCTTTCTTCTTGCTTTTCTCTTTCACTTATTTTCCCTAAATCTCTACTTCAAACACACTTCCTTGGGGTGAAGGCTCCACACTCACAGCATTATTCGACATTGCCTTAAAATAGATAACAATGAAAAAATGGGCTTAAAATTATATGAGAGTTAGACACATCAGTGACCACACGATGTTTTGGCCTAAGAACTTTCCATTTTTTGGGCTCGTTTTAGCCCACTTTTTGAGTTGTATTTAAGGACTTATTTTACTCATTGTTAGGGTTTGAACTTTGAGAGAGGGAGGCACTCTCTTAGGGTTATCCCTCTTCAAGATTTGTTCCATTTTTCTAGGGTTATATTTCTTAGATTTGTTAGATTAAGGTTTGTTTTGTGAATTATTTGGTTTGTAGTTAACTATTGCTAGGAAGAACAACCTTGTGAAGTGTGGATTTCAGCTTGGATTTAAATATTGAACTCATTTGCGACTTAATCTCTGTTTTGTATTTCTATCTCTAATCCTTCTTCAATTTCTGTTGTTTTATGTTTGTCGACAACATGAATTTATGGGTTTTGATGGCTGAAATGTTAGGCTAAGCATTTCATAGGTTGGTTATCAAATTTGGTGTTTGATTCCTCTGATCTTTAGTTTGGTTGGATATTTTATACTTGATTTGTTGTATTTGGTGTTAATACTTGGATTATTATGGTTTCGGTTAATTGATACATGCTAGGAACCGGATCTTCGATCCTTTTACTAGGGTATCCTTGGTGACGCTTGGATTAAGCCTTGAAATCTGGTTCTGATTCTCTTAAGGTGTGAATCAATTAATTAGGATTCAAATTAACCTAGTTAAAGAGGCTTAGGGAATTAGAAAGGTCTAGTACTAAGCAGATTTCACTAGGAGGGGACACTAAATGTACTAAGTGAGGATTGCAAGGACGTAATAGCGACCAATCTGAACTTAGTCATGATAGCTCTATTGCAAGGATGTAACTGTGACCAATAGAGCTCCTGAGGTAAAACTGCCTTTGAAAAGTATCGCCTTATTGACCTAGAAGAACGTACCTGTGAATAGGTGGATAGTGCGAGAAAATACAAGAGGAAACACAAAAATGGGATTCTTGTACCGCAACCTCGGACCGATTCAAGCCAAAATTCATTCAACCCAAGCCTTATCTAGATGAATCATTAGACATCAATGAAGATAACCAACCCTAGTTCCTCCTTAAGTACTTGTCTCCTGTTTTTAGTCAATTGCTCCAGTTTTCACAAAGCATTATGTTTTTATTTTTTTTTTTTAATATTTTCACAATCTTACCCCAAATCATTGAGTTGCTCAAATAATAAAGGACTTTAGTAGTTGGAGTACTCAATCCTCGCTAAAACCACACCTTCCTATGTGGGATCGAGCATTCGTACTTTGTAGTCCATCAGATAATGGTAATGAAAGCCAGGCGCTTTATGGATATCAGAATAAGTTTTGGTACTTTTCCAAAGATCGATAAGTCTTCATGATGTTGCCAACGCATTTAACAATCTTATATCGAAAAATATCGCGATAGCCCCTTTAAGAAAGGTGGATTGATGATGGGTGACCTTGCTCACCATAATCGTACCTTGTTATTTAAGGATAAAAGGCTTAAGTGAATCTCCATTTCGCATGTGTGTGTTGCTCGAGACTCCATTTACTAGCTTCATGCACCTTACTCATCTCATGTTTGGTGTTGTCTTTATTTTAGTCATGGTCTTTCCTTTGCTTAGGAAACAAGCAAGGGAATGAGTCTTGGGATGTGATGAGCATACTTTATACTAATTATATCCCGTATTTGAAGGCTTTGTAGTAGTTTCATTAATCTAATAAGTTTTTCTACACCAATTTACTTCATTTACATTACTGCACTAAATCCAAGGCTCGATATTTTGGTGAAGCACCTCAGGGTTGATTCGAGACAAAAAAAAAAAAAGGCTGAAAAATATGAAGATCATGTCTCATGTCATGACGTGGCACCTAGACGTCATGATGTGACAGTTACCTGAACTGAAGAAAACATCTCACGTCGTAATATGTCGAGACCCAACGTCGCGACGTGACAAAGAAGCCTCAGAACATAAGACATCATCTCATGTTGCGACTTGCAAGACACGACATCGCGATGTGACTTGAAGATTTGGAATAGAAATACCTGCACCTTGTGACATCAAGTCATAACATCGTGATGTCTCTATCCGCCTAATTATTTCTATAGTTTTTTGAGCAATTTTAGAAGCCCAACTCATATTATAAATAGAAAATGCTCTACTTTGCAAGGAGTTCGTCTTGGGGACTATGAGGAGGATTTTGAAGGTTTGGAGACTTGGAGACAAGGAATGGAAGCAGATTGAAGAGTTGAAGATCCATATTCTCATAAGAGTTTTATTTTCCCTTTTTATGTTTTCAATCGATTGTATGTTATCTCATCTCCCCATGATGTTCTAATTTCGTACTCTAAGGTTTTTGGTGTAAATTGAACATGAACATTGTAATTGGATATTGATTTTCTTCTTAATATTCATTTGGAATGCTTTTTCTTATTGGTTCTTGATCACTATCAATTTTCTTTATGGCTTGTTACAAGACCTAAGAAGAGAGTAATAGGTTACATCTAAATGAAACAACATAATCCTCTACCGACTAGAGATACTCTTGGGCCTTATGAGGCAATTATGTTTTTCAAGCCTTAGCATCCCTGCCTTTGGGGGTTGAGAAAGGTGAAAATACCCCAACCCTAGGAGCAGATTATGATAGTTGAGAGAGAAATACAAATACTTCAGTGAGGCTTGCCTTCAGTAATAATTTCATATAACAATTGAGATATTTTTATGCCAATTTTTATAATATTTTGATTTAAAATTTTTTTAATATCTATTTATATATTCATTCCATTTTCTTTAGTGATTAGATTCAGTTTTAATTTTAGTTTTTAGATATCAAATTCTGTTTTAATCAATAATCCGGATAAAGAGGAAATTGCCCAATTTCAGTAGTTAGCAACATAACTCATAGTGGGTTTGACACTCTTACTTTTCACACTGTATTACTTGTTTATCGATGCGTTCACTTGCGCTTTCCTAGAGTTTATCTTGTTAAATTGCACAACCAACAGTCCCAAATTAATGTACACCTAACCTTCAGGCCTCTAAATAGTGTTGAAGTTACTACCTCTGATTTGAAGAGCGATCTCCCCCCTCTTGTCACATGGTGGGGTGGATTGGATCCATCTCACCCCGAGAAAGTCTGACTTACCACTCATGGTGAGTATAGTGCATTCCATGAATGAAAAAAAAAAGCGTAAAGGAAAGAAGAAAACGTGCTAAAAGCTTCTATTAACTAAAAGCAGAATGATATCCCAATTACAAGAAAATCAACTAAGAATTCTAAACATGATATATCTTGCTTTGATCCTTGGGTCTCTATTTATAATATATCTCGAGAGGTTTGATTCGTGCCCAAGGCAAGTTTTTTCCTATCTTCTAGAGCTACCACATTTTCACTTCCTTTCTTATCTTTTATCTCCAAATCAAATTCTTTGAGATGTAATATCAACCTTACTTTAGCATATTTCTTCATCATTAGGTACCTGTGTAAATAAAGACCTTGGAGCCTATGAGAAAACCACAACCAACATCTCTTTCTCTATGGTTGTGTAGGTATCTTAGGCCTCATTCAATGTGCGGCTTAAATAATAGAGATCCTTGAAAATCTTGTTATGTCTTTGACCTAAAACCGCTCCAATAGCAATGTCACTTGCATCACTTATAATCTTAAATGGTTCCTTCCAATCTGGCACTATCATAATGTGTGCTAAAACTAATATGGAATTAAGCTCTTCAAAGGCCTCCATACATGCCTCATCAAAATCAAAAGTGGCATCATTTTCATGTATTCTACACATGGGCCTATTATCTTTGTGTCCCATGAATCTTTGTAGAACCCATCTTCATTCTAGGAAACTTCCTCGACAATCAAGCATCGAGTCAGGTATGAGAGTCTAAATGGTAGAAATCTTGGCATGATCAACCTCAAGTCCCTCTAAAGAATTACAGTGCCCCAGTACTATGCCCTCTTGAACCATGAAATGACATTTCTCCCATTTCAATACAAGGTTCTTCTCTTGGCATCTTTGAAGCCCTAACTCCAAATTATTAAGGCAATGATCAAAAGAGCATCCAAAGACTGAAAAATCATCCATGAAGATCTCCATAATGTTCTCTAACAAACCAGAAAAAATGGCCATCATACAGCATTGAAAGGTGGCAAGGGCACTACACAGTCAAATGGCATCCTCTTGAATGCAATGGTCCCATACGGACAAGTGAAAGTGGTATTTTCTTGGTCTTCAAGGGAAATGAAAATATAATTGTATCCTAAATACCCATCCAAGAAGCAATAGTAGGCGTGCCTAGCCAATCTGTCCAACATCTTATCGATGAATGGAAAGGGAAAGTGATCCTTTCTTATAGCATTGTTGAGCTTCCAATAATCAATGCATACTCTCCATCCACTCATAGTGCATGTAGAGATAAGCTCATCTTTCCCATTTCTCACCACTGTTACTCCACCTTTCTTTTGTACCACTTAGACAGGCTCACCCAAGCACTATTAGATATAGCATAAATGAATCCATATTGGAGCCTTTTCAACACTTCTTTCTTTACTACCTTTTTCATCACAAGATTCGATCTCTCTTGATGTTCCACGAAAGGCTTAAACTCTTCTTCCATAAGGATCTTATGCATGTAGATTGTGGGACTAATTCCCTTGATATCTTCAATTGTCCATGCAAATGCTACCATGTTCAAGCTCAAAACCCTAGGAACTCTATGTTCCATTTCTTCATTCAAATCAATTGATAAAATCGCTGGCTTGGTATCATTGTCACCCTAAAAAGCATATTTCATATGCTTTGGTAGGTCCTTGAGAGCTAGGCCATTTGCTGTCTTTTGTTCTTCTTGAATCTAGACCGTCTCATCATTTTCTTCAAGACTAAGAATTCTCTCTACCAATTAAGGATTAGATATAACTTTTTCACAATCCAACTCTTCAACTAAGAATGATTTAGTCAAACATTCCCTTAAAGAATATTTTTCAATGAAGTAAAAAATCAGTCACTTAAAGGAATCAAACACAACCTCATATAATCGGGGTTTTGTCTTCATTCTGGGTCGGGCTTTAAACCCTCGATACAAGTTGAAATTTACTGTTTCTTCACCTAAGATGGCGTCACCCCCCATCTTTACATATATCAATAATCGACCGCTGTTAAGGAATGGTCTACCATAATCGCAGCTCTTTGTCTTCTTTCATATCTAAGACTACAAAGTCCATTGGAAATATGAACTTATCAACCTTGACCAGCACATCTTCTATGATACCCTTAGGAAAAGTCAATGATCTATCTGCCATTTGCAGTGAAAGTGTAGTAGGAGTCAACTCTCCCAAATTCAATTTCTTCACAATTAACAATGGCATCAAATTAATGCTCGCTCCCAAGTCGCATAAGGCTTTGCTAAAGGTATAATCTAAAATTACACATGAAATAGTAAAACTTCCAGGACCTTAAGTTTCTCTAGAAGCTTCCTTTGAATGATTACACTACACTTCTTTGACAAACTCACTACGTTATAAGCATCAAGCTTCTTCTTATTACTCATAACCTCTTTCATGAACTTGAAGTAGTTGCGCATTTGTGTCAATGCATCCGTAAATGGTATGCTCACCAAAAATTTCTTGAAAATGTTCAAGATTTTTTCAAATTGTTCATCCAACTTAGCCTATGACAAGACCCGACCCGATACTCCCTCCGTGGTTCCCTGGCAGGTCCCGCCAGCTGAGTCCTATTGTACAATCCCCTTAGGGAATGCACAAAGGGGCCCCACCCCAAAGAGAAGTAAACACATGCAGTACCACAACACCTCAATTATATAAAGATCCACGACCGACCTATCCAAATGTCATATCCACAACATACATAATAAGGACCCATATGAGTTCAATACTAATATAAGAGCATTCTAAGAGATTGGCAATTTAGGCTACACGAAAATAAATGTCCAAACCAACAGACAAAGTGGATGGGATACCAAATTGCCGCAGAAAAGAGCTTTCTGCATGTTGAATCAAGGCAGGTAGCCCTACGAACTCCGCCCGACCTGTGGAACGTATTTAAAACAATAAACCTGAGAAATAAATCTCAGTGAGTGGCATAATTTATATGGAAAATAGTGTTTTTATTTTCGAAAATTTCTTCTCTCAAGACCTCACGTCCACTCTTTTGTAATGTTCCCCGTTTAGTAAACATTTCACAAAACCCAACTTTGCAAAAGCCCAACAATATGAAAGTCATGCTCAAAAATTTAACCGACATCATTTTCAAGAACCTTAAAACCTGAATCTGTTTCATACCATGCAATTGAACATAAATATATGTAACCATCATGTCGCAAAGATAACCACATGAAAATAATGAATCCAAAAAATATTGGAAATGCGTATACTTTAATCTGAGACCAACAATGTACCGTACCAGGTACCCATCATAAACCGTGGGACACCCCACCTCACGATCCCCAACATAAATGGTTATTACTTACGTACACAGAAACCAACAATGTACCATACCATGTACCCATCCTAAACACCAGGTAAACCCGACCTCACAGCCATGGAAGATGATGGCAACCGCGGATGAAACCAACCCTCACGTAATAATCGCGGCAATCCCAGTGCACTATAATATAAATACTGAATCCAAACCGTCGGGTAAACCGACCTCACGGCCGTGGAATAACATGTAAACCGTTGGATTTAAACCAACCTCAATGGCCATCGCGGCAAACTAATAAACCGTTGGGTAAACCGACCTCACGGTCGTGGAAATAATATATAACCGCGGATGAATCCAACCCACGACACCGTGGCAAAACCCGTATCACCAAACCATCGTAAACTCACCACGGCCGCAAATAATATATAACCGTTTGATGAAACCAACCTCACGACACCGCAATTCCCGCATACTAAACCGTTTGCACCGACTCACGGTCGCGGAAATAATATATGACCGCTGGATAAAAACCAACCTCACTAATAACGGCAATCCCGCACTACAAGATACTCATCGGAACCCAATCTCCGGTACAATATGGTACATCACCTTATAACCTCCAACTCAATGTCCAACCTCCAACTCAATGTCCTTACTCACGTGTACTTTTTCCAACGTCACTGTATCTTAGGTTAAGAATTTATGAACTTACTTTCCACAACTCAATCAACTACATTGAAGATCTTTAGTTTCTCAATTCAAGCCGAAATTTGAGACATACCTCAATGACCATATTCCTTAACTAATTATTAAACACATATATTTCAAAATCCATTTCCAAAACAATAATTTCGAGGGGGTTTTTAAAACCCAATCTACATGCCCCAAAATGTCTAAATACCACACTCATCCATGAAACCAGTTATTAACCTCTCCAAACAAAGGGAAAATGTTGACAAATTCACATGAAATGATAAATTTGTTTTATATAAGACCGATAATCACATTTGTATGCAACCAATCATTCGACGAATGTAATATATGTAAAATATTTAATCACAATAGATATATCAATATAATACCCCAATCATTTAAAAATATATAAACTAAATACAGACTTACGCACGCCGCCCGTTCCCGTAGGATCGCTCTCCCTAGCCTCTACGTGAGTGCCCGTAATATAAATAAAATAGCACTTAGGCTCTAATAACTCGAACCAACATGGGATACCCCAAGGCCCACAATTTTTAGAACTACGAACCATCCCAATCGGGACTCCTGGCTGTGTCCACTACACAGCAGTCTCTATAGGCCCGATACCCAAAATTGGGGCTTTTCACCCAGGAGCTAATTTCAAATTAAACCGGCCCAATAATTCCTAAAAACGTCTAATTTCACTAATACAACTTCACTCTTTGCCAAATTTGACCAATCAGTACTCTATTACAATTCCGACTCTCTGTAATTGACCTAAACAACCTAAAAATGGAAAACTAACCAAACGACGTCCAAAATTTACAAACCACATATCAATGGAAAGCCCAAGAGACCAGGAACTCATCAGTACCCTTACCTTGGTCCAACAGTCGCTGTGGTTGCCGGAAAACTCAATCCAACCATCGGACAACTTTGTTTTCGTCGTAAATTCCAAACGGTGAGGAATCTGCAAGAAGGGACCACGAAAATGAGTTCAGGGGGTCCAAAAATGGTGGAAAGGAGCATGGGTGACCCGGCGGCCTAAAAATTCCAAAATCAGACGACAAACCGGCAACCGCCGCCTTCTCCCACTTTGTCCATATCCCACGCCATCAAAGCTCAGCTTCGCCACGGGGTCGCCTTCCTGGTATGGCGCAACACCCCGCTCGGGCGTTGCAGTAAAGTGTGGTGGCCGGTGGTGCCTTCTTTTGTCCAATCTTCCACGGCTTGCAATGGTCAAAATGACCCAACTCGGGTCCACAAGTTTGGAGAACCTCTCTAGGGTTTTGGAGTTCAAGATGGTGTTTTGGGGGCTAGGGTTTTATTTGGCATCCAAAGTTATGTTTATATAGGGCCTAGGGTCGCTTTCGGGTAAAAATTTGAAGACACTCTGACACCTAAAAACACTATCGCTTGAATTTACCAGGTTATAACTTTATCCGTAGGCTCAAATCTGACGTTCAACCCGTCTATGAACTCGTGTCGACGAGGCCTACGAAATGGTGTCTTAGTCAACCCAAAATTATTCATCCTTGAAAAAGTCAACTTTGGTCAACCTACTAAGTGTTGGTCAAACCTAGTCAAATTTGGTCAACTTAATCAAACTTGGTCAAACGCGTTGTAAACTTGTATTATTTGGTACCTGGGCCATTACACCTACTCCCCTTAAAGAAAAATTTCGCTCACTAAATTGCACCCATATCCCAAGAGATGAGGGTACTGGCTCCGCATTTGGTCCTCCCGCTCCCAAGTCGCCTCTTCGACTAGGTGGTTCCTCCAAAGGACTTTCACTAAGGATATGGTCTTGTTGCGAAGCTCCTTCTCTTCCCTACCCAAAATCGTGACCGGTCGCCTCCTCAGGATGTCATCCGCCTCAATCTCTCGTTCCAACACACATAACCCAGCACATACTTAATGCATGGAGACGGAAACACAGACATGACTCCAGAAAACCCCGGCAAGTCAAATCTATAGCCACTTGACCTATCCTCAACAATCTCAAAAGGTCCGATGTAGCGAGGATTTAGCTTCCCTCGCTTCCCAAAGCGTACCACCCCCTTCCAAGGAGAGAGTTTTAAGAATACTCGATCCTCGACCTCAAACTCAAGATCCTATAGAATATCCACATAACACTAAATATTCATCAAAACGTATGCTCAACCACCAACAAGCTAAGGTTTGCATACAATCTTTCCATCCCCAAAAACCCTACAGGTCCAACTTTCATGTCACACAAATTCCGTCTCGCACTACATCTAAGGCGGAGGGAAATGAATGGACAGTTCGACAACTCAAAGAGTAAATCCCCAACGTCATGCTCATAAACATTTCAATTATACATAATTCAAGATATCTCAAAACATGAGCATTTTACAGATAATAGGTTGATGATGGAAACACATAAATGCAATACTACCACCATCTCAACCCCTCATCAGTGACTCCTTTAGGCTTTCACCCAAGCGACTACTTCGATCATCCCGCAACGACAAATTGCCGGGACTTACCACCAAGGATATGCCCACATCCCAGATATTCGTGGACTTTCTCGGGACTATAACCCGTGGACTAGTCATCAGCCCCGTGTCCACCACATCAATCCGACTCCCTCACACGCCTCATACCTATGTCATGCTTTAAAACAATTTCTTCACAAGCATCCAAATCCTCATGGATAGTAAAAAAACATCACGTACTCAGCTTAACCCAAAGATTTCCATATATATAAAATATACATTTATATATATCTAGAAAATCACACGCTGCACTTAATGGTACGCAGACTCCCACAAATATCAAACCACAAGATAGAGAAGGCTATAAGATCCCCTACTTCTCCTTAGATTCAAAAGTCCGTTGTCTCACAAGGAAGTCAAACCCGAGGCTACTCCAATATTCTGCAACAATGTCATAAGACTTCCTGAAGCCTCCGCCAACCGTGTCACATAAAATTACTCAAGTGGTCTATTACTTTATCACCACTGACCACATATATCCTTATACCTTCCAACATAAACCTTGATCCCCAAGCACACTCTCTTGTCTTTACTAGGATCAACATTTAACACTCATTATTAGGGTTACACAAACAACGCACCCAACATAAAACACCTCTTGTATTCCTATCTCCATATTACTCATTTGAAGATAAAGTGCTAAGGGTTCTTTTCCAACTAGAATCACCTGTAATCTGAGCACCTTAAACTCAGATATGTCCTACATAACATAGCCCCATTTTTTTTTCATAAGTTTCCAACCAATTCAACCCAAACACTCAAACACACATCGAAACCACTCTATTCAACCCGAAACATCTTCCAAAACACACCTTAAACAAGAATCTTAGTGGTTTTGCCAATCCTTACTCAACTAATCTAAGGGTTAGATGAAGTCCCAACTTCCAAAAAGAGAGGGAACCATGAATCATATCCCTCTCATACAAAAATCCCTCAAATCCTTACACAAATAATCCAAGATTAGGGTTTTACCTCCCCATATCTCTCAAATCTAGGCTAGGTAGGAGAAGTTCCCCCCCAACCAAACCTCCTAGAAAAGGAGCCATTTGTTAAGAATCAAACCAAAACCTTACCTCGCTCAATCTCCTTTCCTAGTCAAACAATGAAGTGGTCCCGCTATTTTGAGAACCCTTCAATGAACCTACTGCACGCCTCGCTAATCCTAGGAAACTCCGCACTTCTGTCACCGTAGTTGGTTGTTCCCAATTTGCCAGCACGCTTCTACTTTCTCGAGGATCCACCAATGCCATCGCAGAACTACACGTCCGAGAAATCCCACTACAAACCAAAACTCACATTTGGTCGAATCCATACAACTGTGCCGCTTTAAAGTCTCCAACACCAACCCAAATGTATCCTATGTCTACCGCTTCTCAAGTACACCAAGATATCACATGGAGACAATGACAAACCGATCAAGTATGGACTCAAGCACTTGGCCCATCAAATCCATGAAAGTCGGGCACGTGAGTCCGAAAGACATCACTAGAAACTTATGACGCCCATATCTCGTCTTAAATGCCGTCTTTGGGAATGTCCGATTCCCTAATCCTTAACTAATGGAACCTTGACCTCAAGTCACTCTTGGAGAACACTCTTGCACCCTGGGGCTGATAAAATAGGTCATCAATCCGAGGCAAAGGATATTGGTTACGAGTGGTTACCTTATTCAATTGTATGTAGTCTATACACAACCTCTAAGTGCCATCAGAAAGAAGAACTAATCAATTTCAAGGATAAGGTTAGGAAGGTATACAAAACACTGGATGAGTTGCACAACAATGTACAACCCCAAGGAATTTAGAAACCTAGAGCTCTGATACCAAGCTGACAAGACCCGACCCGGATACCCCTCCAGGGTTCCCCGGGGTGGTCCCGCCTAGTGGAGTCCCATTGTACAATCCCTAGGGAATGCACAAAGGGGCCCCACCTAAAGAGAAGTAAACACATGCAGTACCACAATACCTCAATTATATATAAAGATCCACGACCGACCTATCCAAATGTAGGTCATATCCACAACATACATAATAAGGATCCATATGAGTTCAATACTAATATCAGAGCATTCTAAGAGTATTTGCAAATTTAGGGTTATAGAATGAAAATAAATAGGTCCAAACCATCAAAGACGTATGGACGGGTAGAGACTAAGAAATTGTCACAGAAGAGAGCGACTTACAGAGGCCCTACGAACTCCATTCCGACCTAGGAACGTATTTAAACAATAAACCTGAGAAATAAATCTCAGTGAGTGGCATAATTTATATGGAAAATAGTATTTTTATTTTCGAAAATTTTTTCTCTCAAGACCTTTCGTCCACTCTTTTGTAATGTTCCCCGTTTAGTAAACATTTCACAAAACCCAACTTTGCCAAAGCCCAACAATATGAAAGTCATGCTCAAAATTTAACCGACATCATTTTCAAGAACCTTAAAACCTGAATATGTTTCACAACATGCAATTGAACATAAATATATGTAACCATCATGTCGTAAAGATAACCATGAAAATATTCATAACCAAAAAATATTGAAATGCTTATACTTTAATCTGAGACCAACAATGTACCGTACAAGGTACCCATCATAAACCGTGGGACACCCCACCTCACGATCCCCAACATAAATGGTTATTACTTACACAGAAACCAACAATGTACCATACCATGTACCCATCCTAAACAAGTAAACCCGACCTCACGGCCGTGGAAATAATATATAACCGTTGGATGAAACCAACCTCACGACACCGCGGGCACCCTGCACTATAATATAAACATCGAATCCAAACCGTTTGGTAAACCGACCTCACGGCCATGGAATATGTAACCGCTTGGATGAAACCAACCTCATGACACCGACAATCCACAAACCGGCCGTAAACGACTCACTGGCCGTGGAAATAATATATAACCGCGATGAATCCAACCTCACGACACCGCGGGCAAAACCCGCATCGCCAAACCGCTCGTAAACCCGACCTCACGCCTTGAAATAACATATAACCGTCGATGAAACCAACCTCACGACACCGCGGCAATCTCGCATATCAAACCGCTGCAAACTCACCTCACGGCCGTGGAAATAATATATGACCGTTGGATAAAACCAACCTCACGACACCGTGGCAATCCCAGTGCACTACAATATAATTACTGAACCCAATCTCCGGTACAATATGGTACATCACCTTATAACCTCCAACTCAATGTCCAACCTCCAACTCAATGTCCTTACTCACGTGTACTTTTTCCAACGTCACTGTATCTTAGGTTAAGAATTTATGAACTTACTTTCCACAACTCAATCAACTACATCAAGATCTTTAGTTTCTCAATTCAAGCCAAATTTTGAGACATACCTCAATGACCATATTCCTTAACCAATTATTAAACACATATATTTCAAAATCCATTTCATAAAACAATAATTTCTCGAGGGGGTTTAAAACCCAATCTACATGCCCCTAAATGTCTAAATACCACAGACTCATCCATGAAACCAGTACAACTTCCAAACAGTGAAAATGTTGACAAAATTCACATGTTGATGCAACTTGTTTTATATAAGACCGATAATCACATTTGTATGCAACAAATCATTTGATCAGAACAGAATATATGTAAAATATTTAATCACAATAGATATATCAATATAATACCCCAATCATTTAAAAAAAATATATAAACCACTACGTACTACGTACGCCACCCGCTCCCCTCAGATCGCCTCCCTACCCTAGCGTGAGTGCCTATAATATAAATAAAATAGCACTTAGGCTCTAATAACTGAACCAACAACATTGGGATACCCCGAAGGCCTTAGAATAATTTTTTAGAACTCGTCCGACAGTCCACTACAGCCACAGTCTCGGCAGGGCCCGAGCACTAAATTGGGGCTTTTCACCCGGAGCTAATTTCGAAATTGAACCTCGTCTAATAATTCCTAAACGTCCACCTCACTAATACAACTTCAATTTTTCCAAATTTGACCAATTGGTACTCTATTACAATTCCGACTTCCTGTGAATTACCCGAAATAAATCCTAAAAATGGAAAATCCAACTAAACAATCAGCCCAAAATTTACAAACCACAGCATCAATGGAAAGCCTAAGAGACTCAGAACTCATCAGCACTACCTTGGTCCAACGTGGAAAATTTAAAATCCGATCCAACCGGCTTACCAACTTTGTTTTCGTCTTAACTTCTAAACGGTGGGGAATCTGCAAGAAGGGACCACGTAAATGAGTTCAGGGGGTCCAAAAATGGTGGAAAGGAGCTAAGGTGACTCGGCGGCCGGAATCGAAAAATCCGACGACAAACCGAAGCGCGCTCGTCGCCTCCACATATCCCGTCACGTCCACGCCGGCCATCGCGGAAATTTCACTGGCCGGGCTTCGTCTGCGGTCACGCACCACCCCGCTTCCAGCTGCAGTAGTGTGGTGGCCGGTGGTGCCTCCTTTTGTCCAATCTTCCACGGCTCGCAATGGTCAAAATGACCTAACCTGTCCACAAGCTCGAGAACCCCCTAGGGTTTTGAGTTCAAGAGACGGTGTTTCGGGGGCTGTGGTTTTATTTGGCATCCAATGTTATGTTTATATAGGCCTAGTCTGCCTTCTATAAAACGAAGACAGTTTGACATCAAGTAAAAACACTACCGTTTGAAATTACCAGGGTTATAACTTTTTATCCGTAGGTCGGATTTTGACGTTCAACCCGTCTATGAACCTCGTGTCGAATGGCAGGCCTACTAAATGGTGTCTTAGTCAACCGAAAATTATTCATCCTTGAAAAAGTCAACTTTGGTCAACCTACTAAGTGTTGGTCAAACGCGTTGCAAACTTGTATTATTTGGTACGGGTCATTACAACCTACTTGAATCTTTGTGGAAATGGCAAAGGTGGGACAATTAAGAGAGGATTGTCTGGAAACGTGATTTTTCCTAGTGTGAACTTATCTTTCTCTTTCATCTATTCTTTCTTGTCCACTCTAACTTCTTCTTTCTCAACTTCCACTTTCTCCTTCTCACTTTCTTTGGAATCTCCAAGCTCTTTCCCATTCCTTGGAGTGATAGCTATGCACTCCTTTGGATTCTTCTCCGTATTACTTGGAAAAGATTTTAAAGAACTTTCTTTTATTGAGTGGGCTAGTTGAATCATTGGACTTTCCAAATTCTTCATCGATGCATTCATATTGGTTTTGAAATTGGCCATTTCAGATTCAAGGTTAGATATTCGATGATCTTGATCCTCACTCTTCTTTAGAATCGCTAACAAAGCAATAATGCTGTCCCTCAAAATAATCTCTTTTATCCGAAAAGTCGAGTTAGGAACTCCACGCCTCGAAATCCGTGTGGTGCATACTGTGAACTAGAATTTTGTGGAGCCTATTGGAAATTTCTTTGATTTCCATAAGACAAATTATCATTATTCCTAAGTCCAGGATAGTAATGCGAATGAAGGTTGTTGTTAGGCTTTAACACATAGCTCGTTAATTCCTAAAACTGAAAGACCCCTACATGATTGTTAGGTGTGCTTTAGGTTAGCTCTTATTGCTGCAAAACATAGCATTTTTCATGATTTTGATGCTAACTAAACCCCCGTCCTACTCATTTTCATGTCTAACCCACTATATTTTTTTATTTTGTAGAAACGAAGAAAACGAGACAAAAAGCAAGCAATTTGGGCAAGATTTGAGGAAGATATGCAAAGAAGAAGCTGTGGTTAAGACCATAGGACCTTATGGTCTCGACCATAGAGAAAATTCAAGAGGATCCCGGGCGGCAAAGAAAACTTTGGTGTGGCTCACAACCACTCTGATCAATTTGCCACTGACATTTCTAGTATGGTTGTGACCATAGTCGCGACCACAATAGCCTCTTCATCAAATTGTCTTCAGTAACTACGGTGTGGTCGCAACCATTATACCATCCTGCAGCAATTGAAGAGTAGCAAGTTTGGTGTGGTCGTGACCACTATACCATCCTGCAATTATTGAAGAGTAGCAAGTTTAGTGTGGTCGCGACCATAACACGTTTTCCTATAGCAACTATGTATCATTTTCTGTGTGCTCACGACCACAAGTAGTTTATGGTCGCGACCAATTTGGCTAAGTAAACTTTCCAGTTTTGGGCTTGTTTTGACCTATTTTTCAATGTGTGTTTAAGGTTAACTTCAAGACATTATTAGGGTTCAAACTTTTAGAGATGAGGCTTTCCTCTAAGGTTTCTTCTCCTTGAAGTTGTCTACTTTAGATTAGGTTTTCCTTAGATTTCTTAGATTTAGGTTTGTTTTGTGAATACTTTGGTTTGTAATTGATTATTGATGAGAAGCACGGCCTTATGGAGTGTGGATTGCAGTTTGGAGCTTGGGATTGAAGATATTTGCAGCTTAACCTCTATTTTGTATTTCTATCTCTACTCCTTCAATTTCTGTAGTTTTATGTTTGTAATTAACATGAATTTATGGGTTTTGGTGGCTGAAATGATAGGCTAGACATTTCTATAGGGTTGGTTATCAGATTTGAAGTTAGAATTATCTAATCTTTAGTTTGGTTGGATGTTTTATGCTTGATATGTTGTACTTGGTGTTACACCGTTTATTATGGTTTTGGTTAATCGATACATACGAGAATCGGATCTTTGATCTTTTACTAGGGTATCCTTGCGATTCTTGGATTACACCCTAAAATTTGGTTTTGATTCTCTTAAGGTGTGAATTAATTAATTGGGATTCGAATTAACCTAGTTAAAGAGGCTTAGGGAATTATAAAGGTCTGCACTCAAGCAGGTACTTCCTCACTAGGAGGGGACACCCAAATGTACTGAGATCGCAAGGATTACAACTCGTGACCAATCCAAGCTTGGTCTAGGTGGCTCTATTTCAAGGATGAAACTATGACTAATAGAGCTCTCAAGGAAAAATGTCTTCGAAAAGCATCGCCCTATCGACCTAGAAGGACGTAACTGTGAATAGGTGGATAGTGTGAGAAAATACAAGAGGGAATACGAAAGTCAGGATCCTCAGACCGTATCCTCGACTTAACCTGCTATAATCCACTCCAACCCGGGCCTTATCTAGATAAATCATTAGGCATCATTGACGATAACCAATCCTAGTTCCTCTATAAGTCATTTGCTCTCAGTTTTAGTTAATTACTCCAATTTTGACAACTCATTATTGTTTTTGTTTAGTTTTTTTTATTGTTTTTACAAAATCACTCCTAAATCATTGAGTCGCTCAAATAGTGAACGACTTTAGTTGTCGGGGTACTCAATCCTCGCTTAAACCATACCTTCCCTGTGGGATAGATATCTAGACTTTACACTCCATTGTATGTTTGATGGCCCGTGCCGCCATACCCGACCCTACCCGGAGGCTGAACCCGGACCCGGGGACACGGTTCTCACTCTTTTTTTTTTTCGAATCATTTCGAATAATCCAAATACAACTACAAATACAATTCCTTTTCTCATTAAAAACACATTTTGTATACTCATTTTATAAAGGATAATTATCCTTATGAAATTATATAAGTAGATAACACTTTAACAAAAAGGGTGCCCATCATTTGTTCGAAATTCACATTTTTGTTCAATAAGGCATTACATGCCCATTTGGTCCATTTACCACCTTTATACATTATAGCATTATAAGCCATTTTCAATACCAAAATATTTACAAAACAAAATCAAAGTTTGTACAAAAAGTGTCAAATATATTTCTCATAATGGTCGGTCTTACTTCCAACTTCACGAGGCCTTGATGTCGAATTCGAATCGCTTATGGTATTTTCCTTTGTACTTGTTCACTCGCACTTGCAGTAATGATAAAAACAATGCGCTAAGCATTTTCATGCCTAGTGGTTCTATACAGTTCTCTCTTCATTTCAATTTAAGTAAATCATGCATTTTTCTAAATCGATGCCTTTGTATAATTTTTTTCAATGACCAATGCAAAACAATACATATATGTATATTTTCATTTCGTATCCATTCAAATTAAAATTCATTGGTCATTTCAATCATGTAGTTTCATATGCAATAAATCATTCAAACACAAATCATGCATTTCATAATTTTCTTTTCATTTTGCCCTTAAGCGAATTTAACATATGCTTGGTGCACAGGATAACGAATCATCTAACAAATCCCACTAGGTCAGCAGCCTAAGATAAAAGGTTTTATGACACAATACGATCTCGCTCGGGCTGTCAGTTCCGGGTTATTAAAATCATTTCCATGAATACTACCGACATCAGACGCTGGCGCCTAATTAGAGTGGCACATCATTACGTTCGACGTAGTACTGCTCATTTGACCCTTATTGGTATACCAATCTATCCTTAACTCGAATTAAACGGTTGACATTCTATTAAGGGCGCTCAAATCATTCATAGAAATTTACAATAGTGTATATACATTTATATCCAAATACTCATGCAATTTTTCATGTGCAATTCATTTCACAATCAGTTGTATCAAATCAATTTAAAACAAATCAATATGCAATTTATCGCAATTCATTTCAATAAATCTACTTATTTCATAATCTTTAAAACATTTTAAAAATAGATAGAGAGAAGTTGAGAACAAACTAATTCATTTATGGCTCAAACGGAGAACACATGCATATTCATATAAAACCTTTTAGATTTATTTTGTCAAACAAAACACAAAACCGAAACAAGAAAGTGTGAAGAACAAACCCAAAAAGGTTGTCGCTCTTTGATTCCTATTCTCCGAATCCTGTTCTTAGGTCAAGCTTGCTAGTCACCAACCTCTAATCCATCACAAATATGTCACTATCAAAGAACAACCTAAGAAAAATAATAAGTTGTGCATTCTAGGATTTTTGGTTAGGGTTGATGTCTACCCAATATACCTTCACTAGAAAACATTTCTGGGGACACATGAGTCATATTTTACTCATGCTTCCTTCAATAAAATGATATCTATATGAGTCTATTTTCAGTAGTAATTGGAATCATCTCATTTGGATCACCCAAACTCATGTTACGGCATTTTAATGCCAAACTGGACGGTATGCCCAGCTCACTTGGTTACCTACTGTTATTCTTGATTTCAGGGGTCTTAAATCCATATATTGGTAATGGTTCCTTCTACTTATTTGATTCTATGGTTCTAAGGTCTCTTCTCCAATTAGAATCATCCAATTTGGATCACCAAAACTCAAGGTATTGCATTTTACATCCAGACTACTCTAATTTGCAAAGCAGAATCATATTGTTCTTGCACATAGCTCCACTTTGATGGATTTCTGGACACTTTGGGGTTACAAATTGCTTACACTTTCTTCTAGTAAATTATTTCTCTAGAAGTCTTGTTTACCCAGATTTTTGAATCACTCAATTTGGATGAATGAAACTCAATTTACGGCCAAAACACCTCAACTACACCCAAAACAAAGCATACCCGTCAACTACCCGAAACTCACCTTTAAGCCCATATTCGGGAGCCTTAGAGCTACAATTTGCTCCTTGTCCCTTCTATAAATTTGTATCTCTAGATCTTATGGTTCTTTACCAATTTTAATCACTCAATTGGGATGATAATAACTTAACTTATAGCCAAAACAAAATGTGGGTTTTGAAATTTTTTCACAAAGAACTCCTTTGAAACTTCATCATTCCTTTATACAAAATTCTCAAAACTAATCCTAACCCAAAAGCACTTTGAAACTTAACCAAAACAACTCCAAAATTGGATCTACAACCAATCAAAATCACCTTTACATAAGGTTAGGGTTTTTCCTCAAACTAAAATCATCAAAGAGGAGTTAGTGGTTGCTTTTCTTACCTTAGCTCTCTTCAAATCTTCTTCCTTCTGCTTGAAACAAAGATAGACCAAGAATGGATAGAAACACACCAAAAATAATCTCTTCCCAAGTTCCTAGCTCCTCCCCTTGCTCCTCTCAAAAACGTGAATGCCCAAATGGGCATTCCATAGACCACTTTGTTCTTTATTCTCATGTCATGTGTAAGGCTAAGTTTGGCTAGCAAATTAATTGGCCTTTCCTCATTTTTCTCATTTTAAGGCCTCATTTAACTTTCATTTCCACTTCATTTCATTTCATTTATACTTTGGCACTTACATTAATCATTTATGACCCTTAGGTCCTCATTTGACATTTTTACCAAATTTATTTGGCTCCTGTAAAATTTCCAGATTTTTATCATTTTTCTTTTTTAGCTATTTAAATGCTGAAAAAAATGTAATTTACTTTACTTTATACCCTAAACATGTTATAAAACTGTTATGGTATTTTCAGGGCATTACAACTCTCCCCTCCTTAAAATAATTTCGTCCTCGAAATTACCTTCATCGAACAGTTGAGGGTATTGTTACCGCATAACTTCTTCGCTTTCCCACGTGGATTCCTCGGTCTTGTGATTTCTCCACATAACCTTTACCAATGGAATTTACTTTTTCAGCAACTCTTTCACTTCTCAAGCCAAGATCTCTACTGGCTCCTTTTCATACGTCAAATCTGGTATAATCTCAATCGTCTCTGAAGAGACTACATGTGATGGGTCTGACCTGTACCTCCTCAACATTGACACATGGAAGACATTATGAATCTTTTCCAACTCTGGATGAAAAGCTAATCTGTATGCCACTGGACCCACTTTCTCAATCACTTCATATGGCCCAATGAACCTAAGGCTCAACTTGCCCTTTTTCCCAAATCTCATTACTTTATGTCCAAGGCAATACTTTCAAAAACATTTTTTCGCCGATCTCATATCGAATATCCTTTCTTCTCATTTTGGCATAGGATTTTTGTCTATCTGTGGCCACTTTCAATCTTTCTCTAATCATTTTTACTTTTCCCTAAGCCAATCAAATCGAGGCCACTATCTTCTCTCTTAACTCCTGGGCCCAACACAAAGTGTTCGTGATTCTTCTCGTAGGGAGCCTCATAAGGCGCTGTTCCATTACTCGACTGGAAGCTATTGTTGTACACAAATTCAACTATAGGAATGTGTCTATCCTAACTACCCTCCTAGTCGATCACATAACTTCTTAGCATATCTTCCAACACTTGGATCACTCTTTCTGATTGTCCATCAGTCTGCGGGTGGAACGCTGTGCTGAAATTCAGTCGAGCGCCAAAAGCCTCTTGCAACTTTCCCTAAAATCTTGAGGTAAACCTCGAATCTCTATCTGAAATGATCGATATTGGAATCCCGTGTAACCGAACTATTTCCCTTATGTAAAGCTCTGCCAACTTGTCAAGTAAATAGTCGGTTCTCACTGGTAGAAAGTGAGCTAACTTAGTCAATCGGTCTACCACTACCCAAATTGAGTCATGCTTTCTTCCTATCACTGATAACCCGACCACAAAATCCATTGTGATTGGGTCCCATTTCCACTCGGGTATTTTAATAGGCTGCAATAATCCCGAAGGAACTTGATGTTTTGCCTTCACTTTTTGACACACCATATACTTGGTCACAAATTCTGATACATCTCTTTTCATTCCAGACCACCAGTATGAAGTCTTTAAATCCTGGTATATTTTTGTGCTACCGAGATGCATAGCAAAAGATCCACTGTGTGCCTCTTTTAGAATGGATTTCTTCAACTCATCATCATTGGGTACACAAACCCGATCTCTATAATACACAAACTATTCTCATCTCATCGCAATTTTGGTTTCTTTTCCCCTCTCTCGCTTCCGATTACACTGCGTAAATTTTCATCATTATTTTGTGCCTCTAGCACTGATTCTATAAATCGGGTTTTGCTATCAATTCGGGCTACTATTGCATCGTCAGTTACTAAATATCAAATGGGCATTCAACTACTAAAGAGTTCAGACCGCTTTATGCTCGTGATCATCCATACTACATCGCCTCCCTAATGATAAATTCGATCACACAATCATAATCCTTGATCAATTCCATCCATCTACGTTGTCTCAAGTTAAGCTCTCTTTGTGAGGGAAAATACTTAAGACTTTTGTGATCGATGAGATGAAACACTTTTTCCATAAAGATGGTTCCATATTTCAACGAACAATGGCGCCTTCACCCAAATCGCTAGTGGTAGTTCTTTCATCTCGACTTCAACCCGCCTTGAAGTGTTACCACTTTACCCTGAGATGAAGACATCCAAGTCCATTTAATGAAGCATCACTAAAAATCACATTCTTTTACCGTAGGTCTACCGAGTAATAACTCGGTGTGCCTTGGTTAAGAATGCTTTCAACTTTTCAAAGCTAGCTTGACACTTTTCACTCCATTCAAATCTCACATTCTTTTAGAGCAATCTCGTCATAGGGGCCGCAATCATCGACAACTTCTTAATGAACCTTCTGTAGTAACCTGCCAATCCCAGGAAACTATGCACTTCCGTGACATTTCTTAGTGGTTTCCATTCAATAATCACCTCTATCTTCTTTGGATCCACTCTAATTCCTTCTTCCAATACAATGTGTCTAAGAAAAGACACTTCTCCCAACCAAAATTCACATTTGCTTAGTTTTGCATAACTCCGTCTCTCCAGTCTCATAATCAAGGCATATCACATCTTCTAATCTTTGAATATACAAGGATGTTACCTATACATTAATAAATCGATCTATATAGATGATTGAAACATGATCGTTTAAGTCCATGAAAGCCATAGAGATGATTTGAACATAATCCTTAAATAATATTATAGAGAACTATGACAACCATACCATGTTTAAAATAATCTGCCTTTATGTAATCATGATCTTATCTTAATTTTATGATATCTATCAGTTTAACTTAAAAGATACTTCAGACTTTCAATCCTGTTGAATGTCATTTATCCGGTAATGGATATTGTCTTCACTATTATTTATTCAGTATGTTTATGGGCTACATATTAAACTGGCAAATACTTCTTTAACAGAGTAATGAAAGCCCATGGTGATAGCATACTTGGATTGATGTAAATCCTTTTCGAAAATTCTTTGCAACCAAGCTTAAATTCTTTTAATCATTTAGATATCATCTGATATAGTGAATGGATGTCAGAGGTAATCTCGCAATACCGCCCGCCAATGTTATAATCTCAATTTCTCTCAGGCAACCCTGCAACTTCAGAAACGCCCATAATCACTCACCATAGACAACCCATAAGCTAGCTCTTTTCAGATTAATCACATACACCATAGGTTTACATCCCTTCTTAATCCATCTGCCTTTAATAAGAGTGTTGACATCACCCACATTAGAGAAAATCTGCCCCATCATAGGTGTCACGCAATTTCAGTCCTTTAAGGTCACTTTCTTATCTATGATGATCACTGGTGTCACAATCAACTCAACCTCACATTTATATCAATCTCTCAACGATAACTGATCAACTCCAGAACTACAATCATTTATATCTCAATGTGACAATCTCATAGACTTTATTCACAACATACTGATAAGGGCCTGAACTTCATACTGTCTAGTTACACTACAATCCGATTTTAGTCAAAGTGTCATCCTTATATAAATAATGGACATATCAAACAGTTCCTCAAAACTGGTCATGTATCCAAAATTGATTTGTAGAATCACTAAACTAGGCTCATACCACTGAAATGTGTGACGTACCACGCATTTCACCAACTAACCTGTACTTAATCCACCTGGTGATCTTAGCCTCCCACTCCTTCAAATCATCAAGAGGTCATCCAACATACTCTTTCATTGAAAAAGATATTTCAATACTCTATTCTATAAAGGACATTATCTTATAATCAATATAAAGAGATAACACATTAATAAAATGGTCTATTTATTGTTCAAAATTTACAGATTTTGTCGCCAATGATGGCATTATGATGTCATCGGTCCATTTAACAATTTTTATATTATTTATTATTATAGTTAATATTTCAACATCAAAAACAGCTTATTAAAAACACAATAGAGGTTGAATAAAAGGTCAATATATTTATGAACGTGATATCTATTTATCAAATCCAGAGTGTCTCTGACGCTGACTAATCATCGCACCTTCCTTCATCAGTCACCTCTGATACCATGATGGAGTAAAACAAACGCCGCATATTTCATGCCCAGTGGTTCACAGCTTCTATTCATTAATAATCATACTTTTCAACTATGCCTTTATATGATTTTTCTACTGATCAACACAAAAAAACACATATAAAGATATTTCATTTGATAATGATCTAATTATTAATCATTTATCATAAGGTCTAATCATGTATTCTGATGATAATGGTAACTATTCAAAACACAACTCATGTGATTTAATAATTTCTTTCACTTCCTAAGAATGAATTGAACCCATATATACTGCGCACGGGATAATCTAATCACCCGGCACTGTCCGCTATCAGCGGTACTTCCAGATAAAAGAATGTCCATAACGATGCCAAGATAATCACTTGTGGTCATCCAATCTGTCAAGGAAAAGCCATTTGGTAAACACCACCATGACTGAATCTGGCTACTTGATCATGGCATTCATCAATACGCTCTCGACGCAAGATCGTCATCACCCTTATTGCTATACCAATCTATTAAGGGCGCTCAAATTTAACTCAAATTTAACGGTTAACATTCTATTAAGGGCGTTCAAATCATTCATAGAAATTTACATTAGTGTATATACATTTATATCCAAATACTTGGTTTCCAATACACATGCAAATTTTCATGTGCAATTCATTTCACAATCAGTTGTATCAAATCAATTTGCAATTTATCGCAATTCATTTCAATAATCCACTTAATTCATAATCCTTCAAACATTTTAGAAATAGAGAGAGAGAAGTTATAACAAAACTAATTCATTTATGGCTCAAACGGATTCACATGTATATTCATATAAAACCTTTTAGATTTATTTTGTCAAACAAAACACAAAACCGAAACAATGAAGGAAGTGTGAAGAACAAACCCAAAAAGGTTGTCGCTCTTCGATTCCTATTCTTGGAATCCTGTTCTGGGTCAAGCTTCCTCATCACCAACCCCTAATCCATTAAAAATATGTCACTATCAAAGAACAACCCAAGAAAAATAATCAGTTGTGCATTCTAGGATTTTTTAGGGTTGATGTCTACCCAATACACCTTCACTTGAAAAATGATATATTTTTTAGGATTTTTTAGGATTTTTTAGGATTTTTTAGGGCCACATGAGTCATATTTTGCTCATGCTTCCTTCAATAAAATGATATATCTATGAGTCTATTTTCAGTAGGAATTGGAATCATCTCATTTGGATCACCCAAACTCAAGTTACAGTATTTTAATGCCAAACCTGGCTTCAGATGCCTAAATTACTCTACTCCATCATATTCCCCGATTCAAAAAATAAATCCATAAATTGATAATGGTTCCTATAATTATTTTCAGATATGGTTCTGTTTCTCCAATTGGAAGCATCCAATTTAGATATACAAAACTCAAGTTATTGCATTTTACATCCATACTACTCTAATTTGCAAAGCATAATCAGATTGTTCTTGCACATAGCTCCACTTTGATGGATTTCTAGGAACTTTGGGGTTACAAATTGCATATGATTTCTTCAAGTAAATTATTCCCCTAGAAGTATTGTTTACCCAGAATTTTGAATCACTCAATTTGGATGAGTGAAACTCAACTTACGCCTAAAACACCTCAGCTACACCCAAAACAAAGCTTACCCATTAGCTACCCGAAACTCACCTTTAAGCCCATACTCAGAAGCCTTAGAGATACAATTTGCTCATAGTCCCTTCTATACATTTGCATCTCTAACTCTTATAGTTCTTTACCAATTTGAATCACTAAACTTGGATGATTATAACTAACTTATAACCAAAACAAAAAAACAGGGTATTGGAAAATTTCAATAAACTCCTTTGAAACTTCATCATTTTATACAAAATTCTCAAAACCATCCTAACTCCAAAATCACTTTGAAACCCTTAACCTAAAAACAACTCAAAATTTATCTACAACCAATCAAAATCACCCTTTACATAAGGTTGTGTTTTTCCCAAATCCAAAATCATCAAAGAGGGAGTTAGGGTTAGTTTTTCTTACCTTAGCTCTCGGCCAAATCTTCTCTTCCTTCTGCTTGAACAAAGATATGTTCAAGAATGGAGAAACACACCAAAATACCTTCCTCTCCTCCTAGCCTTCTCCCTTTGCCTTCCTCAAACGTGAACGCCTCCAATGGGATTCCCACACTGCTCATCTCATTCCCCAATGTCACACCCATTAGCACATTAATTGGCTCTTCTCATTTTTCTTATTTTAAAGCCTCATTTAACTTTCATTTCCAATTTCATTTCATTTATACTTTGGCACTTACATTACTAATTTATGACCCTTTATCCTCATCGACATTTTTTACCAAATTTATTTGGGTCTCGTAAAATTTTAGGGATTTATCATTTTTCGTTTTTATCCATTTAATGTCAGTACTATAATTTGACTGTAATTACACCCTAAACATATTATTAAATTGTTAGGGTATTTTCTTTCAGCTACATAAAGATACTGTGCCAACCTATACGCTATAAGCCTATAAACAAGTTTTTGGCACCATTGTCGAGAACCTAACAGTCTTGGCGATACGCTGAAGAACTTAACAATAATACACATGATCGCCAACTAGGGCTTTAGCCTTTAATAAAATCTTATTCTCCCATTTGTAGGACTCTTAGGTCTCTATTGACGCAACTACCTTGATATGGTTGTCAATTGTGCTTGAAAAGCTGAAAACTGATCAAGTTCTAGCGACTCATGCTTGTTTTCTTTCCACTTATCTCTCTGATAGAGCCTGATAGTTGTTTTTAGATAATTCTTCCAACAACTCATATGCCTCCTATGTTGTCCTTCTTGTGATCGATCCTCCAGATGTTGCATCAATAGAGTCCTAGATGAATATGTCACTCCATTGTAGAAAATCTAGAATTGAGATGACAATTCAAAACCGTGATGTGGGCGTCTTCTCAATAGTTCCTTGAATCTGTTCCAAGCATCAAATAATGTCTCAGCTTCTCCTTGCCTAAAGTGACTAATTTTGGCTCTAAGCTCAGATGTGAGTGAAGAAGGGAAAACTTTTGTTAGGAATGCTTCAATGGGTCCTTGAGGTAGACATTGATACCAAGGTCTTGCCTTATCCCTTAATGAAAAGGAAAATAAACTCATTTTGATAACATCATGTGGCACTCCATTAACTTTCACTACATGAGTAAGTTCCAAAAAGTAAGCCAAATGTCCATTAGGATCTTCATATGAATAGCCAGCAAACTGATTTTGTTGAACCATAGAAATAAGAGTAGGCTTCAACTCAAATTTATTGGCATCAATAGGTTGCAATCTTACTCCAGAATAGTTATCATTTATAGCAAGCTTCAAAATTCCATTGTTCTTTGTTGTGGATTCCCTTCTTCATTTCTATCTAATTGATTTTCAGCCATGATTGTCTTTTCTACACACTTTGTTTTCCTCAAGCTTCTCTCAATATAAGTATCAAGAGGTAGAAGTTCAAAATGAGGCTTTCTATTTATACAACCAAGTGCTTGAAATCACAAAACAAGACTCTTAAACAAGATAAGCAAACTGAATACAGAGAAAAAGAAAAATAAAAGAAATATGCACAAATGTAGAAATTTTGCTCTAAGTAGCAAACTTCTTTCTCAATTAAAATATCAACTAGCATCAAATCATCGTCGCAAGCAACGTCGCCAAAAACTTGCTAGGTCTTTATATGTTGTATGTTAAATAGAACCTAAACTTCGCAAGTGCACGGGCCACAACAAGTAGCAAAGTGGTTTTATTTTTACAAAACCTAATATCGCTCCCATGGGAAAGGATAGTTCAATAAGGACTAAGTACCTTGATTACTATTTCTCACTATTTGAGATGATCAATGATTTGGGATGGAGATTTTCAAAACAAAAATAAAATAAAACAAAGGAAAACCAGGATGGATTAATGCTCACTCACAAGAAATGGGTCAATTTCGAGGAAAGAACTCAAGGATAAGGTATTAAGGTTGATTGCTTCCATTTATGCATTTTGATTTATGCAATAGAACTACCTGAACTATGTAAGAATTGGTCATCGCTAAGTCCATGCAATCCCCACATAATGTCAAATTGATGTTTTACCCTAATAAAATCCATTTAGTACTAGACATTTCTAATTTCCTAAACTTCTTTTATTAGGTTAAATTGATTACCACAATTAAATTGATTTCCATTTAGGCCCCGGGTTAATTTTCAGTTGTCACCATAGGAACCCTAGATGAATCTTTCGCAAATTAGGTCTTAAGATCATTCCCAACACAAATCAATTAGAAGAAACCATAATAATCCAATATTTACATCAACCAACATCAACACAAGCATATTTTCACAAAACTATTCTATAAATTATATAAAATAAAACATCAACTTCAACAATCAACCTTGGAGGATGTTTAGGAACTCATTACAACCCACAAATCCATCAAAATCATGTTTATTCCAACAATAATAGGGAAGGAGATGAGAAGAGAGCAAAAGTTAGGGATACAAAATAGATGGGAGGTGAAAAACTCTCAAAACTTTGCTCCAAGTAGTAAGAGATCCTCTAACAAGATGGATCTTCAAAATCAGCTCCAAATCGAAAGTGAAATGATAAAAACCGAAACCCTAGGTTGATTCTAGAAGAAAATGAGAGAAACCCTAGGTAGATGGTGTTCTCCCTCAATTTCTAAACCCTACAAACATAAAAATAAGAACATAAATAGCTCTTTGGAAAATGGATCGCGAACAAAGCAGAAAATAGTATTATTATTATTATTATTTATTATTAAAATTAATAATAATATTATTATTAAAAATAATAATAATATTATTATTAAAAAATAATAATAGTATTATTAAAATTAGTATTATTATTATTATTATTATTATTATTATTATTATTATTATTAGTATTAGTATTAGTATTAGTATTATTATTATTATTACTATTATTATTATTATTATTATTATTATTACTATTATTATTATTATTATTACTATTATTACTATTATTATTATTATTATTGTTGTTGTTGTTGTTGTTGTTGTTGTTCTTATTGTTATTATTAGGATTATTATTATTATTGTTATTATTAGGATTATTATTATTATTATTATTATTATTATTATTATTATTATTATTATTAGGATTCTACATTATTATTATTATTATTATTAGATTCTACAAATTTATTTTCTTTATTTTTATTATTAATATAAATATTAAATAATTTTAAAATGTGTAAGTTTCTAAGCATTTTAATTTGTACTTGCGCTTTGGTTTTCCATTAAATAATGAAATATAATTAAATCATTTTCTTTAACACTTTTCAAGAATCAAACACAACATTTCTCTCAATTTTTTTCTCTTACATTTTCCCTCAAACCTTTTAGCCACCGAACATAGTCCACTATTCTACTTTCAAAATGACTTCTAAATTCTTGATAACTGTCCTAATTCTTGGTAAGTATCCTAAATCAAATTCCTTACAAAAAACTCCTTGTAAAGGAGGACTTGAATGCGATTCTCATTTCACACGTTTCTGGAATTGGAGAATGGAACATTAGAGAAAACAACTTGCTAGTCTGACTATTACATTTGAGGTTGGTGTTAGAGAGAGTAGTGAAGGAGAAAATGCAGAGGAATTTGAATAGATTATTGAATTCTCATATAAAAGTATGAAAACTAGGATGGACTTCATTCAATGAGTTCAAAATATCAATGTCACTCTTAACCTTGCTTTTTCACCATGAATAAGGTATTTGAGTATCAACCTCTAAGATCATTTACTCCTCTTCAGCTATTCAACTACTTTGCTCAATGCCTTGAAAGCTGAAGTCAGGAATATACTCGTACTAGTACTACTCAAGCCTGGAGGTATGCTGTGTCTTTGTTTCAAACAAACTAATTCATAACAAGTTCAAATCATGAAAAAAAACATCTTAAAATGGTTTGAGGCCCAAGTTTGAAGAAATGGGTTTGCCAATAGACCCTCGTTTGCGCTTGTTTTTAGCAAGCATGAATCAAACTAACCGTAAATTAATTTTATTTTCGGTAGTGTTGCTGGTATGGAAGCCATTATTGATGTGAACTTGATCATATTCTAACATTTTATTTTTGTTGTTGCAGTTGCTGGGGGCAAAACAAACTCCCTAAAAATTGAGATCTTTCATCAATCTTTGTTTCTCCCCCATCTTTTCTTTGTTTTAAAATTTTGTGTTGATCTTGGATTAATACAAATTCGAAAGTTTATATGAATGGGTGATATTCGAACGTGTTTTGTAGGTTGATTTTAATATTTACAGAACTTTCTTTAGCGATCAGATTTGATATGAACATTAGAAATATTATAAGCTTATCATATCATTATTAAGGATATAATGGATGAAAAAAGGGTATATATATACGATCTAATGCCTAAATAGATATAAATTTAATCATTAGCTTTTTACTTCTGATCCATTCACTAATAGTTTGATTTTGTGACTAATCCAACCCAAACAAATATTTAATACTCTTAGTTTAATAAACTCTAGAAAATAATGTTTTAATTATGTTTCAGCTAGATGACTTATTTTATACATCAAATTGACTAGGACATTAGGCAAGTGATTGGAGATGACACAATAAATGTGTTTTTTCTTTTTTAATGATGTCTAATTTTGAAAAAAAAAAATACTATAACTTTAAGAGTTTTTGCAAGAATCATTAGCATGTATACTCTAACAAGCTATAACTAAAAACTAATGGTATTCCTTTCTAAAAAGTTAAATAAATGGTCAAAAGTAAACTATTATTGGAATATAAATATCAACTTTAAATTATAAATGGTCTCATTGTAACAAAGGACCACACACCAAAGCAATCACCGCTAGGAGTGACCAAAGGGAGTGTAACTATATCTTATTACTGTAGTTGTAAATATAATTGAGACTAAATGTTAACATATTAGGTGGTGGTCATGAGCACCAAAAAACATGCACACTTATAGTTTGTATCCGAAGTTGAACCCCACTAAAATGTGTTGGCTTGGGACTCGGTATTCATCCTCAATTAAATAAGGTCATAAATGGTGTTGTCATGAGAAAAACTAATATAGCATTGCTCTACTTTAGGATACTTAATGCAAGTAACTATAAATATTGCAAACCTATCATATCAAACAAAATGTCTAAGACAACCAAATAATACTAATGTCGGATGATGGGAATCTCAATGCTTTGAAATTGAGCTCAATATTAATCAGAAAAGTTATTCGTTTACGGTTATTGGTCTATAGTTCATCAATCAAATCATTAGACAAATAGTGATGTCAAAAATATATAGTTTATATTTTATTTAAATTAAATTAATTAAATGAAATATAAATAATAGATATTAATTAATTATCATTTTTAATAGTATTTGATTTTTTATATTTGATATGTAAAAAAAAATATAAAAATAAATATAAATATACCAATACATTAATTGCTATTGAATAAAAAATTCATTATATATAACAATAAAAATATATTTAAGAAGAAAAGAATTATAATATTTAGTTTAGTTAGTTATATCTATGTGTTTTATTTTTTAAGTAATAATAATTATTATTATTTAAATTATGCTAGATATGAATGTTTATATTTGTTTAAATTTTTTGTACTATTATATGATAAAATGCCAAAGAATGATATAAATAGATGTTTAACTTAATGTTTTAAACAATTGACTATCTTAATGGTTATCCACTTATTTTTTGAGTCACGGTTTATATCCTCATCATTCAAAGTTCATTTTATTATATAATTGCTAAATTAATATTACCACAAAACAACTTTGAGTAACTGGAACTGTAATTGAAATTATAATAACAATCTAGATATAATTAAGCCATTTGGCCAATTTCCAATTCTCCGCGAAGCACACCCAATCCAATATTTAAAAAAAAAAATTAAATTAGTTAATATAATATAACAATTCACTTGTAAACCCTAAGGATTGTCATGCCTTGAATCCCACTTTACGGGCATGATGATCATTCACACTAAGCAACTTTCTTTTGTAATTGAATAATTTTCAATTATCAAATTCCTATTAAGATGCAGAAATCTAAATCATATAAAAATGAGAGATGAAGTGAATTACAAAACTATAGGAAAGAAAAGAATCAAAATTCTTGCAAATGTTCATTTTGATTTCACAATAATGAATGTTTCTTTCTCATTATTATTTATACTCCTAATATTCCTAACTTAGTAATGAATGAGGAAATACGCATCTTTCTCATTCTTATTCCTTATTTCAATGTTCCAAATAGGCCATCCTATTAATTGAAGAAAAAAATTTCATATTGTTTTCTTTTTCATTTGTTTAGATGTCAATTGAAACTTTCCCGCCCACTTTGGTATCAATGTTGGTTGACAAGCAACGCTATTACCAACAGATGATTTGCTTCTGTTCATATGGGTAAGTGTTAACTATTCACAAATTGTTATTAAATTTTTAAAAGTAATCAGGTCTTTATTCCACTATGAAATTTAGCAAAATCACCAACTAGCATCCTACAATTTCCCTTCCTATAAATTTCTCATTTATCTAATTATAAACTATTTGATTTTTCAGGCCACAACAAGCAACAACATATCATTATTTTCTATTCCAAGCCATGTCAAACCCTCATGTATGAAGTTCTCTTAGACTGTTCTTACATCCTAAAAAGTGCAAAGGAAAAAAATTGTAAGAAAAATTATTTTCTTATGTTTATTTGTCAAATGAAAAGAAAATCAACATAATAAAATTATTTAGATACATACATATTCCTAAATTATTTAAATTTTAAATTGATGCATTAAAATGAATAAAATATGTTTAAAGTTACAAATAAAAATAATATGTGGGATTCATCTCTATTTTTATTTTCTTTCCTTTTGCTCTTTTATTAAGTTTGTTTTCTGAAAAAATTGAGAAAAATCAAGGGAATGAAAATAGAGAGGAAACTAGAAAAATGAAAAAATAAAATAAAAATAGAAACAAATATGCATATTACTTATAATTATTATATTCTTATTATTATTATTATTATTACTTTTTACTTTCAAACTTATATTTTGATTATTTAAATTAATTAATATAAATATAAAGTAATTTTAAAATATGTAAGTTTCTTAGTATTTTTTTATACATAAGTTTTGTTTTTTTATTAGATAGTGAAATATAATAAAGTCATTTTCCTTAACACTTTCCAAGAATCAAACACAACATTTCTCTCCATTTTTCTTTCTTTCATTTTCCCTCAAACCATTTGGCAACCAAACATAGTCCCACTATTCTACTTTCAAAATGACTTCTAAATCCTTGATAATCCAATCCCACTTACAAGTATACTAAATAAAATTCATAAAATGATTCCTGGTAAAGGAGAAAATGAATGAGGATTCTCATTTCACACGTATCAGAGTGTTCAAGAAGACGACTTGCTGGACTACTAATAAATTTTAGGTTGGTGTTGAGAGAGTGTAATCTAGGAGAGAATCCAGAGGGATCCGAATGTATTATTGAATTCTCATATAAAAATATGAAAACTTGGATGGACATCATTTCATGAGTTCAAGATATCAACCCACCTTTGTAAAACCCAAATTTTAAATTTAAATTTTTCTTAAAAGGGTAAAACAAGAATTTGCCTAATAATCTCTCGAGGAAAGCCGGATTTTCTTAGATATCCGATGATGAAACTGGATTGCAATCATGGAGTCCGTCTTTGCGAAATCTAGCACCCTAGTCAAATTTCAAGATTGTCGGAATTTCACGTTTTTAAAAAAAATTACATAATCGGGGTACGAGTGACCACGTGGCACTGTGTGGTGTGGCACCACGTGATTGTGCTACCAAAGCCGTACGGTCGCAAAGCCATGGAAGGGGGACCTCACCCCCCAACGATTCAAACTAATAAAAATAATAATAAAATAAAATATAATAAGTATATGAAGAGAAAGGGAGAAAAGCCAAACGAAAAAAATGGGGAGAGGAGGTAATGGAAGTGCAGTTGAAGAAGGAAAGGAAAGGAAATGAGAGAGAAAAGAAGGAAAGAAAAGGAAGGAAGGAAGAAGAAAATAGAGAGGAAAGAAGGAAGAAAGGGCGTTAGAGGAAGGAATCGGAACCAACATCGTGCAGGAGCGTAACCGAATGACAAAGGACTGTAAATTGTTTTACCAGAGGTAGGTTTCTCCTATCCCTGCTATTTTATAAATGTGGGCCACGTAATGGCTTCAACGGTTTCTACCTACTTCTTCAGGCGACCGGCATGTGTGGTTTGGTTGTTGTTGTGTGATGGTCAAAGACCGGTTTCACGAGGTTTTGGGACTGTCCGAGACCAAGCACTGTGTTCTGGGACGGTAAAATCCCGAGAAAAATGGAAAACGAGGGTGTGCCCAAAGTTCCCGCACACCTCGCGAATCGACCAGACAACTTCGACGACCATACTGTCCGAACCCGACGGCACATTCTTTGACTCTATGAAAAGCTTGTTGAATCTAGAATTTAATAAGATGAAGTGCTCAGCCAAACTATGGGCTGAACATTGGGCTAGGTCACAGGCAATTGAGGAATGGTCTGTTCTAGTTTCCTAACTCGCTTTCTAACCTAGCTTGTATCTGAAATGCTTGGGGCGTATGGCCTGAGCATGGAATTGCGTGTTGGATGTTTTGTGTGGTATTGATAAAAGTTGGACTTTCTGGACTAAGTCTAGGTTATTTTTGAGGCTAAGCATGGTCGGATTTATGGCCGAGAATGGCTAATGTGTGTTATTGCTGTAAATTGAATAACATGTTGAACGTATGAAATTATGTGATATGTGTGTGATATAAATGGAAATAATTATATGTATTAAATATAATTTATCCATGACACTTGACATGTAGTGTAAAAGATATGTTGCACGTGACACGTAGCGTACATGTAGGCATGAAATGGCATGCAATGACATTTGCATTGCATTTATGCATGGGACATCACGTCGAGTCGGGTGTGAGTGCATGGTTGGGGTCAACACTGTGTTTGGTGTTCAACCATAGTAAATCGACACTGTGTTTAGTGTTCAATGTATGTCGTGAGGACATGGTAAATCGACATTGTGTTGGTGTTCAATGTATGTCGTGAAGACATGGTTAATCGACACTGTGTCTGGTGTTTCATGGTGAGCTTAGTAAAATAGGATAACATCCAAATTGAGGCTCACGGTTGCATGGCATGAAAACTACGTGTGTAAATGGGTAAAGCAAGTAGAAATAGACACCCCCTCAGGTGAAAAACCTAGTATATAGTTTAGACATGAAACCGTCACTGAAATCCCATAAAAAATGTTGTATAGGCGTGAGGCGTCCTACGGTGATAACCCGGAAATCTATGGCCCACAAAGGCATAACACAAAGTACTTGGTAAGGAAATAAGTAGGCATTGAGGGTATCCAATGTGTCTAGAATTTCAAAACAAAAAGCTTTTGTTTTGGAAAAAAGGTCAGGGGTTGGACGTCCTTGATGGTTTTTCACACTTGTCATATGCAAGTGTGAGGAGTCAGTGAGGACTCAGGATTTGAGTCATGAGGGGCATACTTCATTCATGACATGTAGACATTCAAGTACAACAGAGTATAGGTACTTGAATGTGTGTGATTGAGATTGTATGTATTAGGATTGCATAGGTACATGACATGTAGACGTCGTCTTCTTAGGTGGGGAGTAGCCTTGGTAGGAGATATATGTACTGGGCTTTGCTCACCTTGTTGTGGGACCACCCTTTCAAGTACACGAGAAGACGACGCACCTTCGAGGCCGTGAGTACAAAGAAGGTCGGGTTGTGGCCTTGAGAAGTATTTTTGTAAAATATATTAGAATAATCTAGTTTTAATATATTTTGGCATGTAAAAGTGTAAATGAGTTGTACATCAACTGTTGTAAAATATTATAAGAATTTGTATATTTGTAAAAAAAAATATACACAAAGGCAACCATGAATATTCCGCGGGTTAACGAGTCACACCTGACCCTGATTGGAGGTCACACCATGGTATCTAAGTATTAATGGACCCCGGTTTTTCTAAGTACAAGCATAAATTTTGCATCGTAGTTTAAGTTAACGACACCAGGAGTTCTGTGGGGGTATCCACCAATGGTTTTTGCTATTGGCTTGTCATAGCCGAAAGACGAGCAGGGTATACAAATACCTAGATTAGTAAGTACGGGTAACATGACAATTGTGTACATTGATTGCTTTTGCGTTCTAATATGTTCCACGGGAGATGTAGAAATTGAAGAACAATAGGGTTAGCAAACATAACCTTAAGGGTTTGGAAAACGAATAAGCATGATTACGTAGGAATAATTATTTATTAGTGTTTGACATTATGCACCACTGTGATAAATGAAAAGAGAGAATCTCAAATTGATATCTTACCTTGTGTAGATGGCAAGTCGAGGGCACTACGTAGAGGTCAGCCCATCAGGCAGAGGCCCACCACCCCGCCGTTTCGATCAAACAGGCATTCAGGGAGGCGCGATGGGCACGTGATTTACCACTCCTTGCAATGCACTATGCAGTGCGGTCGTGAGGGCCTGAGTGACCTCCAGAGGTTTATGGGCCACAGATCATCCTCCTAATGCTCGTAGGAGGGACCCAGCCGGGTGGTGGACCATCGTCTCTGCAGGTAGAGAGTTTTAGAGGCTATGGAGATTACCTCCAATGTGACACAAATCCAACTAGGAGTATTCCAGCTAGAGGGTGAGTCCCAAGTGTGGTAGGACTGGGTAAAGACCTCCAGAAATTTGGAGGCAATGACATGGGGAGATTTTTGAGAGCTCTCTATGAGCAAGTTTTTCCCCGTGACGGCCAGCATGCCACGTTCTGAGTTTCGGGTCGAGATAGGATCCATGACAATACTCGAATACGTAGCTAAGTTCACAGAGTTAGCACGTTTCAGGGATGATTATGTGGCCACAAATATGGCCAAGGTCAGGAAATTTGAGGATGGTCCGGTTGTCCACCCAAGATTGTGGACTTCTCTCAGAGGATATGGACTTTATGGTCAGCATAGTTATAACTATAGAGATAGAGATTGATGATGCCCGAAGCATCCGAGATGTGGGTGCTAGTAAGAAAAGGAAGTAGAGTCACTCTTCTTCTAGCTCGGGAAAGAAGCGGAGGACTTATGTTCCACGAGGACATTCAATACAGGGTCGTGGCTATCAGGGCCAAGGTTAAGGCAAGGATCCCAGTCAGGCAGGGCCGATTATATGTTTCTACTATCACCAGCCCGATTAATGTGAAGCGATCGCTTACAGCGCGTAAATCCCAGTGATACGGACATCGCAAATCCCAAACATCGCGGGACAGCACCGATACGGTTTGTTCCTTCACCCCTATGGGCCGAAACGCTCACAGCAGAGTGTTACGCAAGCACCTTCGGCAGCACAGATGTGTCGTAGGGGCCGAGTATGATCGAGGCTCGTGACAGACTCATGTGCCGAGACTCTCGGGACCTGCGTGTGTACGCTGTTGGTACCATAGGCCGAGCGTGTAGATCACCCAAATATGCAGTGGATAATGCTTCTACTCTTGCACTTGTTGACTAGGAGTAGTGTTTTAAATCTCGCATGCATCATATTCCTATTATTGTCAGATCTTGTGTGATAGATTTGAACTCAAGGTCGAGACATCTCAAAAGTCATTGTTTAGGAATTCTCCCCTAGGAACTAGGGTAAGGGTTGATTGGATACATAGGAATTGTGAGTTAGAGATCTTTGGGCCTTTAATCATGGTGACGTAAGGGATCATGAATTAGGTTCGAGGTTGATGTCATCTTCTCGTGGATGGACTAATTGATGGCACACTAGGTCATCATATATTGTGATCGAATGAGAGTTATTACTTACACACAGGATAGAATTGGTATATGATTACCACTGGTAATTTCGAAACGAAATTCTTTTAAGGAGGGGAGAGTGTAAAACCCGTGAAAATTTTAAATTTAAATTTTTCAAAAAGGGTAAACGTAATTTACCTAATAATACTCCGAGGAAAAGCTTAGATTTCTTCTTAGACGTCTCTGATGACGAAACAGATTGCATCGTTGGAATCGTCTCGCCAAATCTAGCACCCTAGTTGAATTTCGTCGAATTCTAAGATCGTTGATTTCACAAAGCCAAAAATTGTATTAATCTGGTACGAGTGACCACGTGGCACTAGGTGGTAGGGTACCCGCCCGCCACGTGGCGTGTTTCAGCCGCATGAAGTAAATAAGGTCGCATGGGGTAGCCAACGATCGCGCCAGGCTTCGAACTCAACAAAAATCATACCCAACACTCCCACGAATAATCACAAAGATGTAGGCTATAGGATCGAAATTACTGTGGATGGGTTTTCTTCGTGACAAAATGACTTAATAAAGGATATTAAAATTGGTGAATTTGGTTTGATTATGGGATTTACTAAAAACAATGGGGTTTTGATGGTGAAAAAACCTGAAATAAACTCAAGTGAACAAGAAAACAATAAATATGTCTCTCAAGTAACAAGACATCAATAGATTCTGTGGCAACTAAGGGGTCCCTGCTCATTTTCTCGTCGAGAATGACATATAGGGGTCATCTCCGAACCCGATCTCATTTAGCTATAAAACCTAACCCAAAAATATTTATCCTTTTGAAAATGGCATCTATTGGCAATGCTGGTCACCGACAAAGGAAGAATAAGCCCCCGACTCCCCTTTCCACCAAAATATGAGAGGTAACTAATGAATCTCAAGTGATCTAACAATGTTTCCACTTAACCCTAAAAGCTACCAAATAATAATATTCAAGGAGATTCAAGTGGATAAAACCACAGCTAGAAAGTGGAACACACAATGACGACAGTGGATACCCGCGCAAGAACTGGGACCTCCAAGAGGGCCTCCATCCCCACCTACCGTGCTCTCTGCTCAAGGAGGAAGGGTTTTAGCACTCATCCTCCGAGCTGCTGGTCCTCGAGGGTGTTTGGCAAACAAAAATAGAAAAGAAATGAAAGAAAAGGGAGCAAAGAGAGAAAACTAGAGAGCCAAAGTTTCTCCCAAAATTCTTATCGTTGTATGATTGATCTTACAAGAACATGACTAAGCTTATATAGTACTTAGAGCAAGGGAAATTTCAAAAAACAAACCAAAACAAAAGCTATTACCAGGGTAGAAATGAAATTAACCAAAAACAGTAGTTTATAATATCAAAACAAAGAAGAGCGTAGAATTTCATTATAAACAAATTGGCATTGGGTACGAAATTTCGCTATATAGCAAAAATTCGCTATATAGCGAAAATTTCGCTATATAGCAAAAATTCCAACGTAGTGAAATTTTGCTTCAGCACTGTTCATCACTGTTCCATTGCAAACTGTTGCTACTATTCACGCTGCACTATTCCATTTCCTCTTGCTTTGATGTTCTTCATTCCCAGCTCGCTAAAATTGATAGAAAACCCTATGAAATTGATGGAAATCAACCCGACTTTGTTATGATTGGATTGACACGACGATTTGGCTTCCAATTCCCGCAAAAACTACAAAAATAGCCACAAAATGCGCGACAAGAGAATAACAGGACCTTAATGTGTAAATCTAAAGATTACAATGATTAGTACACAAAAAGCACTCAAACCTCAGAATAAATAGGGTTCAAAATAGCACTTTTTTGGCACTAATCACACCCCCCAACCTACACATTGCTAGTCCCTTAGCAATGAAAGAAAGAAAGAGAGAGCATATAAAACAAAATCAAAATTATGTTCACAAAAATTATTATATTTCAAAAAGGTTGTGAATGAGTAATGCCTAACCCTAAGTAAGAATCATCAAAGCCTTGTCCAATAACTATCTTGAGAGAATGAATGCCATACAAAATTGAGTATAAAAAGAGTTTCCTTCTCGATGACTCAACCAGGAACTTCCACCAAAATCTAAGTGTTTGTTGATCACCAACAATAAACTCCGCCAAACCGCACTCTCCCAACCTAGCTATCGCCACAAACTAAGCATGTTAACTCGACCCAAATAGATCGTGACCCACTCTATTCCACAACTCTCTTTTGTGTTGTAGGGGTGCAATTTGAGGAATCGACCTCAATAAAGTCCATGTAACGGGATCTACCGATGACCCCAACCACCAGGCTTATGGCACTAAGTCATAAGGATCTTTCGACCAAAAACTCTTTCAGTACTCAACCCCGGGACTGAAGATTTCGAACTCCAAAGACCTACAACTCGCTAAACTCTACCCATCCACCCGTGTAGCGAAAGCACTAAGCCCGGTGGATCCCAAACTCAGCCGGCTTAGGCACCTGCTTTAAAGCTACCATAAACCCCTGACCGTGCTCTGGTTTCACAAAGCGCTGCAATTTTCTTCTTTTTCTTTCTTTTCTTTTTAATTTCTTTTATTTTGAAAGACACATTGGCCTTCTATTCATGGGGGTCCTTAACCTATTAAAGGTGGTCAACGAAACTAGGGTAAGCTATTGCAAGGCTTAGGAGGCTAGGCAGTTTTTCAACCTATCATTGAAACCTAATGTGCTCGGTATGTGGTTAGCTAAAGGTGGAAGAAAAATGGTCGAAAGCAACAAGAGTTCAACTAACCATCCACTCAACTAGGCATGGAACCAATCTAACATCAATAGAATTGGACAAAGTTTCAATTTTTCAAACCACAGGTTAGGCAAAACACAAAAAAATGGGTGCAAGAAAAATAAGTCAGATAGTATAACAAATCTTTCACGAAAGGAGTACCAGCAAGCCACTCGAACATCACAAAATGGGCTTGCTCAAAATAGTAACAAAACATAGTTTAAAGCCACTTCTAACTCTCCCCTCAACCAATGCCTCTGTCCTGAATGGGCCTTGATTGGAGTTAGGGAAGGAAGTGTTACCTCCTTGATGAGATGTGATCGTTGTTGGATAGGAGACTTCGCAAGCTTTCCATCGACACCTTATTCACTCCGCTTGGGCTCTTCAAATAAACAAGAAGAAGAAAGTAGAGGAAAAAGTGACCAGTTTGAGAATTTTGAAAATTACACCTTCATAATAATTTCAAAAGTGTTTCTTTTTCTGGCTATAGCTCGACTTTACACTCTAATCTCTCCAATCCGCATTCAAAAAACACCTAAAACCTGACTTCGATAAAAAGTTACATGAAAACAAAATAAAGAGGCAAAACAGGGGAGAGTAGCGAAATTTTTCACGTAGCGAAAATTTCACTATAATTGCGAATTTTTAATAAATAAAATAAAATAATTAATAAATAAATAAAAATAATAATAATAACTTTTTTTTTTTGAGAGACAAAATTTTTTTTTCGATAAAATAAAAATAAAATAATAATAATAATAAAAACAAATATTTTTTTTATTTCAATTATTCAAAACTTTCGAGGAGCCTTTCGTGACAACAATTTTGCTACATAGTGAAATCTCCTCTTCGTTATGTAGCTTAAATCGTTACTCGCTATAATTGTGAAAATTTCGCTATTATCATAAATTTTTCGCTATAATAATAAATCGGTCCCCGATAATACGCTTGCTCCTCGCTTCGATCTTCTCGTTTCAAAATTTTCACTCAAACCGCAAAAATTAATAATACAAGAAAAATTAAGAAAAATTCATGAAAAGGGAAAACAAACTAGAACAAAGATTAATTTAAAATTTAGAGAAAATCTAAGAAGAAAAAATTATAGAAATCCAAATAAAATAAAATAAAACTTAAAATAAAACAAGAAAAAAATTAAAATAAAGCTGGGAGACTAAGCTCCCCAAAAAAAAAAAAAAAAAAAACCAATTCTTTAAGCCTCGAGGTCGCTGGAATCCGCCGGAGCTTAGAAATGTCGGTTCTCGTGCTCCAACCAACCAACACCCGAACCATCCATCGTACATGCAATGTGGGCAAATAAGCAGGTGTTCTTGATGTAAGGGCAGCGCTCTAACAAGGCTACTAACTTCCCGATATTTCAGACAAGCAAGCATGGACTGCATGAGCTTTGGGAACAAAAGCTGCAGGTTTTGAGTTTGTCGTGTGGGCGTGATGTACACCGGGCAAAGGCTATTTTGGGTCAAGCAAAGCACCCAGGATTCAAATTCATGGGGATTGGTCAAGGATAGGTTCGGGGCTCTTCCCACTCCGCTTCTTTTCCTCTACCTCCCCCTGCTTCCCCTGTTGGCAATTCCTCAGGAGCTTCCACTGGTTCCTGCATCAATTCCTCCTGGTCAGTCATCCACTCTCCCTCTAGGTTCTCCTCCTCTTGATGACCATGCTGAATGGTGAGCTTTGAAATGGAGTACTGCAGGTTGTCAAATTTATGCTCCATTTCACTTTGAAGTCCATCAATTATCTTGTTTACATTGTTTTCCATAGTGTCAATTTTCTGACATAATTGAGCATTGATTGTCTTCTGCGCTTCCTCAAAGTTACCCACTAGCTTGGTGAGGTTTAGTATGGCTTCTTCCATTGGAGAGGTTGACTGTGGATGAGGTGCATACTGGAGGCACCATGTGTGAGGGCACTCATCCACGGGAGGTGATTTCTAGTCCCTCATGGAACTATACGCATTGGGATTTCTCTCCATCGGGTATTGACGTTGTTGTTTCCCTCTAGGTGTTCCATTGGTCCACACCAAGCCAAAATGCACTCCTCAAGCAAAGAAGAAACTCAGGCAACACAAAAACAATCCCCGCAACAACTTTTTTTTTTTACAAAGGAAATGAACTAAAAATGACAAGAAAAGGATAAAAGAGTATTCACCAAAACTTGTGATGAGGATCAAGTGTTCACACCAAATGTGCACTTAAGCACCATCCCGCAACGCCATTTGATTTGTGCCACAATAGGGGTTTCTTGATCAAAATTTTATATTTGGGTTTATTCTATTGTCAGAATATGAATTCATCAAGTAGTGATAACGAAGCATAGGATCGAACATGGATGGGTTTTCTTCATACAAATGACTTATAAAGGATATTAAAATTGTAAATTTCGGATTACTATGGGATTTGCTAAAAACAAAGGGGGTTTTGATGGTGAAACTGAAATAAATTGAAGTGAAATAAGGTGTACACAAAGATGTCTCCTCAAGTATCGTGATATTGGGCTTAGAATTCTAGTATAACCGAGGGGTCCTCGGGTTCATTTCTCACTGGGAGGATGACATATAGTCATCTCCGAACTGCATCTTCATTTAACTATAAACCTAACCCAAAATATTTATCCTTTTGAAAATGGCATCTATCACAATGTTGGTCACCGACGCTGAAGAATAAGCCCCCTGACTTTCAATGGGTCATGTAGGTAATCTGACGAATCTCGGCATCTAACAATAAAGATCCACTAAACCCTAAAAGCTGTACCAACAATAGCCATTCAAGGAGATTCCAAGGGATAAACCTACGCTAGAAAGGGAACACAAAGGATCGACAAAGGGATACCGTGTGGAGACAAATTGTGGGACCTCCACAGCCTCCAGACGACCCAGCCTCTCTCGCTTCAAGGTGTGAAGGGTTTGAAATACCATCCCCGGAAGTTGTCATCCTCGGAGGGTGTTTGGCAGCCCAGAAAATAGAAAAGAAAATGAAAGAAAAGGGAGCAGCAGAGAAAAAAAACGGGAGAGCTAAAAGCTTCTCCCCAAAAATTTATTACATAAGTGATTGATTCATGAAGAACTCTAATCGAGCTTATATAGTGCCTTCAGAGCAAGGGAACACAAAAACAAACCAAAACAAAAGTTAACATAAGGGTAGAAATGAAATTAACCAAAAACAGGGTCGTTTATACACAAAACAGCAAGAGCAGAGAATTTCGCTATAAACAAAATTTTCGCTACATAGCGAAATTTCGCTATATAGAGAAAATTCCAGCGTAGCGAAATTTTGCTTCAGCACTGTTCCATTGCTCCCTGCTGCTACTATTCATGCTGCACTATTCCATTTCTTCGTGGATGTTCTTTTCTATTCCATTGGCTAAATTGGATAAAAACCATATGAAATTGATGAAATCAACCCAACTTTGTTATGATTGATCGACATGACAATTTGGCTTCCACCTCAGAAAAACAAAAAAAAATTAGCCACAAAATGCCATCGTAGAATAGTTGTGGACCTTAATGTGTAAATCTAAGCATCATAATGATTAGTACACAAAAAGTACTTAAAACCTATAATAAATAGGGTTCAAAATAGCACTTTTCGGGCACTAATCAATGTGGTCGCTTATACACAACAAATAATAGTGCAAGAGAGAATTCGTTATAAATAAAATTTCACATAGAGAAATTTCATACAGCTTAAAATTTCGATATATAGAGAAATTTTCGCTATATAGCGAAAATTCCAACGTAGCGAATTTGCTTCAAAGACTGCTCATCACTGCTCCATTGCTCCCTCGTCACTATTCATGTTGCACTATTCCATTTCTTCTTGCTTTGATGTTCTTCATTCTCGGCTTGCTGAAATTGATAGAAAACCATATGAAATTGATGGAAATTAACCCGACTTTGTTATGATTGGATTGACACGACGATTTGGCTTCCAATTCCTACAAAATTTTTCAAAATTAGCCACAAAATGTGATTAGTAGAATAGTAGGGACCTTAATGTGTAAATCGGGTTAATTACAATGATTAGTACACAAAAAGCACTCAAAACCTATAATAAATAGGGTTCAAAATAGCACTTTTTGGGCACTAATCAGCCACATAATGGCCTAACTGTTTCACCCCATTTCAGGCGAATTTAAGATGTGTGTGGTTTGGTTTGGTTGTTGTTGTGTGACGGTCAAAGACCAGTTTCACAAGGTTTAGGGACTGTCCGAGACCGAATACTGTGTTCTGAGAAGGCAAAATCTCAAGCAAAATGGCAAATGGGGGTGTGCCCAAAGTTCCGCACACCCTTGCGAATCGGTTACATCAACTTCGGACGACCATAACTTTCTCATCCAAAATCTTATTCACGTTGCTCTAGACTCTACGGAAAGCTTGTTGAGTCTAGGAATTTAATAAGATGTAGTTATTAGACAATCCATGGGTCAACATTAGGCCGGGTCACACGCTGAGGAATGGTTAGTTCCGTTTCTAACTCGCTTAACCTAGCTTATATCCGAAATGCTCTTGGGGTCGCTGCATTGGCCTCGAAAGCAGGAAGCGCATGCTGGGCGGTGGTATTGATAAAAGCTAGACTTTCTGGTCTAAGTCTAGATTATTTTTGAGGCCAAGCATGGCCGAATTTATGGCCGAGAATGGCTAATGTGTAAGCACATCGTAAATCAATAACATGCAATATGTGAAATTATGTGATATATATGTGATAAAATGGAAATAATTATATGTATTAAATATAATTTATCCATGACACTTGACATGTGGTGTAAAAGACATGTTGCATGTGACACACAGCGCATATGTTAAGACATTGAAATGACATGCAATGACATTTGCATTGCATTTACGCACCTTGAAGGTATCGCCATCAGCCGGGTGTGAGTGCATGGTTGGGGTCGACACTATGTTTGGTGTTCGATCATGGTAAATGGACACTATGTTTAGTGTTCGATGTATGTCGTGAGGACATGGTAAATCAACATTGTGTTGGTGTTCGATGTATGTCGTGAAGACATGGTTAATCAACACTGTGTTTGGCGTTCGATGGTGAGCTCAGTAAAATGGGACAACGTCCAAATTAAGGCTCACGATTGCATGGCATGAAAAGTACGTGTGTAAATGAGTGAAGAAAGT
>JAEQBH010003016.1:0-268247 GCA_016808115.1 Tetrastigma voinierianum
CCTTCGAGTCATGGACATGTCTGAGTTCGAGGTCATCCCTGGATGGACTCCGGTTGACTGCAGACATTGGGTTGTCATAGATTGTGACCGTGATGAGAGTTACCGCCACACACTGTATCGTGACTTTGTGTTGTGTTTTAAGGAATATATGATGCTTCACCCCATACCGTAACGATTCACGATGGCACTGCAGCTTGACAAGTCACAATAGCCTTACTCCCGGAGGACGAGGTGAGACAAGATATGAATCTACCTCGGGTGGTTTGCGAGTACGGGGATGTTTTTCTGGACGAGATACCGGGATTACCTCCACCAAGGGATGTAGACTTCCGCATTGAGTTGTGATCTCGTCTGTCGCCCATTTCTACGATCCGCATAGATGGCGCCTGGACAGTTGGCTGTGGAGCTCAAGGTCCGGGATATGTGATATCGGGCAGCACTCATTAGGACCGAGCATCACCACTGGCGCTCCCAGGCTCTATTTACGAAGAAGAAGGATAAGACCCTTCGACTATACAACGATTACAGATAGTTGAACAGGGTTACAATCAAGAATCGATATCCATTACCGAGGATTGATGACTTGTTTAATCAGCTGAGGGGGGTGCGAGTCTACTTCAAGATAGACCTTCGCACTAGTTGCCATCAGTTGAGGGTTAGGGAGGCAAACATCCCTAAGACAGCGTTCAGGACGTGGTATGGGCACTTTGAGTTTACAGTGATGCCCTTTGGATTGACGAATGCACTGACAACATTCATGGACCTCATGAACAGGGTGTTCCAGCCCTTTATAGATCAATTTGTGGTGGTATTTGTTGATGACATCCTAATCTACTCCCAGTCAGAGGAGGAGCATGAGGATCACTTGAGAACCATACTACAGCTTTTGAGGGATCATCAATTGTATGCTAAGTTTAGTAAGCAGTTTTAGCCATCGAGGTGGGGTTTCTCGACACGTGGTGTCAACTTTAGGTACGCTCTGCACTTAAGGTCAGAGAGGCTATGATGAGTTGGGAGAGGACCAATCTACTGAGATACGAGTTTCGGGATCGTGGGGTATTACAAAAGGTTTATAAAGGATTTCTCCCAACTAGCAGCGCCTATGACGAGATTGACCTGGAAGGAGGTCAAGTTTGTGTAGGATGACTCATGTGAGCGAGCGTTCCAGGAATTGAAGAGGAGGCTTACTTCAGCTCCTATTCTAATAGTCCCGAAAGGGGACGTAGGCACATGGGCAGTACCATGCTTCGGGCGACGTGACCGGGATGTTCCCGATGGCGCCGAAAGTCAGGCTTATGGTTCTTGACAGCTTGAAGAATCACGAAGTGCACTACCCCACTCATGACATGGAGTTGGAAGTTGTAGCTCCCACTCGAAGATTTGGCGCCACTACTTATATGGTGAGTAGTTTAAGGTGTTTTTAGACCACAAAAGTCTAAAATACATCTTCACGCAACGAGACCTCAACATGAGGAAGCGTAGGTGGATAGAGTTTTTGGAAGATTACGACTTCACTTTGCATTACCATCCCGGTAAGGCAAATGTGGTGGCTGATGCGCTCAACCGAAAGTCACGAGGAGTATCACAGTATAGCTTCCTGAGTGCATGATGCTCAGACAAATGCAAGGTCAGACTACGCCACGAGCGAAGCCAGTGGTACCTAGAAGTTCCACGGCTACGCTGCCCCATCGAGTGAGAGGATAGAGTCCTGTGGAAGGACGCAGAACTAGTGTCCATCAGCACCGAGTACACAAAACAGAAGAAGGTCACTATCCAATACGCATGGTGTCTTCAGATAGTGGGACAAGTTATGGTCCCCCGCCGATGAATTCCGAGGGAGGAGATCCTCGTGGAAGTTCCATCGTCCCAATTCAGCATTTAGGTGGCATCGAAATGTATCATGACTTCATCACCAGATATCGAACGGGATGAAGAGGTGATGCCTGTGGATTTCTGTCCGATGGTGTCTCATATGCACAAGTCAAGGCCGAAAGCACCGAGGTGCCAATAGGCTACTCCAGCCATTAGAGATACGGAGGAAGTGGAGCACATCACGATGGACTTTGTGACTCACTTGCCACTTTATTATCGCGGGCATGATGCGGTGTGGGTTATGCTGACCACTCACCAAGCCTGCGACATTTTCTCGCGCCAATGTGATTACCTTACTGAGGAATTCTATAGGCTGTATATACTGAGATAGTACGATCGCATGGAGCGCCACCTATAGTATTTGATCGATCCCCTAAGCACGGCTCAATTTTGAAGAGTTTCCAGAAGGCCATGGGGACACAAATTGAAGCCAATGAGTACCGCTTCATCCTCAGACGGATTCGCCAATCGAGCGACCATTCGGGATTTTGGGAGGACATGTCATGAGTAAGGCTCTTGGATCTCAAGGGTAATGGGAGTGGCTACATGCCCTTGGTAGAGCTCCGCCTACAATAAACAAAGAATCGGGCGAGTATTTAGGGGATGGCGCCTTATGAGGCTCTACGGAGGCCATGCTCGACCACGGGCTATGTTAGACGAGGTGGAGAGAGCCCTAACACCGGTCCGTGATTTGATTAGGAGACACCCTGAGAAGGTGGGATGATCTCGAAGCCGTCTCCCATCGCTTTAAAGCCGGCATAAGAGTTACGCTGATATACGACGACGACCTTTAGAGTTCGAGGTGGGGCGACAATGTCTTCGTCGATGCCAAGAGAGTGATGGGTGATCCGCAGAACGCGGAAGCCGGCCGCCGAGGTACATTGGACCCTTCGAGGTACTCAAGAGGGTGGGCACGGTTGCATATCGATTAGCGTTGCCGCCGAGTTTGTCTAACGTTCATGAGGTGTTTCACGTCTCTATGCTCCGGAAGTACACTCCAAATCCAACTCATATAGTGGATTGGGGAGAGCTTGTTTTTGATGCGGATGGACCTTCGATGAGGGACCAGTGCATATCATGGATAGCCGAGAGCAGGTTTTGCGTGGCAAGGCTGTGAGGCTTATGAAGGTGTTGTGGCAGCACCGAGGAGTCGAGGAGGCGACATGGGAGCGCGAGGACACCGTGCGCACCAACTATCCCTTCACTGACAATATGTGCGCTTTCTAGTCATTGTTTTAAATGACTATCGTAGATATGCATGTGTTGATTGTGTGAATTTCGGGACTAAATTTTAAGGTGGGGAGAGTAAACCTATGAAAATTTTAAATTCTAAATTTTCAAAAAACTGGGAAAAGTGGGGACTCAGAATTTACCAAAATAAATCGATGAAAAGCCAGATTTTTCTAGATCTCAGATGATGAAACGGATTGCATCGTTGGAATTGTCTTGCGAAATCTAGCTACCCAGTCGAATTTCGTTAGATTCCGAGACAGTTGGAATTTCACGTATTTTGAGGCAACGAATGTCGGGCGACACATGGCGAGCCATGCGGGTGACACATGGAAAACCATGTGAGTGACACATGGCAAAGGCCTATGCATGTAGGACACATGGCAAGCCATGTGTGTGGCACATGGCATGCCTTGTGTCAACATGCATGGCACCTTTGAACACTATATAAGGACCTTCACATAGCGCTCAGAGACAAGCAAGTAGAGGGGCGAGGAGGAAGCCGAAAAGAGAAGGAGGAAGAAAGGAGAAGAGAAAGGAGGAAGAGAGGCAAAATAAAAGAGGAGAAGAAAAAGGAGGAAGAGAGGAAAAAGAAAGAGGAAAAGGAAGGTGTGTCGTGTAGTGAGCAAACCAAGACGGCGAAGAACTCGAAACTGCGCTACAAGAGATAGGTTTCCTCCTACTCTAGTTATTTTACGCCTAGGGGCCATGTAATGGCCTACGGGTTTCGTCCGGTTTTCCGGGAAAATTTGTATGTTGTGTGGTTTATGGTGAATGTGCATGGTCAAAGACCTATTTCATAGGTTTTGGACTGTCTGAACCAACATTGTGTTCCTTGATTAGTGCCCAAATAGTGCAATTTTGAGCCTTGATTATAGCAGGTTTTATGCGCTTTTTGTGTACTAATCGACTTCAATAACTCAATTGATACATTGGGTCCCGGCTTTATTATTGATCACATTTTGTAGCTATTTTTAGTAGTTTTGCAGGTCAAATGCCTTATAATTCTTCAATTCGATTCAAAAACAATGAACCCGAGCCGAATTCGAAAATGCAAGGTTGAATCAGAGAAATTTTGGAGCAAAAACACTGAAGAGAAGGAGCTCAGAAATTTTGCTGCAAAGGTTGCAACTCGCAAATTTCGTGAACTCCCGCGGAATTTCAGAGGGTTGCCAATTTTCGTAACCCGCGAACACTCGCTCCCGCACCCGGGCCGCACTTGTCGATCGCTTTTAACCCACCTGGGTGGTTTTATACAAGCTCGCCTCATGTAATTTTGGTTCTTTAACACATTATTGTAATTTCCTTATTCTCGGTACCTATAAGCCTACCGCTTGTAATCAAATCAACTTTTCCCCTCAATCAATCACGCTAAGTACTAAGCTTCCTCCTCCGTTGGCCGGGTGATTTTCCTTCTTCTCCCTTCACTCGCACTGTAGCCAAACACCCCTGATGACTTATTAAATCAAGGTCACCTTAGGTTAAAATCTCTAAGCATGCTCTCCCTAATGTGTGTATTTAAGTAAGAATTTTTGGGTTCAATGATACTTTCACTAGATCCATCGATGCCCAGCTTAGTTGTCTCTATTAGTTATCAGAGGTAGCTTTAGATATGTTTTCACCGTTAGACATTTATGCCTAATCAAATGCCATCTTTCAAGAGGAAAACTTTAGGTTTAGGTTTTAGCTAAATGGAAGATCCGTCTGAAATGACTATATGTCATGCTCCCTAACGCGAGGATAAAGACCCGAGTACATGTCGGTTAACCTAGAACCCTAAGCCCAGTGACCAGAGACTTCAAGGAATTCTCTCTTAACTTTTTACTTTAGTTATTTCAGCTTTCAACCATTCACGCACACTGTTTTCCACACACCCTATAAATCCAACGAGAAAACACCGTTTTCAATGCACTGTAACTCTTCTCTCCGAAGAAAACCCATTCTCAGAACGACCAGAACCACTATATTGCAAGAGTTTGCTACGCCACAGTAGGAATCCTAGGTTATAAATTTTGTTGGATCTCACACCTACTCGCCAAACGAATCAAATGGCGCCGCTGTCGATGCAGCCCTGGGGCTGAGAAAATGTGCTGAACTGCGATTCATCACAAGTTTTGTGCAATCTCATTCTTTATTTTGTCATTTTTCCCTACTTGCGCTTCAATATATAGGGGGAATTTGAAAACTTCACCGCAGAGTTTGAAAATTTCACTGCAAGTGCATCGTTACCCCCTATTTGATTTGCAATAACTACAACCTTTTTGTTAGTCTTACTGCTGTTGGTTTCTGCTTGTGGTGTGTTAATAGCGGCTTATGTAGGGATGTAAAACATCGCAGTGTTAGAAAGGCTAGGTGCTCCAATCGAACAAGGCTATGAAGTTAGCCTGCACACCAATCAGATGGAGACCCCACCTAAAGAACAGTAGAGCCAACAGGGGGTTCATCGGGAACCCAATGCCTACCGATCGATGAGGGATCACATTCACCCACCAAGGGTGAGTGCACCCTCATGCATCATACCCCTTCGCAGGATGTAGCAAGGAGGACCTTATTTGCGCCCCTACTCCCGACTCTTCATGGTATGGGAAAATGAAAATCCATACACACATATTCGGATTTCGAGGAGGTTTGCACTCACTTTAAAGGAAGGTGCATTTGATATGAACTTGCTCGCTGAAAGCCTTCCCTCAATTTCAAAGATAAAGCCGTAATTTGGCTTAATTCACTAAGGCCAAGGACCATCGAACCGGTGGGACGTGCCACGCAGGTGATCCCAATCAACAAAATTTGTATCCGAGACTCTCCCATCACGTAGTAAAGTTACTGCAAAGATAAATGTCTAGGCCGAACACAGGATGGGTTTTGTACAAATGATTCGAGTGAAGTCAAAATGGTGAATTTTGTTCGATTTTAAGGTGGTGATAAAAAACAAGGTTGGTAGTTTGCAACCGAAAAGAAATAAAAATAAATGTAAAATAGGAACCCTTGAAGTCTCTGGCCACCGGTTTGGGGTTCAAGGCATTCAACATGTCCTCTGTCTTTTCCTCGAGTCGGAGGACGACATATAGTCATTTCCCGAACCTCCGCCATTTGGCATTAAAACCTAAACCCTAAAATTATTTCTTCTAATGTATAGCATTTATTACCCCTTAATGTTTCAAACGCTTAAAACCCTCACCGGATCTAACCGTGAGCTCATAAATGACAATCCAAATGGGCATCGCGGGATCTAATAGTAACATCCACCGAACCTGAAAGCTCTCACAAATACCGGCCACTCAAGGTACATCACGTTGATTCAAATCTAAAAAGTGAGATATAGAAACAAGTAAAAAGGGAATAAATATCATATGGAAAACATGAGGACAGCTTCCCTCATGAGATATGGCATTCATGAGCATTCAAGTCCCTAACAGCAGTATACGGCCTCAAAAGGCAACCTACTAAGTAACTAATAAGAGACAACTATGGATGACAAAGGATCTAAGCTTAAGCATCCACTCAGAATCAATAAAGCTTGCCAAATACACATTGGTTAGGCTGATTTAGGAGGTTTCAACCCTTAGAGTGAGATGCGTGGAGCTTAAAATGCTATAAATGCAATGTGATAAATGAGAGGGCATGAAAACTTACTCCAAACTCCCCACCAGTGACCCCCTCTTCAAGGAAAGGCTTTAGCCAAGACAAATTTTGGTTTGTCATCACCAAGGTATGTTTGGTTGCTGAGAAAATGAGAGAAAGAGGAGAGAGAAAGAGAAAAATGCGACCTAAAATGAAAAATCTGCGCGTGTCTTAATATTAAAGTTAGGGTTACAAAAACTATAAGTTGGCTTATATAGCATAAAGAGGTGTGAAATACCAAAAATGCAAAATATAAGATTCTGATAGGAAAAATGATTATATGAGAAGATAGTTTGGATCAAAACAAGCGAATAATTTATGTGTGGGTTAAGCTGGCATGGCGAAAATATAAGGCGTGCGAGAATTCAAAATTTTTCTCTTATGCATAGTAATTTGGCTAAGCTAAGCGAATTTCACCTTAGCGGAATTGTGCCTGCTGGGAATTTTCGCTGGGATTGCAGAAGAGATTTCGCTATGCCATAGCGAAGAATTCGCAGTTCCTGGATCTGCTGGCTATTGTTCCATCCTGCATCCTGTGCGGCTTGCTATTTTTCTGGCTTTCCTTCTTCTTTCCTCCGGTCTCGATGCATGATGTTGAGTTTGACTCGAATTCTTCATGTTGGATCGACTCAACAATGTTGGCATTATTATTTCATGGCGCAAAATTTGCCACAAAATGCGTCAGGTAGAATAAAGTAGGGACCTTAATGTATGTAAATCGGGTTAATTAGATGATTAGTATACAAAAGCACTCCAAAACCTATAATAAATAGGGTTAATGTGCTTGCCACGGGCACTAATCACACCCCCAACCTACACATTGCTAGTCCCTTATGTAATGAAGAGAAAGAGAAACGCTACAAAAATGATAACAAAATAGCGTGCAAAAATGGTATTTCAAAGGTTGTGAATGAGTAAGTACCTGTCCTAAGTAAGAATCATCAATAGTGTCAAATAAGCGTCATGAGAGAATGAATGCCATACAAAATCGAATTATTAAAGAGCCTCCTTCTTGGTGAATCAGCAGAAACTTCCACCAAAACCTAAGTGTTTATTTGATTAGCTCTCAACAACCAAAAAAACATCATTGCCACTTTCTCTGACTAGCTCTTTGCGCGACTATGGCATGCTAACCAATGACTCGTAGATCAGTGCCCACTCTTATTCCTGACTTTTTGTGTTGTAGGGTCTGTCTTGAGGGGCCGACCTCACCAAGTCTGCATGTAGCGAGGGGATCCCAGGTAGGCTCCAGCAGGTGGGCTTGGGGCACCAAGTCATAAGGATCTTTCGACCATAAACTCTTCGGGTTTCCACTTTGGAACTGAATGATTTAGGACTCAGCACCTACAACTGCTGACTCCACATCCACCCGTGTAGCCTGCACAGTCGGTGACTCCCGACGGTGAGTTTAGGGCACCCAGGGCTTTGACTTTATATCATATATGCCCCCTCGACCGTGTATAGGTTTCAAGAATGACGATTTTTTTATTCTTTTTCTTTTCTTTTTTCTTTTTCTTTTTTATCTTGCTTTTTCACAGGTCATAACCTATTAGTAGGTCAATGAAACTAGAGTGAGTTATGCAAGTAAAAAGGAGGTTCTTTTAATTTTCCGGCTATCTATTGAAACCTAATGTGCTCGTGTGGTGGCTAAAGGTGAAGAAAAGGTTTGAAAGCAGCATGGAATTTAAACTAATCATCCAACTCAATTAGGCATGGAGCCGTCTATCAATAGAATTGGACAGAATTTTTCAATTTTCAAACTATGAGCTAGGCGAAACACGAAAATTTTGTTGCAAAAGCGGTCCCGATTTTGTGGCGTAAGTTGTTTAGTATAGCAGCTTTATAGAAGTTGATAAACCCTTTAGTTATATCACAAAGAAATGGGCTTGCTCAAAATGACTCTTTCTAAAAATATGAATCTGAGCCACTTCCTTAGCTAACTCCGACTAGGCATCTCTGATGTGTCAGAAATGGGGCTCGGATTGGAAAATTGAGAAGGAAGTATTTACCACCTTCGATGAATGTGATCATTTCTGGATGAGATATGCACAATCTCCCATGAGCACTGTATTTGCTCATTTGGGCCCCAAAGCAAAACAGTTATGAAGAGAAGAAGGGGAAAAAAAGTGACCGGTTAGACATTTTAAAATTAAACTTTCATAATAATCTCAAAAATGAGCTTCTTTCTGGCCATATTTGGATTCCACACTCTCTAGCTTTCAGGTACTAAGAACGCCTATAAACGGGTTACATTTGGGATAGAAAAAGTTCATATCTGCAAACAAATTGGAGGTCAAAAGTGAGATTTATAGCGAAAATTTTCGTTAAGCCTTGAAATTACGCTAAACTTGCTTGAAAATTAGGCATGTAAAATATTTGAAATTTTTTTTTTTTGAAAAAACAAAATAAAACATCATAATAAATAAAAATAAAAAAAAAACAATTTTTTTTTTTTTGTTGAGAGAGCAAAATTTCTTTTTATTTTTTTATTTTATTATTTATATATATATATATATATATATATATAAAATTAAAATATTTTTTAATTTTTTAGAAATAAAATAAATAAAAAAACAATAGTTTTTTTTTTTATAAAAATAAAAAGAAATAAATAATAAAAAATAAAATAGAGCAAAAATATATAAAAATAGAAACTTTTTTTAAGACAATTTTTGTTGAGACATTTTTTTTTTATATATATATAAAAAACGATTTTTTTTAAGAACAATAAAAAAGAAAAATAAAATATAAATTTATTTATATAAAATATAAAAATATATAAAATAAATAAAAGCAAATAAAAATAAGCTCTTGTCTTGAAAAAATTGTCTTTTTCCATGCTATTCTTGCATTTGCTAACCATCCAGTTTAGTTATATGAAAATTTTAGCATTCGCTAAGGGTGAAATTTTAGCTATAAGTTAGAAAACTTCCCATCTTCAATTGGCTTTGCAGTTTTAACTGTTAGTTGGTTTCAGCATCTAGGCGGCAGTGTGCAAGAAAATTCTGAAAAATTGCGAGAAAAGTGGGAAAGCAATTTGGAACAAAGATTAACTTAAAAATTATGGAAAATCTAAGGAGAAAAATTATAGAAATCTATTTAAAATAAAATTAAACACGAAAAATTTAACACAAAAAGTGGGGAAGGCTATGCTCCCCAAACCGATTTTAGGCTTTGGAAATTTATTTTGGCCAATTAGACTAATAGAATGCTAAGGTCAGTGCTCAAACTTGAACCCACTTTACCCAGAGACCATCCACTATTCACCATGTGGTATGCAGTACGCCATCGTTTTGATGTAGTGGCAAGGTTGTACATTTGGCCACTAATTTCTTAATTTTTGCATATGGTGACAATGGGTTGGACTTTAGCTTTGGGGCTATGGTTTTTAGGTTTCTTTGCGGTGTTGGTTGTCAGTGCGGTGAAGGTAGAATATACACTTGGTCAGGTAGGGGGCTGCGTTCAGGTTGTTTTTTGAGTTGGGCGGTGGCATTGAGATCCAAATCTATGGGGTTTGGATTGCCAGATAGTAGGCCCTTGGGACTCCTCCCCTTGTCGCTCCTTCTTCCTCCTTTCCACTTTGCCCTCCTCGGGGTCGGCGGTAGGGGAGGTTTCTTCTTTCTTCTCCCATGGCCCACTACACACATAGTCCAGTGGGGCATCACCGCATTTTCTCGGGGAGATTAGCACCAAGTTTCTCTTTCAATTCTTTCTTGAAAGTACTTAGTTGAGCTTGTTCACCTTGAAAGTAGTGTCGGTCGGGCACTCTTCCTCTTGACTCTCTTCCTCTTGCATGATCGAGCTGTGATAAACTTAAAAATTGAACAACACAAGTTTGTCCGATTTCGGCACTGACTCCATTTCACTTTGAGAGTCACTTGATCTTCTTGTTCGGGAGCTCTCCATTGTGTCAATTTCCTTGTGCTTGTGGGCGGTCACTCCCCTTTGCTCCTCTATGAAGTATCCACTTGTTTGCCTCAAGTTCGGGATGGCTTGTTCAACGGGGGATGAAAAGTTAGTGGCACAGGCGTTGAGGTAAAATGTGGAGAAAGCGGGAGTTGCATGAAGTTGAGGAACTATGAAATAATGATTGCACTCATCCATTGGTCTCCTATAGTCCCTCATGAACCTAAGGTGGTTTGATTTCTCTCCACGGGGTTCTGACCCAGATTTTCCATACTGGGGGTTCCTGGAGTCCTCATTGTCCACTTATGCTAGGGTTACTCTCCCGCTTGAATACTTTCGCTATGTTGCTTTCCCTGCTTCCATTGGTCACCAGGTCAAATATGAGAACATTCGATCTGTATTGAAAATAAGACATAACTCTGAACAACACCAAAAGCAGTCATACGAATTTTTTTATTTTTATTTTTTAGAAATGAAATAAAATTCAAAAAAAAAGAAAGCAAACAATGAAAATATAAAGAAATTCACGAAACTTGTGACTGGGATCCACTGAGTGTTCCACCGACTTCGTGAATGCACTTAGGCACCATCCAGAAACAGCGTCTGCATTTGATTCGTGCCACAGGTAGAGTGATCAGGAATCAACAAAAATTTGTATCACTATATTCCTACTACTGCGGTAGTCAGCTGCTGATGCTGCAGTGTTCTGGGGATTCGAACACGGGGATGGGTTTTCTTTGCTAAATGATTTGGGTGAAGTCAAAATGGTGAGATTTTTGTTTGGATTTTAAGGTGGTGATAAAAGCTCAGTGATCTGGGTTGGTGGTTTGCAAGGCGAAAAAGAAATAAAATAAAATGTAAAATGAACCCCTTGAAAGTCTCGAACTATGGTTTAGGGTTGGCATTCAACATGTCCTCGGGTCTTTTCCCTCGCGTTGGGGAGGATGACATATAGTCATTTCCCAGCAGGATATTCAGTGGCATTAAAACCTAAACCCAAAATTATTTCTTCTATAATCATAGCATTTGGCCACATAATGTTTCAAAATGGTTAAAACCCTCAACTGGATTTAGCATATGAGGGCTATAAATGACAATTAAATGGGCATCGGTGGATACAATAGTAAACATCCGCGCTGAACGCCCGGCTGCCAATCACGGCCCGCACCGAGGTACATCCGCGATTGATTCAAACCTAAAAAGTGAGATATAGAAACAGTAAAAAGGAATAAATGCTAACATTAACATGAGACCAGTTCCCTCATGATATGTGGCGTCGGTGAGCATTCAAAGTCACTAACGATGTGCATATGGCCTCAGCTGACTATGTAGTAATAGAGAGCAGTAAGTGGATGACGGTGGATGTTAGATTAAGCATCACGTAAACACAAACTTGCAAATACATTATTTGTTTGGATCTAGGGTTTCAACCTAGAGTGAGATCACGAGGGGAGCTTTAAATACTCATAAAAATGCGGTGTGATAAATGAGGAGGGCATGAAAACTTACCTCGAATTGTGGGGTGCCCTATCTTCAAGGAAGGGGGCTTTAGTAAGCATACCTTGGTTTGTCATCTGCTAAGTGTGTTTGGTTCAGAAAATGATAGAAAGAGGAGAGAAAGAGAGAGAAAATGTGACACAAAAATGAAAATTGCTTGGCAGCGTGTGCGAAAGATTAAAAGTTAGAGGGTTACAAAAAAGCTATATAAGTTATTATATAATACACTCTGAGAGGTGTGAAATACAAAAATACCAAAAAATATAAGATTCTGATAGGGACAAAATGGGAATTATGCAAAAGCAGTCGTTTGGATCAAAATCAAAGGGGGATCAATTTCGCTATGCATAGTGAATTTAAATGCATGTAGAAAATATAAGGCATAGCGAATTCAAGAATTCGTATGCAGTAATTTTAAGCTAAATGACGAAATTTCACTAAACTGTAGAAATTTGTGCATAGTGAAAGAATTTCGGTGGGATTGCGAAAATTTAAGCTGTGCCATAGCGAGAAATTCAGCATTCCCCCTGGATCTGAGCCTCTGACCCCTATCTACCATCTGTGACTTGCTATTTCTACCTTCTCTTTACTTTTTCCTCTTGGTCTCTCTCGATCTATGATGTTGAGTTTGACTCGAATTCTTCATGTTTGGATCGACTCAACAATGTTGGCATGGTCGCTCACTAATGAAAATTTTGCCACAAGGCGCGATCAGTAGAATAGTAGGGACCTTCTATAGTAAATCGGGTTAATTAAGAATGAGATTGTGAACATACAAAAGCACTCAAACCATAATAAATAGGGTTCAAAATAACACTTTTACAGGAACTAAATCAGGGATATTTGCGAGGGCGGAATTTTTGAAGAAGTTCTTCAGTGCCCATAAGACCCGACAATATGAAGATTTACACCTTTCACGGCTCATGACGTTGAGAAATTTTATCCAATCTTTGGGAAGATATCACACTGAAACCATCGTGCATTACTTACTCTGTGGCTTTGATACCATGGATGCTAGTGAACCATTTCTACAGTGGAATGTCCCCAGATCCGTATGAGCAACTCCACAGGAACATGTGTGGAGGGACTTCCTTAGCAAAAATCAGTGAAGCCATGGACTTTTTTTGAACTTCATTATGTTTGAAACCTCAAAGGATGGGATGGCCAGAACTGAGGGTAGAGAGAATAAAACTAATAGTAAACCAGGAGGCATTTGCCTTGCGGCAGAGGACGGTAGGCTAAAGAGGCTAAGTTGTCCACCTGCAAATAGAAGGGATGGAAGGCAGACAAAGCAGCCCCGGGAGAGTGGGTTGGCGAGGGCATCTAGTCAACCTGTGTTTCAATTGTGTCAATCTGGGTCACCTGAGAGCATTGTCCAATTTCTCCTTGATGGGGGTGATGGTTGAAAATCACGGAAATGTTGTGGAGACCGAATGGGCCTGGCCCGGTGCCCGATATGGCAACACTTATATCCAAAATGGAAGAACCACTGACCTAGCCTAGAAACTGCTACCCTCTAGTATATGTTCCCAATGGTCCACGCCTCTCGGCGGCGATCTGGCTGCATCCCTTTGTGGAACTGACTATCATGAATTTGAGCAAGGTGGTGTGGAATTTTATAGAGGAGCAGAAAACTATCAATGCCCAAATTAACCAAAGAATAGAAAAGGTAGAAAGCTCCATGGACAAAAGAATTGATGGGCTTCACAAAAGCCTAAATCATAAATTGATACCATGAAGTCATCCATCGTTAACTGAACAATCGATACGAATACTTTGGAAAAGGGGACATTCCTCGGGACCTTTACCCGATCCACAGGGAGTGCATGAACTAAGCTTTCGACTAACTTTATCGAAAAGAATGGATGAAGTCAGGCCATTATAACTTACAGGTGGTAAGGAAATTAGGCGACCAGGAAATGCTGAGCACTGCTTGAAAAAAGCGAACGGGGAGGAAGAGGAGCTGAACACATAAATCATTAAGAGGATTCGATGAGTGAAAGCATGCCTCCCGTTTCCTGGCCTAAGAGAAGCGAAAAGAGAGGCTTCTAAGCAAGAGGCATCACGGAAGTGCGAGGGCAGGTCAAGGTGAACATCCTTTGCTTGACATGGCAGTCAAGCGGGTTTCCCGACCTATGCAAAATTTCCACAAAGGACTTGTGCACAGTCAAAGAGGTTGGGCATTGACAAAGGAAAAGCCTTCTAACATAGCAAGTTAGCTCCATTATCAAGTGCAGAACGATTTAGAAATAAAGATCCTAACAGGACCCCACCTATTTTCAATCCAACAATGGAGGGACTGCGTGACAATGCTGGCAGCGGGTTTCGGGAGCTAGTGTCAGCTTCTTGCCGTACTCGGTGTCTGAAGCGATTGGGTTTGGGGAGAGGCAAGCCTACCCGACACCACGTCGCCAGCGGGATCGATCGATTGAAAATACCAAAAGGTATAGTTGAGGATGTCTTGGTATAAATAGACAAATTCTACTATCCAGTGGATTTTGTGGTTCTTGATACAGAGCCAATGGCAGAGAGTACTCACCAAGTGCCCATCATACTTGGGAGACCGTTTTTGGCCACCTCTAATGCTATAATCAAGCGCCGAGAAATGGGGTTATGCATCTCCACCTTCCAACAACATGACTTTGGGGCTGACATTTTTCACTTGAGTAACCAAGGATAAACGGTGAGGATAGGGTAGAAGTCGGAAAGTCTACCTAAGTGGCACGGGTGAGGAGAAACCACGGTGGTGTGAACTCTGAGAAGAATTAATGAGAGACCAAGGGGAGCGGAGTTGATGAAGGATCCAGCGCATCAGTCCCACCACTCACTGCATGTCCCGTACCACCGACACCACCCCGGAGAGCATAATGCTTAACAACCCGGAGCGAAGTTGAACTGCTGCGAGGCTGCCCCCTCACTTCTGGCATGGAGGGCTTCTGCTCTCCTTGACTATGAGACCTCTTATGACATAACAGGGGGTAGGTTTGCTTAGGAACAGGAAACCACTCCAGAATTTTAATTAGATTTTTGTTTTGTTTTTCCAATTTTAAATTAGGATTTTCATTAATAACCTTTAATTTCAAATTTTGTGAATTTTTTTATTTTCTAGCTTAACTCTCATAATTTTTTTGGTCTTGTGTCGATTGCAGTGTTCGATCTGGGAGCGAAATTTGCTGAGAATTTCTCAGGGTGAAAATTTTCGCAACTTGCGAAAATTTCGCAGGTTGCGAAATTGTGACTGCGGAACACTATTCATATTCTCACTTTGCAATATCGTTTCCGCAACCCTCAGGTTTACGTTCCTGTGATTAAATTTATTTTCTTTTGAGCGAATAATTAATGGTGCTAAATTCCATTAATTGATTTTGTCTCCCACCTACCCCTCCCTCTGGCTAAACCCTTGTTTACTTTCATTTCATTTCACTTCATCTTCAGTTCCCCGAAAAACCCATCTCATCTCCTGGTTGCTCTTTCCCTTATGCCGGGGGGACAATGGCGAGGCTAGAGCTCATTCTTCGGGCCGCGGGTGTGCGAGGCCCTCCCCTGCCGGGACCTCCTCCAGTCCCAACTCTGCCGTGGCGTCGGCACCTCTTCCTTCTTGCGACGGGCGCAGCCCTAAGCGTGCTGCTTTGCGTGCCCTCTGTTGTCGCTTCATGCACCAATTCTTATCTGAGCCTAGCATTCTTGATGCTAAGGGTTCCTCTCGTGGCCCCTGCCCGAGAGGGAGATATCTCTGGGTGGAGCCCACCCCACCACCATCGCCGCATCCCCCAGAGACGGCCGGAGGGCGCGGGCGGACCCGGAGGCAGGGGGAGCCGTGCCCGAGACCCAGGGCGCCACCCTCACCACCTTATCAGGGTATTGTCGAAGCCCCAAACTTATCTCCGGCATCCATCATCAGGCGACCTTACTTCCCATCCCGGGGAATGTTGACTATAGAATGAGAGATTTCCATGGGGAGGTGTACTACGATCTCCTGGCATTTGCAGCAGATCTGGAGCTCCGAGACTCCATGCTCCTCGTGCAGCGATATCATCTGGAGCCGTTCATGGTGTCGCGTCGATTCTACTATCCTCGGGTAGTCATCGAGTTCTTTCATATGATGACATCTAGGCGTGAGGCCAACCCGATTGCTCTGCACTTTTCTGATGACATTAGACGGGGATACTTCGGACCTCAGGCATGCAGTTGCTCTCAGATCTGCCAGTGTCGCTATGACATAGGCGATTTTTAGATAAGTAGCCCCATCCCTCGACCGGGAGATGGTCTGCTTCTCTGTGGGCTATGAGGTGGAGTCGATTTTATTCGACGGCACCTCCGCGTATGTAATAAACCACATTTTGAGGTCTAATATGTTTCCACTTCAGCATATTGTTCAGAGGAGAGGAGTGATTCGTGCCACGATAGGGTGATCCGGAATCAACAAAATTTGCTTCCTATTTTCCTCCTACTGCCGTAGTCAAGCTACTGCAGCATAGCGGTCTAGGGTCGAACACGGGGATGGGTTTCATCCTGAATGATTCGATATCATGATTGAAAATGGTGAGGCTTTCATTTGGATTTTGGTTGTATTTAAAAGTGTAGGGTGGTTGTTCACTAGGTATGAAATAAGCAAAATGAGGTGTGAGAGGGAGACCTTGAGGCTTGGGTCAGCTTGATAAAATGGGGTTATAAAGGTGTCCTCGGGTTATTTCCCTCGCATTGAGACCGATGACATAGTCATAGCCAAAATCGGATCTTTGTTTGGCTTTAAAAACTAACGCAAAACTCTCTATTAAGGCTAAAACATGTACTTAGCATTTAATGTTCCGGCCGGTTTGGCTTATAGCATTTAACCTCATTTTAGTGGCTCGTAAATGACATCTAAGAATGTCAGTGCATCTACAATAGAATGCTGCTTGAACCACTAAACATGACAGTATTGACCAAAGGAAAGACATTAAATAGCATTAAACCCTAGTTTGGAAAGTTTGGAACAATAAGCTACTTGATGCACTTCATTTAAAAACCGAGGACCTGTGAGCCACCGTTAACCAACCTAAGCAACCCTCCCTGCTAGGGTTTGAGGAAGCAGCCAAGCATCCCTTGAGTTGTCATCCTGAGGTGGTGTTTAGCGGCCAGAAAAAATGAGAGAGGAGAGAGAAGAAGAAAGCTGTGAAAACCTAAATGAAAGGCTGCGTATTCTGATTGTAGAATGCGAGTTAGGGTTACAAAAGTATAAGGTGGCTTATATAGCCATCTGAATGTGTGAAATACCAAAAATACCTAAAATATATGATTACAATAGGGACAAGAATGGGGTGTACAAAAGCAGTCGTTTGGATCAAAAACACAGGGGGACAAATTTTGCTATGCATAGTGAATTTCGCTATCATAGAGAAATTTCGCTATGATAGCAAAATTTCGCTATCATAGCGAAAATATGAGGCATAGCGAAATTTCAAATTTTCGCTATGCACAGTAATTTTCGCTATGATAGCGAAATTTCACTATCATAGAGAAAAAATGTGCATACTTGAAATTTGCGAGGTTGCGAAGTACACTAGCTATGGTTGCGAGAATTTTCGCGATCGCTTGCGAAATTTTGCAATTCATGAGTGAAAATCGCAATACTGCATTGCCTCCCACGTCATTTCGGCCTCCATATCTTGATTCGGTTGACATTTCTTCATCAGGCTTGATGAAATCGCAGGAACTCTATGCTCATCGACAAGTACAAAGCGAGCTTGAAGTGAAGGCTAAGGTTCCCTAAAACTGTGAAACTATCTAAAAGCGACCTGAAACAATATACGGTAGTACTAAATGGACTGCATGTCAGTGAAACGAATTCATATGATTAGTGCGCAAAAGCACTCCAAAACCTATCTTAAATAGGACTCAAATAGCACTTTTGGGTACTAATCAGAATATCTTGGAGTGTTATATCGCATTTAAGAGGATATTGGTTCAATGGTGGCGAATTATGACGTCCTTGTTTCATTTCGAGGGCTGGGGTCCGTAAGTCTGCCGTGTAGAGTCCATGCCTCTTTTATTTCCTCGTATTATGTCAGTTAAGAGCCTGGGTTCGCGGTCGAGCCTCGATTGGAGCGTCCCCGCCACTGTGAGGCCACCCTTACTATCGATCGATGGCCGGAGCTGGGCATAAGGCCTTCAATCTTCCCCTACGGGATCAGGCGATGAATCGGTGATGATGGTCCTGAGGGGACTGTCCTCATAGGCTGAGCCACATTGGGAGCCTCCGGCTCCGGCTTCACCAATACCCCCCTCTAATCTCTTGACTCAGCGGAATTGCAACTCCGGTATCTCGACATCAGTACCTCAGCTCCGTGCCCTCTACCTCTCTGGGCTGGGCCTGTGCCAGCTGCTCGGTCGGATATGCGGAGTAGGCACCTCATATAGCCCTATCGATACATTACCCTCGCCCGGGGACTTCCTTGCTCATGGAGCCCGGTCGCGCATTCTCGACCCTTATGGCTTCATTTGCGGCTTCGGTACACTTGCGAGAGGATGACCTGCAGAGGTACGCGCGGCCACGGATCAAGCCCCGACATCATGCATTCTGGTGCCTTGGACCTCCTGTTGTCTCTTCGCGGGGCCCTGCTTTCGAGAGCGGTATCCACTCCCCGGGTAGGATCGGCTCCTCCACCGTCGACCCTGACTTAGTGGATGTGTTGCGAGTTGCAACGGCGGCTAGCCACTTCACCCGGCTGACACCTCAGCACACTTGGTGGGATGATCCTTCTCCCCAGCCCACCCAGATTGAGGAGGGTACCTTCCTCCGCTAACTTTCTGGTTCCCATCTTGGGACGGAGTTAGTGTTGGAAGTGATGTTCATACTTTTGATTTTAGTTTTACTTGTACCACATGCCAGCTATTATTTTATATACTTAGAGGCTTGCTGTTTACTTCTTTTTTCAAAATTCGAAAATTTTGTAAATTCACCTTGATATATATAATACAAATCTATTTTTCTACACTTTTGCATCTCATTTTGCCCCTTTATTGTGGTGGTTTTGCCTTTCCTGTAAATTGAAAAGTTAAAGCACTGTATGATACCAAATGCTAGAATGGTTCCATGCCTTATTGAGTTATTAGTCAGTTGAAGACCACGATAGTTGCCCACAAATATTCCATGGAATTCTCTAGCCACACCCACGGTTCACGTGGATTTCATCAATGGGCCTAGAAGCTGCATACTTCCATACTTTACAAGCCGCCTTAACTTAAGTTTACAGCCCATAATAGATTAAGAGTTCCTTAAGAAGAAGGCGATATTATCTCTCTAAAAGAAAAAGCGAAAGAAAAGCGAAGGAAAGAGATAAGTAAAGTTCTTGTTGCTTTGCTTGAAACTAGAACACGGTCAGGGGTCTGACCATTACTTTAAAACACAGTGCCCTAAACCAACTAGTTGGGAGTCACCGACTTAGTGCTCACTACATGGGTGGACGGGTGAAGTTTAGCGAGTTGTAGGTGCTGGATTCTCGAAATCATTCGAATTAGAAATTGAAACACTGTAGAGTTTGTGGTCGAAAGATCCTTGTAACTTGATGCCCTAAACCTTAGTTGGTTGGGAGTCGTCGGTGGATCCCCGTTACACGGACTTTGGTGAAGTCGAATTTTCAGCATTGCACCATGTCTGATAGAAGTATGAAATAAATGTGGGCCCAGATCTATTTAGGTTGGTGAAAGGTCAAGGTATTGGCGATGGATTTGGTTGGGGAGGTAGCTTAGCGACTTGTGGTTTAAAGCGATCACCTAAAGCACTTAGATTTTGGTGGGAAATTCAGGCTTCCTTGGAATAAATCTTTGCCACAGAAGCTTGTTCTTGTATGGTGTTCTCCCAATTTGGTCTTTTATACAAAGTCGATTTGTCATTACTAAAGGTTGGGCATTATTTACATACTTTTTGAATAGACGATCCATTTTGCAAAAACATATCACGCATGATCTTCTTTTATCATTGCTAGGGACTACATGATATCTCGATTGAGGAGTGATTAGTGCCCAAATAATGCGATTTTGAGCCTTGTTTATAGCCGGGTTTATGCGCTTTTGTGTACTAATGGAAGCTTCAATAACTCAATTGATACATTGGAGTCCAGAAGCTTTGTCGCCGATCACATTTGTAGCTATATTTGGTAGTTTTGCGGTCGAAATGCATAATTCTTCAATTCGATTCAAACAATGAACGTAGGGTCGAAGATGCGGAGTGAATCGAGAGGAATTTTGGAGCAAAAACAAGCGAAGAAGGGCATGAAATTTTGCTGGTTGCAAAAAGGTTGCAACTTGCAAATTTCACGGGTTTATGAACACACGCAACTGCGAACCTTTGCTCTAACTTTGTTGGTAGCACCTTGAAAAGAGCGCTTTTTGGTGGTTTTAGCAAGTTTCGTATAATTTTGGTTCTTTAACACATTAGTGTATTTCCTTATTAAGGCCTATATAAACTCAGTGCAGTAAATCAAATCAACTTTTCACTCGATCAATCGATCGGAGTTTGGCAGAAGCTTCCTCCCTACCTTCCATTGATGCTTGCTGCTTCTTCTCCTTCACTTTCTTGCACTTTCTTGGTAGCGAAACACCCTTGATGATGACAAATGAGGATGTCATCAACCCACAGATATGAGAGGGAAGGCCCTTTGGTGTGGAACAAGGCTTAGCGCATGTTCTCATGCTCTTCATGTATGCATTTAAGGGTATTTTAGCCTTAGCTTATACCTTAGGTTAAAATCTCTTAACATGCTCTCCACAATGTGTATTTGGCAAGCTTTTGGGGTTAAATGGATCTTTCCTTTAGATCATAATGCCAGGTTAGTTGTCTCTATTAGTTGTGTAGGGTGGGGTTTTTGAGATATGTTTTCTTACATTAGGAACATTTATGCTAATCAAATGCCATCTTTCAATAGGAAAACTCTTAGGGTTTAGGTTTAAAGTTAAATGAGTCAGGTTCGAGAAATGACTATGTCATGCTCCACTGCTTGAGGATAGGCAGAGTACATGTGGTTGCCCTAGAACCCTAAGCCCAGTGGCTCGAGACTTCAAGGAATTCTCTCTTAACTTTTTACTTTAGTTATTTTAGTTTTCAACCATTCATACACACTGTTTTCCACACACCCTATAAATCCAACGAGAAAACACCATTTTCAATACATTGTAACTCTTCGGCGAAGAAAACCCGTCACGTGTTCGACCTAGAACCACTATATTGCGATAGCTTTGCTATGTCAATAACGATAGGAATCTAGGTTATAAATTTTTTGATTCGAACACCTACTTAGCCAAAGCGAATCACCGACCTTGGCAAATCCCGACGAATGGCAAACGGGGGTGTGCCCAAATTTCCGAACACCCTTGTAAATCGGCCGCATCAACTTCGAATGACCATAACTGATCAGAACCGATTTGCACCTTCTTGGACTCTGGGCTTCGTTGAGTCTAAATTTAATAGAATAAAGTGCTCAGCAAAGCTTATGGGCTGAACATTGGGCTGGGTCTGAACAATTGAGTAATAGTCTGAGTACGGTTTGGAACTACGTTTTAGAATCGGTTTGTAAGCGGCAGCTTGGGGCTACGTATGGCCTGAGCGGGGGAGTATGTTCGTTTTTTGTGTGGTATTTACCAGCGGACTTTCGATTAGTACCAAAGAAGTGCTATTTTGAGTCCCCATTTAAGATAGGTTTGAGTCTTTTGTGTACTAATCATGAATTAAACCAATTGACTTGTGTGCGGTCCAGTTTAGTACCCTACGATTTTGTTTCGAGTTTGTTTTTGGTAATCTTGCAGGTTTTGTGAGCCTCAGCCATCATTCCAAGCTTGGCTTCGAGTTGGTGCCGATTTATGCGAGTTCTCGAGCCAGATTTCATCAAAGTAGGGATGAAGAAATGTCAAGTTGTAATTGATTGGAGGTTGAGATTTGGATGCGGGGAGGCAATCTTGGGATTGCGAGATTTAAGCTATGGTGTGAAAATTTTGCAGAGTTACAAAAATGTCCAACCATAGCGAAAATTTAGCAATCCTAGCATTATTATCACATTTTCACTATGATAGCGAAATTTCGCTATCATAGAAAAAATTCGCTATCATAGCGAAAATTACTGTGCATAACGAAAATTTGAATTTTCGCTATGCCTCACATTTTCGCTATGATAGCGAAATTCACTATGCATAGCGAAATTTGTCCCCCTGTGTTTCTTATCCAAACGACCTCGTTTTGTGTAATTCCCATTTTGTCCCTATTGTAATCATATATTTTGGTATTTTGGTATTTCACACATCTTGTATGGCTATATAAGCCACCTTATAATTTTTGTAACCACAGCTTTGATTCTAAGCTGTGTCATGACTTTTCATTTAGGTTTGGAGTTTCTCTCTTCTCTCTCTCCTCTTTCTCTCATTTCTTGGCTGAGTACAGCCTTTGAGGATGACGACTCAAGGGATGTTTGGCTAGAAGCCTGAAACCTTGAAGAGGAGGTTCTTCAGGACCCAGTTAATGGTGGTTTGCAGGTGGTCCTCAGTTTTTAAATGAAGCAGGTACTGCAGTTATTGTTCCAAACTTTCCAGACTAGGGTTATTTAATGTCTTTCCTTTGGTCAATACTTGTCATGCTTTAGGGTTCAGTGCATTCTTAATGGTAGATGTACTGACATTCTTTAAATGTCATTTACGAGCCACTGAAATGAGGTTAAATGCTATGTTTTCAAACTGCTGGAACATTAAATGCTAAGTACAAGTTTTAGCTCAAATAGGAGAGTTTTTAAGGGTTAGTTTTTTTAAACTAAACAAAGATCCAGGTTTTTGCTATGACTATAGTCATTTGCCCTAATGCGGAAATAACCGAGGACATAGCATAACCCATTTTATCGAGCTAGTGATGAGCCTTCCAAGGTCTCCCTCTACGCACCTCATTTTAAGCTATTTTAGTTACCTATTGAACGAGCTTGATCTCCCTTTACTTTTAAATACAAATCAGAAACCCAAATGAAGCCTCGCCATTTTGAATCATGATCACGAATCATTTGTGGGATGGCTCCATCCCAGGTGTTCGACCACAGGCAAACTATCTTTGCCGGTAGCTGAACTACGGCGGTAGGAGGAAAAATAGGATACAAATTTTGTTGATTCGGGGATCACCTGCCGATGACACGAATCAAATAGAGCGCCTGTAGGGGATGGTGCCAAACTAGAATGATGAGTTGATATGTACTTGTAATCCCTGATACAAGTGTTGGTGACCTTTTAATCCTTTTGAATTTCGTTTGTAAGAACTGATTTTTTTCTCAACGATCCTTCTTGGGAAGTGTTTTTATTTTTACGAGTCGAGTTTTGTTTATGCTCTTGATCCTTTTTAAGCGAAGCCTCGTTTGTGTTCTTTGCTTTGTCTCATTTTTGTGTTGCGGGGAGTTTATGCATCATTGGGATAGAGGCGATTCGGTGAAGCTGAATCAGTACACCGGTTGAAGCAGTGTGAAATCGGTGTGAGCGGTGACGAATGGATCCTTTTTGAGGCAGTGAGGAGTCGGTAAGGCACTCGGTGAATCAGCAGCATACGGATAATGAGGGGACCACATACACCCTCCTAGAGTGAGAGTGCTCCCTCCCTGCATCTTACCACGCTGAGGATGTAGCGGTGAGACCTTATTTGGTGCCCACTTCCCAGCATTCATGGTATGGAAAATCCATACACCCACATAAGGGATTTTGAGGAAGTGTGCATAACTTTTAAGGAGGATGCAATTGATATGGATTTGTTGAAGTTGAAGGCATTTCCATTGACCCTCAAGGAGAAAGCCAAAATATGGCTTAATTCACTGAGACCAAGGACCATTAGAAATTTGGGTAGAACATGATAGAATTCCTAAAAGAGTGCCCCGGTGCTCCTGAGACCCAGCCAATTTGAAGAAGGCGAATCTACCGTTTGCTACCCTTGACAATGAGAGGTTCTATCGGTGTTGGGAGAGGGTTCATGAGACCATCGGTGCTTGTCCACATCATGGTTTCGACCTTGGATGCTCGTGAATCCACTTCTATGGTGGTATGTCTCCAAATATGAAAGCGACTTTAGAAGCATTGATATTATTGGAGGGGACTTCTTGAGCAAGCACCCAGATGAAGCCATGGACTTTTTGAATTGTGTGGCTGAAACTTCCAAGGGATGGGATGAGCCAAACCTAAGGGAAGTCGAGAAAATGAGGCCTTCAGTCCACCAAAGGGGAGGAATCTTTGCACTTTCTGAGGAAATATAGATGGCAGCGAAAGCGACTTTGACCGAAAGAATTTGGAGGAGCTTGAATGAGAAATCAACATGGTGAAAGCGGTGAATGGTGTTTGCATCTCACCCGGCCTTCTTCAATTGTCGATCCAAGCGACCACCTTGGGAGGCGGTGTCCCGGTCGTTCGTCGATGGGGACTTAATGCGAGACATGCCCGGTCTTGAGTGAAATAATACTACAAATGCTCATATGGCCTTACTTATAACCACAGTGGAGAAATCATCCAAACCTTTTGTGGAAGCGAAACCCGCATATGCCTCACGCAGCCTGACCGGTTTGTCTCCGCCGGCCTGGCGGCGACCTCCACCTTCTTCCCACATTTGGTAGGCAATTACGAATTTAAGCTAGTGGTAGGCACGTTTGTGGAAGAACAAAAGGTGCTGAATCTTAAAACCCAATCGAGAAAATTGAAGAGTAGAGGCTCCCTCAGCCGGAAGATAGATAGCATGCATTACGAGGTTGCGAAGTTCCATTACCAAGTTGTCTAGCCGACGGGGTTCGAAAAAGGAAAATTTCCTTCCCCAGATGCAATAAAACCCCAGGAGTGCATAAATAGGCTCGGCGAGTGATCGGAAATGCAAAAAATTGATGAAGTCAAAGCGGTGTGACTTTGAAAGTGGTAAGGCGAAGGTCAACGGTCCGGCACCAATCAACGACTCTGTTAGTTAATTCGCCAGAGGAAGAACAATCAGCAAACGGGGCAGAGATGAAGCCCAGTGTACCCCCTCCTTTCCCACAAGCACTTCAAAAAAAGAAAAATTCAGTCAACCAAACTGAAATCTTAGAGGTGCTACGACAAGTAAAAGTCAACATCCCTCTTCTTGACATGATCAAACAAGTCCCAACATATGCAAGTTTACGAGGGGACTTGTATGGTAAAGAGGCCTCGATGGCAAGCCAGAGGCCTTTTGACGACAGTGAGTGCTATCATTGAGTGCAAAACTAAATTTGAAATAATATAAGGACCTAGGATGTCCTATGATCTCAGTTAATATTGGAGGCTTGATTAGAAAAACACTATTAGACTTGGGAGCTAGTGTGAACTACTACCACTATTCATGCAAGCGACTTGGTTTGGGAGGAAGCCCAAACCCACCTCCGTCACTGCTTGTCTTTAGCCGATAGGTCTATTAAAAATACCGAAGGGGACCATTGAGGATGTTCTAATACAAGTGGACAAATTCTACTATCCAGTGGATTTTGTAGTACTTGACACGGTACGTACTTGATGGGAACTAATCATGTACCCATCATATTGGAAGGCCATTCTTGGCTACTTGAATGCTATAATCAGCTGCTTGATGGGGTTATGCAACTAACGTTTAGAATATGACTTTAGAGCTCAATATCTTCCATTTGATAAAAAGGCATATGCACCCGATGGAGGGCGATTGTGAAAAGTTTGCATAATTGTCCTGATTCTTGAAGAAACGGTAGATGGCCGGCCGAGGTCTGAATATTAACCAGGAGTTATCAGGTGCCTTGGAGAGCAACATGAACCTCAATGCATGAATTTGGTGCAAGGGTATTGGAGAGAAAATGGAAATTCTACCTCTGTTGGCTGGTGAAGAACCAAAGGAACCTCAACAGTTAGAGCTCAAGCCCCTACCAGTTGAGTTGAAATATGCATTTCTGGAAGAAAACAAGCAGTGTCAAGTTGTGATATCATCACTGCTGACCACTTCACAGGAGCACAACCTGCTGCATCTCCTCAAAATGAACAAGCAAGCTTTGGGGTGGAAAATTTCTGATTTAAAAGGCAAAAACCCAACGATCTACACTCACCCGTTTATTTAGAGAAGAGGCTAAAGTTGTTGGCGACCATAAGGAGGTTGAAATCCTCACTTGCGGGAGGTGGTTCGCATTGAAGTCCGAAATTGTTGTGAGCTGGGTATCATTTACCCCATGTCAGAATAGCACTTGGGTAAGCCCGACTTAGGTGGTACGAGATATCGGGGTGACCATGAAAAATGAAAGGGCGGAATTTGTCTGCCCGGGCCCACTACGGGATGGAGGTATGCATAGATACAGGAGGCTCAATGAAGTAACAAGGAAAGATCACTTCCATTGCCCTTCATTGTCGGCTTCTTGAAAGTTTTGGGCGCCCAGTTCTATTGCTTTTGGATGGGTATTGGGTACTTTTGGATAGGGTACGAAGATCGAAAAGACCACCTTCACATGTCCATTTGGCACCTATGCTTACAGGAGGATGCCTTTTGGTCTTTGCAATGCCCCTGCCACTTTTCAGAGATGTATGCTTAGTATGTTTAGCGATATGGTGAAGCGCATAATGGAAGTATACATGGATGACATCCTTTATTTATGGAGGTGATTTTGAAGAATGTCACGACTAATCTTGAAACCATCCTGCGAGAGGTGCATTGAAAAAGAATGCGGTGCTTAGCGGGAATGCCATTTTATGGTGAACCAAAGAGGTGTATTGGGGCATGTCATTTCCAGCGGAATAGAAGTTGACAAGTCGACAATTGAACTTATTTCGAACTACCGTCTCAATGATGTAAGCCGGTTGAGGCTGATTCCTTGTACATGCAAGCTTTACGGGAGATCCATCAGAACTCGAAGATTGCTAAGCCCCTTTATAAGCTATTGGAGACAGATCCTAAATTTGTTTGGGAAAAATAATGTCAGGAGAGCTTTGAAAAGCTGAAGTCTCATTTGACCACGCACTTGATGAGTACGAGCACTTGATTGGCGGTTGCCTTTGAGGGTGATGTGTGATGCAAGTGATTCTTTCCTATTGGGCGTTGCAGCCCAAAGAAGATGGAAAACCTCATGTAGTCTATTATGCAAGCAAAACCTTGAATGAAGCACAAAGGAACTATACTCTTCTGAGAGAAGGAAGCGGTAGCGGTGAGTCTCGCCTTAGATAAATTTGAGCATACTTGGTGGGGTCGATATAGTCATTTCACAGATCATTACGCTTTGAAATATCTCCGACAAAGCAAAATGCTAAGGCAAGACTTATCAGATGGGTTCTTACCTTGAATTTAACTTGCAAATTAAGGGCAAAGGGGTAGAGAATGTGGTGACGAGACCATCTTTCGAGATGCTTTCTTATGACACTCATAGCCCGCCCATCAATGATGAATTTCCTGAAGAATCTTTAATGCAGTTGGAAAAAGCTCCCTGGTATGCTCACATTGCCAATTTCCTCTTGGGGAGAAATCCCATCGATTGGAAAACGAGGATAGGAAGTACTTCTTTGCGAGATCCATTTCATATTATTGGGAAGGCCCTTCTTGTTTAAATCTGTGCGGATCGGATAATCGGGAAGTGTGTGCACGAAGAGGAACAACGGGGAATTACGGCGACGACCGAGAGTGCACGTGGTGGTCACTTTAGCTACGAGGAAAACAGCAATGAAGGTGATGCAGTCCGGTTTCTACTGGCCCTCCTTGTTTAAAGAAGCACATCAAATGTGCGAGATGTGTAATGATGCCAAAGGCTCGGGGTACTCTGCTTGATCATGGTGCCCTTAAAGCCCGATTTTGGTGGTTGAGCTGTTGATGTTTAGGCGTAGATTTCATGGGACCTTTCCCACACATCTTATGGTCATACATACATATTGATGGGAGTGGACTATGTGTCAAGTGGGTTGAGGCAATCCCACACCAAAACTAACGACCATAGGGTGGTGCTTTCGAGTTCTTGAAAGCAAACATCTCTTTTCTAGGTTCGAGTGCGAAGCCATTATTATTAGTGATGGGGGTTCACATTTACGTAACAAACCCTTCGAAAACCTCATGGCTAAATATGGTGTGAAACCGCAGAAATTGGCTACCCACTTGCCATCCTCAAACAGAGTGAGTCGAGTAGAGCACTTCAACGAGGGAGATCAAGACCATTCTAATGAAGGTAATGAACAGCAACAGAAAAGATTGGTCCATCAAACTGCTTGATTCACTGTGAGCCTACAGAACATCTTTCAAAACAATTCTTGGAATGTCCCCTTATCGGTTGGTTTATGGTAAGGCATGTCACCTTCCAGTGGAGATCGAATATAAAGCATGGTGGGCAATCAAGAAGCTGAACATGGATTTAAGTAGGGTCGGGGTCAAAAGACTCCTTGATCTCAATGAGTTGGAAGAAATACGAAATGATGCCTACTTGAACTCAAAGATTGCAAAAGAAAGGTCAAAAAAATGGCATGATCAAATGATAACTGGCAAGAATTTCGACAAGGGGGACCATGTCCTCCTGTATGATTCCAAACTCCATCTTGTTTTAGGACGAGAAGCTCAAGTCACGATGGGCCCGGGTCCGTTCATAGTTAAGTGACCTGACCATGGTGCGATAGACACTTAATCCAAATGATAATAGAGTGATCCAAAGTTAATGGACAAAGGGTGAAGCCACATGTTGTCTCAGCGAATTTGTCGGGGAGGAAATTCCTCCTTAAGACACTCCTTGAAGCCCACAGGTCCACATTAAGGGTGGCTCTTGCTTTGTTTTAATTAAGTTTCTTTTTGTTTAAAATTTTGTAGTAATCGAGGTTTTGCATTTTTTGCTTTGTGTTCCACATTTCATTAACATCAACCACTCCACAAAGCGACACCTCGCGTGCCCGAGTGGGGATGATCCTTCTCTGCGCGTGATTGAAGAGGTACCATTCCGTCCTCTAGCTTTTTCTTTCCCATGCCGGGTTAGTCGAAGGTAATTTTCATATTTTTGGAATTTAGTTTTTCTTGTTGTACATGCCCTGCAGTACCCAAATTCATTTTTCTTTAAATTTTGAAATTACTTTTTGTGCCTATATTTTGTGTCTCTACTCTTGCCTTCAGTTGAGTAATTGAAGTCCTGTATGCCACCATAATGTTAGAACAATTCCATGCATGATTAAGTTTTTGGTCACTGAAGTTCCAATGTATTCAACCTTGTACATCCCCCTTTAGCTAATCACACACATTGCACATCAGTTTGTATCAATAGGTTGAGAAGCTATATACCTCTTTTCACTTTGCAAAAGCGGAGCCTTAGATCATTGACGGCCAGTAATAGGTTTGTGGTACCCCTGAAAAGAAGGCTAATGTAGTCTTCCAAATGAAAAAGAAAAGAAAAATAAAAAAGAAAAAGAAAAGAAGAAAAAGAGATATGAATGTCGTGACACTTTGTGAAACCCGAGCACGATTAGGGGTATATGGCGAAGCCTTTAAAGCAGGTGCCTAAACCTTAGTGGTTGGGATTCATCGACTTTGTGTTCGTTACAGTTGGATGGGTAGAGTTTAGCGTGTTGTAGATTGTAATTCTAAAGTCATTCGGAAGTCGAGGGTGAAGCCTAAAGAGTTAGTGGTCGAAAGATCCTATGACTTGGTGCCATGCCTTAATTGGTTGGGGAGTCACAATCGGTGGACCCAGTTACACGGACTTTGGTGAAGTCGAGTTTTTAACGTGCACCTACATTACAATTGAAGTATGAAATAAAGTGTAACCCGATTCTATTTAGGGTAGTCAACGGTTTAGGCTGCGATAGCTTGGTTAGGGGATAGCTTTGCGGCTTATTGGTTGGCTTGGATTTACCTTAAGAACACTTAGATTATGGTGGATGTTTAGGTTGACTTCTTTGGGATTGATGTTGCCCACAAACTTAGTCCTATATGGCAATTGTTCTCTCATGATGGTATTTGTACAGAGTCTAAATTGTTCATACTGAAGGTAAGGCCTACTTGTACACACTTTTTGGACAACATACACTTTTGCAAAGCCGCATGCATACCTTGATTGTTTTAGCATTGCTAAAGGACTAGCGATGTCGGTTGGGGGTGTGATTAGTACCCAAAAAGTGCTATTTTGAGTTCTATTTAAGATAGGTTTTGAGTACTTTTTACGTACTAATAATATGAATTAAGCCAATTGACTTGTGCGGTCCGGGTTTAGTATTCAGTTTTTGTTTGAGTTTGTTTTGAGGTAATCTGCGGGTTTGTGAGCCTCGTATCATTCAAGCTTGGCTTGATTAGTGCCGATTTATGCGAGTTCTTGATTTCATCAAGCCGGGATGAAGAAATGTCAAGCTGAGTTAAAGAAGAGATGGAGGTTGAAATTTGGATGCGAGAGGCAATGTAAAGTTGCGGGATTTTCTCTATGAATTCTGCGAGATTTGCAACCATAGCGAAATTTTCGCAATCCCTACGAAATTTTGCTATGCACATTTTTTTCGCTATGATAGCGAAATTTCGCTATCATAGCGAAAATTACTATGCATAGCAAAAATTTGAATTTTTGCTATGCCTCACATTTTCGCTATGATATGAGTTTCACTATGCATAACGGTAATTTGTCCCCCTGTGTTTTTGATCCAAACGACCTCGTTTTGTGTAATTCCCATTTTGTCCCTATTGTAATCATATATTTTAGGTATTTTTGGTATTTCACACATCTTGTATAGCTATATAAGCCACCTTATAATTTTTGTAACCCTAACTTTGATTCTACCTTTATGTCACAGTGACTTTTCATTTAGGTTTACAGTTTTCTGTGTCTCTCTCCTCTTTCTCTCATTTCAGCAGCTGCAAACACCACCTTTGAGGATGACAACTCAAGGGATGTTTGGCTAAGCCTCAAATGCCTTGAATATGAGGTTGCTAAGGTTGGTTAATGGTGGTTTGCGGGTGGTCCTCGGTTTTTAAATGACCGAGTGCTGCGGTTATTTATTCCAAACTTTCCAAACTAGGGGTTTAATGTTATTTAATGTCTTTCCTTTAGTTAATACTTGTCATGCTAGGTTGTGCATTCTTAATGGTAGATGCATGACATTCTTTAGATCTCATTTGAGCCGAAATGAGGTTAAATGCTATGTTTTCAAAGCTTCTTTGGAACATTAAATGCTAAGTACGGGTTTGTCAAATAGGAAGTTTTAAGGGTTAGTTTTAAAGCTTTAAACAAAAGATCGGTTTTGCTATGACTATAAGTCTTGCCTAATGCGAGAAATAACCGAGGACACCTTTATAACCCCATTTTATCTTCAAGATAGTGACGAGCCTTCAAGGTCTCCCTCTCACACCTCATTTTAAGCTATTTCAGTTACCCAGTGAACAACCAATCTCCCACACTTTTAAATACAAATTCGAAAATCCAAATGAAAGCCTCACCATTTTGAATCATGATACGAATCATTTGTGGGATGAAAACCCATCCCCGTGTTCGACCCTAGACCGCTATCTTTGCATTAGCTAGACTACGGCATTAGGAGGAAAAATAGGGAAACAAATTTTGTTGATTAAGATCGCCTATACGAGTGGCACGAATCCTTTACGGACTAAGTTTAAATTATTTAGAGGCCAAAGCGTGATCGGATTTATGGCCGGGAATGGCTAATGTTTATTTTTGCCATAAATTGAATAACATGCTGAATATGTGAAATTATGTGATATATGTGTAATAAAGATGGAAATACTTATATGCATTAGGCTGTATGACTGACATACTATGTCTCAGCGGGGGAATATGAATTATGGCATTACTTGCCTAAGTAATGGTTGGAATTATGTTAATACATGCTTGAATGATGTGTTGACATGAATGAACTGAATGATAGAAAAGATGTAGTGCATGCTTATGTGATGTACTGATTTGAATGGATGGAATATTAACTAAATATATGAAATGTTGTGTGCATTAGACATGAGAATTCATAGCACACACATAGTGTACGGTGTAGAATGTCCATGTAGAGGTCTTCATACATTGATCATGGGTTTTGAGTCACGATGCTTTCAGTGCATTGCATTGGTGTGCGGTAACACCGCGTTACATGGGTGTGTGTACATGGTACTGATTTGGCACTGTGTTTGGTGTTGAATCGTGTGGGCTTGGGAATGGGAAGAAGTCCAATTGAGTTCCACACTGTTAAATGAAATTGGAAAACGAATAGTTTCAGGCGTAGCAAGTAGGGGATAGACACCCCCTCGGGTAGAAAGCTTCAAAAACACGGTTAGACAGCGTATCCATCGGTGAAAGCACGTAAAATGTCGGAGGGTGTAAGAGACCCGCGGTGAGACCCCGGAAAGTTCTGTTGCCTAAAAAGACATGAAACGATTAAATAATTATTACATAGACTACGGGTTATGAGATGGGAGTCAGGACTGACTCGGTATTGATTTCCCATTGGAACTTGCATTGGGTGGTGGATCGGAGGTTAACCCGGTACATAGGGCATGTAGAGTGTCATCTCATACATGCATGTAGTTTTTTTTCCATGATAGGACATGTATGCACGGATTGGTTGTTTGTTTGACTGTGAAATGATCATTTGTATGCACCTAGGTGGGGAGTAGCCCTTATAGGATTTATCTCTCTTGGGCGTTAGCTCACCCCCGTCGTGGGACCCCCTTTGAGGTCAGGCAGGGTGCGAGGACGAGGCGCTCAGAGGCCGAAGTTATGGAAGAGCAAAGTTGAATTTGTGACCTTGATTCATGTTTTGTGTATATATTAGAACAAATTAGTTTTAATATATGTTTTGTATTAAGAGTGATGTAACAACTCTTGGATCTATAGAAATGTATGGTTTTGTAACTATATGGATGAGTATGGATGATGGGCCTTATTGGGTCATTTTACTCATGTATGGGTCTCATGATATGAGACACATAGGTTTCCGCAGGTTGACGGTGGTCAACGGGACCCTCGGGTTTTAGGGCTTCACAGGGCCAACTTACACTGGAAACACTGTCTCTCCCAACAAATTTGTTTGCGATCAATTAAAGCCGATCAACACCCTTCCAGGACCACACAAATTGTTGGGCTTATACATAAGGCATAGCAAGGCTGGTAAGTAGAGCAGGTCGGCTGCATTGCTTATGAGTCCTAAACTCATCTATTTTTAATCCATTTTTTGGCATATTTTTAGCAATTTCAAATCTTTTTTAATGCTGAATTATGTAATATTTACTAACTTTGTGTTTTGCATGTTTTATTTGAAAAATGAGATAATTCCAGCAGAAAATAAGAAAAAAGGTGACAAATGCAGCATTCTCTGTCGCGACATAGTTTTTGTATGCCGCGATAGAATTTCAAGCATACCAGAAGAACTATGTCACAACCAGCAGTTGTATGTCGCAACAAAGTTCAGGCTGAACACAAGGTTGAAATAAAATCTTTATCGTGACAAAGAGTTTTCGGTCTCGACATTACTAAAAAAATATGTAAAGAATATTGTCGTGACAGTCTTAACTCTATCGCGACAATGATCAAGTCATCTGGAAAAGGAGCTTTGTCGCGAAAATCCTGAATACATGCGCCCAACATAAAGTATGAAAGATTATCTTATGAACTCTGTGCAACAAAAAGACATCTATCCACGATAGAAAATTGGAAGGATATAACTCAGGCTTCGGTTGTGACAAGTGGTTGCTGTCATGATAAAGTTTTCAACATGGGACAAGCTCAAGGAAGCAGCTCTATCGCAACAAGAAAACTATGTCATGACATAACATTCAAAGTTCACAACAAAGAGCAACAGGACTTTATTGCAACAAGGATTATTTCTGTCGCAAACAAACAAACATGAGGTTGAGGTGAATTCTATCGTGACAAGGAATTCTCTGTCATGACAAGAAGTTGAAGAGCAATACAAGAGGAATAGAGACAAAGAAATTCATATTGCGACATAGTGAAGAATTGAAGGCAGAATCTCTGTCACGACAAAGAAGTTTTCTATCACAACAATAAAAGCTCTGGAATGTGAGTGCAGTGAAAGAAAATTGGTCGCGACGAGAAATTGAAAGAAATTGAGAGTAGCGAGTCAAGTTTTGTTGCAACAAGATTTTTATGTCGCAACAAGCGGTTCGATAGCGATAAGGACTAGAAAGAAAAGTTTTTCGCGACAAAAGAAAATCATATTGCAACAGAGATTGTTAAGGAACCAAGGAAATCTTGTATGACATAGAAAACTTTCTGTCGCGTGAGTAGACAAAATTTGGAGAGAAAAATATTTAATCGCGACAAGAAAATTATGTCGCGACCGGTTTCACGAGAAATGTATAAGGCTAGGTGCAACAAGATTTTGTGTCACGACACAGGGCATTCCTGTTGTGATAAGAACAAGATTCTTTGGATGAAATTACATCCTGCTTATCAAAGTCTGTTACAACAGAAAACTACATCCTACGACAGAAGCTAGCGACAAGACTTAAAACTCTATCGCGACAAAACTTTCTATGTTGCGACAGAGCAACCAAATTGGGCCATAAATTTAAGGATCCACAACGCAATTTTTGAAGTGCTGCCTAACATTGGAAAGTCTATAAATAGACGCATCACAGGGCCTTGTACAACCATGAATCCGGGATATCTGAGTAGTGAAGACTCTGTATTTTTTTCTTTATTTTTATTTTATTTTTATTTTTTTGTATTTTCATTTTAGTGAATTTTTGTTTGAGAGTAGTTTTTAGTTAGTTTTGTTTAATTTTAAGTTTGCTTAATGAATTAGTGCGGCTTAGGCTAAATTTATGATAAAATCATCTCTCTCATTACTGTTCTGATTTCAATGGATGTTGGAAGAACTTTTGGAGTTCATGAATATCAGTAGTTTACAATTTCAGTGAATTTTTTGGTGATTAGTCAGCGATATGTGAACCCGGTTTTGAAAGTTGAGGCTCCCTCACGGGAATAGGTCAATGGGGATCGTTAATTTTCTGCTCTAAGTGGAAGGAAGCCTTAGTTAGAATTCTTGAGTTTATTTGAGTGGTATTATTCTTTGGATTTGCTTTCTAAGTACTAATCATAGTGTACCCAAACAATCTTGTATCTTGCTCACGATTTCAGAGGCTCTACGTGACACGAAGTGGAGGCTGCTGAGGTATAGAGTAGTTCTTTGTGGGTATGTTAGACTAATACTTTGGAGTTCAGTAAACTCTGAAAGATTTTCGGATAGATCACCAGCACTCATGGTTTGAGGATAGTTGAATAAAGTATCGGAGTTTAATCACTCGGAGGGTTTTTCTTCTTTCGATGGGCGGTGTATGATCCCGTGTTAGCAAAGATCTAATCAAGGGAGATGGAAATTTTCATAAAAAAATGAAGGATGGAGTGTGGTCCCTAATTGGAAGGCTTGCGATACTTTGTCTATAAGGGTGAGAATTCTTCAATCCTAAGATTTGGATGTGAAGTACTAAATGGGAAAATACCCGGATGCGAAAGCGTTATATCTTACAAGTAATTGATTAGATACATGATTCAGAAATGAACATGAACCTAATCGATGAAAGTATGGTTAAAGGAAATCAAACTATACTAAAATGCAACTGACAAACTCAGTTTCCAACTTATGGTGTTTGTGAATGATATGAACAGAAATTGATTATTATTCATTGATCTAAGTCCCAATGTTGTCTCACTCAGTGAAATCTCAAATCCATTTTTATTAAATAGTCTTTTCATGTATATTAGTGAAATCATTTTAGATTTATTCTATTAGTTCTCTTATCATCCTAGTAGTGGTGTTCAAATAGTAATGATCTTGAGTAATTGGGGTAGTTTGTCTTTTGATTTATCATCAATCCTTGTGGGAATGATATCTGGACTTAAAAATCCACTTTTATTACTTCTACGACCTATGCACTTGCAGTGATTAAGACCAAACTCAAATTTTAATGAATCCATTATATAAAAAGAACAAACATATATCATATACAAAAAATTGGTCAATAAGTTTTTGGCGTCGTTGCCAGGGACTTTAGTTAGTCCTTGGTAGCCGTGTCGAAAAACAGCAAACAAGTTTTGGCCTTAGTTAATCGGGGACTTTAGTTAGTCTTTGGTAACAGTGTCACAAATTTTTTTTTGTGTGTATATATATATATATATACGATACGAAGTCTGTCAAGCGATGCATACAAAATCGACAAACAAGTTTTTTGGCCTTGGATTCTTTGAGGATAGTTGATGAATTTAAAGATCATTATTCTAACTAAAAAGAGAGTTACTAATTTGAACATTTTTCTTTATTTTACAATCAGTATACGAAAATCAAAAAAATGGTTTTTCACTGTATTAGCTTAATAAGCTACTGAAAATATTTTTTGTGCCTAAACTGACATAGTTGTTTCCCACATATTTCATTTGATCTCAATGTGTTTCTATTTTAGGAAGATTTTAAATGCATAGAAAACGATAAGCAGATCTGCTACCTTTAGACATTGAAATTGAGAGAACACTGAAAAATATGAGGAAAGTTACAAGTGCTGGATCTATAAAGATGGAAAATCAGAGAGAAATATTACAACCTATTCCAAAAGAAGAAGAAGAAGAGAGACCTCAGAGGCATTATACTATGGAAGACTTTTGGAGGCCTGTTATTCAAGATGAGTACTCTGCTGTAAGGCAGAAGCTTGCCATGAGCCTTGATAATTTTGAGCCCGAAGCCGGCCTTGATCACTGTAGTGCAACTGACACCGAGTTTACTAGTCATCGCCAGAAGACTGATGAGTGATTACCGTGCCATAGTAAATTTGACTAAAATCAACAAAATTTATATACACCCTAAGTTCCTACTACTGCTTTGTAGTCAAACTCTTGCTGAGAATAGTGAGTCTAAATTCGAACACGGGGATGGGTTTTCATCCCCAAAATGATTTGCATAAGTGCATGAAGGTAAGGCTTTCCTATTTGGACTTTTGGATTTAATTTCAAAAGCAGTGTGATGAGTTTGAAAAGCCCGATTAATTGTAAAAGCGAAAATGAAGTGTTAAAGTTAGCCGAGAAGATTTAGGTCACTAACTTGGTGACTTAGGTAAACAAGTGTCCTCGGGTTTTATCCTCGTGTTATGACAAGCAACCTATAGTCTGACCCTGGCCAGGATCTATGTTTAACTAGCAATCCCTCACCTAAAATCAACTCTATTTTAGTCAATACGAGATAAAATGCATTTATGGCCCTTTTAGGTTGAAACCACAACATTAAATATCATCTCGAGAGGCTCGTAAGACCATCCTAATGAACCACAGTGCATCTAGCAATAAGTATGCCTTTGTATCACGAGCTTTATGGTAAGTATTGTGGAAATTAATAGCATTGATGCTATTCGACCACATTTGAGAGGAGGCCAGGTCATAAAACCACCGGTACCTATAACTAATACAAGAGGCAGCACACCTTCTGCCCGCCACCAAGCTAGCTTCCTTCCTCTTCCGAAAGAAGCAGCAAGCATCTCTTGAGTTGTCATCCTCAAGAGGGGTGTTTGGCAGCCAGGAAAATAAGGGAAAGAGGAGAGAGAAGAGAGAAAAGCAAAACCCTAACTAAACTACGAGACAAAATAAAAACTTACCAAAAATTGCTTCCTCAATTTGTTGCTTACTTTCCTTCTTTTCTTCCTTAGGGTTACAAAATGGGAGGGGGCTTATATAGGCCACCCAATGTATGAAAATACCACAAAGCCTAACAATTTGGCTAATTTAGGGACAAGAGATTAATACACTAAAATTGAAGTCGGTTGTAATTACAAAAAGAAACATGAATGAGCGTGCGAAAAGATTTCAGGCGAGCAGTTTCGCTAGGCGGCGAAATTTCGTAATAGCGAGAATTCGCTAGTTAGCGAAATCGCAAGAATAAGCGAAAATGGGAAATTTAAGCTAAGCATTGGCATGAATTTGGCTAGCTAGCGAGGGAATTTCGCTAACAAGCGAATTTTGATAGCGAAATGTGTTTTAGCTAGGAGCGGTGCATGCTTAGTGACGAGGTCTAGCGAAAATCCACAGACTGCTAGATTATAAATTTTAGCTAAGGGTTGCGAGATTTTATGATCCCGAAGCGAGAAATTTTCGCAATCTTAGCGAATTCTGGGATTTCTTTGATTCATCCTTTGCCTTGCCTGTACTCTATCGATTTCCATCGCTGCCTTCATTCTTTCTTTGATTTTGATGCGTTTGATGGCTAACGATTAGTTGATCTTCATGAGTTATCATATGTCTGATCTTGAGCTCTGAAATCTTGGCTTACCTGAAACAACCAAAAATAACCTCTAAACGGCATAAGATACTAAGAAGACTTGAACACTTCAATTGACATAAATGACATGATGATTAGTGCGCAAAAGCACTCAAAACCTATCTAATATAGGGTTGAAATAGCACTTTTGGTACTAATCCACCCCAATGGCCAAGAAACGTTTAGCCCATAGCAGTAAAAACTAAGAGGAGATATATGTAATTTTCAAAAGTTTATGATTAGGTGTATATATACATATAAACATTGTTCTTAAAGCGAAAAATGGACATAAGTTTGGCTTAGGCATAAGAAAGAGCCAAAACCATACAGAATAATTTCGAGGTCAATATTGGTTCCAAGATTCTCAACTTAGTTTCCACCTAAAGTCTAATGGTTCATTATGTACTTGATTAAGTCGATAAAATGTAAATTTGTCCCCTCTGACTAGCAGTGCAGCAAAACATTGAACAACCTAGATAAGGATGAATCGCACTTCTTTCTTTATTCAACTATATTGTAGGGTGCAATGCTTAAAACGCGACTTCACCAAAGTCCGTGTAGCGAGGGTCCTGGATGACTCCCAACCAATTGGGTTTTAGGGCATCAAGCGAAAAGGATCATGACCACAAACTCTACGAGGCTTCACCGGACTCGAATGACTTAATCAGAGCACCGACAAATCGTTAGCCTCCACCTATCCACCCGTATAGCGAACACTAAATCGATGACTCCCAACCAATTAAGGCATAGGGCATCGGGTTTCAAGGCTTTTCGCCATACACCCCTCGGATCGTGCTTTCGGGTTTCAAGAGAAACGAAACTTCACAGACTTTATTTTCTTTTTTTCTTTTTTGCTTTTCTTTTCTTTTGCTTTCTTTTCTTTTCCTTTTTGGAAGACAACATTGGTCTTCAAATATGGGTAACATAAACCTATCCTAGGTTGCCAACATGCCTAAGGCCGGCTTTGCAAAGCGAAAGGAGGCAAACAAATTCACAGCTTATTGAAATAATCTGGAGTGCAGTGTGTGAATTAGCATAAGGGAGAAATTTTCAGGTTGAGTATGCAGGAATTCCAACTGATCAAAAACTAAATCAAGCATGGAATTTGTTCTAACATAAAGGTGACAAACAGGGATTCTATTCTCCAACAAAAGGCAATTCAATTGTCGATTTGAAGCAATTCAATAGTCAATTGAAGCAATTCGGTGTCCGGTTAAACTGATTGATTATGCGGTGAAGAAAAAACCATACTTAAGCGAAGGCACAAAGGATATGCAAAAGTGTGTATATATCTTAGAATAGCTTTTGATATAGCCAAAGTGGCGCTGTACATGCATACCAAAGCTAAACATACAAAAATATCTGCCTACTATGGGTACAATACATGAATTTCTTCGAAATTAGTAGGCGATTGATAAAGGCTAGTAGCCCATCTGAAATATAAAAAGCCTAACCACCTCGATGTGGTGGTGGTAGTGCTGTGGCTACTTGTCTTTGTAGCTTGTCAATGATGCGGATCTTCTTTGCTTTTGTAAGGCTCCTCTCTGATCGGGAACACGAGGAGGCTAAGTGCGTCGCGATCTGTTTGAAGCACATAGAGTGACCTTTGGGCGGCCTCGATCTTGGGAGTTGCTTGTGTAGGCTGCTAGTGAGCGGATGGCATCCAATCACACACCGCAATCTCTCCTAGGGCGGCGTGAACATACTTCCGGAATTGAATGGTGTCTTTGAATAGGATGGACCCGGGGAGGCGTATTCGGCTGCGACCGTGATGTAGTATGTAGAGGAGGCAGGGTGACATCTGCGGGCCGGACTCCTCGTATCTCTCGGGCTCGGGGCGGGTGCATCGTCTCTGTAGAGTCCTCGGCCACGATCCAGGTATCTCCTCTAGTCTCTTTGTCGGAGGTGGAAGATACGGGGTATGGTCATCACACTCCCGAGCGGAACCGGAGGGCATAATCCTCCCTGCCGATCCTGGGCTCTGCAGGGAATCCCATGCTTTCGAGAACCTGGCAGAGTGATCTCGGCATCGGTAGTGGAATGCTCTCTGCTTTCATTGCTAAGCCCTTCACATGGACCTTCTCCTCGAGAAATGCATCAAGGAGGTCATCACCGGCTCGGAGGACTAAACCGGTATCCCTCAGATCCCGGACCAAGAGCCTCCCGAGAGATGGCTCCCTCAGTACAATATATCTTTGCGTGGGAATGGCGGTCGGAATAAATGGTCAATCAGCAAACATACGAGGCGGGGCGCCTCTGAAAAGTCTTAATCCATTTGTGGTGTCTGGCCGGTGATCGAGACCATCTCTCCTTTGGTCGGGTGGAGCTGATCTACATAACCCTGCGCATTGGTAGGCGGTATCACATGAGGCCCAGCCTCTCTTTGAAATATCGGCCGCTCTGGAGTACTCGCGAGCGATCATGATAGAAATGAAGCACACGAGACCATACGCTCCTCGAGATGTCATAGGAATGATAGAGCTACGGCCTGCTCGTGGGTAATAATGCTAACTTCGGGTCATGAAGGGCGTGGTAGATAATCTCAGTCGATCTCATGGATTCCCTAAATGGGATCGACCCTCGGCGAGGGACATCGTAGAATGGCTGATTAATGTCAAAAAGTGATTTTGAACCCTATATTAGATAGGTTTTGAGTACTTTTTGTGCAGTGAAATCATGTCATATAAACAATTGAAGTGTTCATGTCATCTTAGTAACACTTATGCCATTTGGAGCATGTTTTGGTTGTTTTGTAGGTATTTATGTACTTACAGGCTTCAGCCACAGTAAATGATCAATCATGAGGTTGGAAGTTTAGTCTCAGCCATTAACAAGCCCAATCAATGGAAGAAACAAAGGAAAAGTGGAGAAATGAGATGCGAGTTGAAGACAAGGCGAGAGGCATGCGAGAGCAATAGCAGGGAATTTTCGCAGCTTTGTTCGCAGCTTGATTAATCTAGCGAATTTATATTGTTATAACTTGATTCGCAATCTCAGTGAAAATTAGAAAAATTCGCTAGCCAACACCTTGTGCATTTGCGAAATTCTTCAGCTGACAATTTAAGCTGGCTTAGAAATTTCGCTAACTCAGGAATTTGACCTTGCCCAGTCATTTAAACACTCGAGGTCGCTAGACCCATGCCAATTTCGCTAAACCTTGCCAAGGTCGCTAATTAGAAATTCTCCCTATGCTTGAAATTACATGCCTCGTCATGCTTTGTAATTAATCTTTGGCTTAGCCTTCAAACGGTTTATTGCAATTGTCCTATAACTTAGCCTAGTTATTAGGGTTTTGGTAGTTCATACCTTGAGAGGCTTATAAATACCCCTCATGTTTTGTAATAAGAGAGGAGGATAGGAGGTGAATACAAGTTTTGGTGATTTGTAAGTTATTTTCTTTTCTTTTGCTTTTGTAAATAAATTGTTTTATTTTTAAGCTTTGCTTTTATTTTCTCTCTCTCTCTTGCCTCTTGCTTTCTTTCGTTTTCCGGCTGCCCAGTACCTCTTGAGGATATTATTTCAAGAGATGCTTGGCTAAGCCTCCTTCCTTTGAAGAGGAAGGAAGGTAGCTTGGTGGTGGGATTTAAGCATGTTGTCCTCTTGTACTAAAGTCACGGGTAGTGTATTTATGACCTTATTTTCAAAATTCAGTTTGCATAACATGGGGATGTTATTATGTAGCCAATACTCTCATGCTTTGGGTCAGGTCTTAGTGACAGTCTTGTGGCTCTTTAGATGGTCCTTACTTGCCTCTGAGGTAGCATTTACATGTTAGGGTTCTTCAAATTAGGGTTAAATAACATTGACTTTTATTGTTTTTGTGATACTCTCCATACTTTAGGGTTCAGTGCTCGGGTGAGAGATGCGCTATGATTCTTTAGATGGTCTTTACTGGCCTTAGAAAATGATAAAGGAATGTTAGGGTTTAAACAAAAGGCCATAACTGCATCTGTGTTGACTCACATAGGAGGATAAAACACGAGGACATGTGTTTGCCCTAGCTTGTCAAGTTGGTGACCTAAATCTTCAAAGTTTAATTTCTTCACTTTAAATTTCGATTTTACCATTTCAGTTTTGCAATTTCAGTTTAAACGTTCTGACTTTTGACACAATTCCAAAGAGTCGAATAAAGCCTTGCAACTAGCCAGCGATGCAAACCATTTCTAGGATGAAAACCCATCCGTGTTAGACCTAGACCAACATCTTGCGGTAAGCTTGACTACGGCGTGGTAAAACAGGTGTATATAAATTTTGTTGATTTTAGCTCAGCCTACTGTGGCACGAATCAATGACTCCTGATGAAAGTCCCTCGAATGTAGTGCAGTATTCCCCGGAATGGGGTGCCCTACAAACAACGGTCTCGATCACGGAGCGGCGACAAGCGGGGCGATGATGTCGCCTCCGCGTGATGTATTTGGAGATCGGCGGCGGGAGGAAGATATTTCGCACAGGCTCGATGTGCGGGCCGGCAGAGGCCCAGGGCCTCCCAACTCCTCTAAGGCCGCGGGTGATGGGGCAGGGGTCCCCGTCCGTGTCGATCTTGTGAAATCCACTGAGGGCTCCTCGGAGTGCGCCTCGGGGGATCGGTGATGAGTGCTGGGCTGGGTTTGGAGGCGGGGCCTCTCTCTCGGGTGTACTGAATCTAACCCGCGGCCGAAGGCGGGACCCACCTCGAGTACGAACCATATCTGAAATCTAAATAAGACTCCGGAAGAAAGCTCTGCTGATGAAAATGCAACTAAGGCTACCGAATATCGGGGCGAGAGAGGCTCACTTTGCGGAGCGTGGAGTCTGCTTGAAGGTGGAAGACCAAGGCTCATGTTGCCCGAAGGTCCTGCCGCTCTGGAATAGCCAAATAAGGCTCAGTAGAGGACCAACTGCTGGGGCAGGGCACAAATAGCTGAACCAAGGGCAGAATGAAGATGGCTCGAGTGGGGCGCGGCAGTGTGGACACCCGGGGGCTCGTGCGCGTGAGCGATCTTTGGCCAGATATGGAGCTCAGTCGGGGCTCGGTCGGGCTGGGGCTAGGTCACAGGCAAGGAGCTAGGATCTTGCGAGGGCGGATGCAGGCGGCTCAGTCGTCTGTGTGAACTACGGCCCCGTGCGACGAGGCGGTGGGCCACGGCGCGATGTAGAAAAGCTTAGGAAGCAATGGCTGATGGGACTCGGGGGATTCATTTGGGACGATAGGCGAGGGAGAGGATGAAAGAGTGTGAATGTTAAGCACCCACCCTCCTCCTTACCCCTTACCCACCTTCTTGCCTTCTTGTACCCACCTTATTCCTGTGCATATGGTTTGCTTCGAGAATTGTAGAAGAGTCCACTGCTTGCCCTTTCGCTATTTAGCGAATTTAGCCTCTTGACCTTCACAATTTCAAAATTTTAAATTAATTAATAGTCTTATACAGAAATAATAATCATTATAAATAATTTACTAGATGAAACTATAATTAAAATTTAATACTACGAGTACTATAATATACAAACTAAATTACGAGAAAGTAGCGCAGATTATAAAAATTTCGAACAATAGCGAAATTATCAAAATTAACTAACTTAAGGCAGAAAATAAAAATTGTGGAGCTATGATTCGGTTTGAAAACACGAACGGTCCAATCTCGAAGTACTCAAAGGGGTCGAGGAGATGATCTCCTCAGCGCTACGATAGCACAGGTTAATTCCATTGTGTTGGGTGACCCGATTGTTGAAGTGGTCCTTCTTGATGGCTTTGGACTTGATCGGTGGCTTCACGGTGGGTGTTGATAAGCGGGCCAATCTCTTCATCTCATGGCGATTATTCCTTGCTTTTCACGGGCATTTTGTTTTCACACTTTGCTTGACCAATTGAAACCTTCATCGGTTATATGATTTTCATTTTCACAACAACTCATGTTTGTTGTTCAAATGGAAATATTTAACTCCAAGGTCATGTGCAAAGGTAAGTTGCATGACTCCATTCCGGCAATTTATGATTGCATTTGCTGTGGCCAGAAATGGTCTTCCTAAGATTATTGGCACATGATTGGGTTCACTTGCAATTGGCTCAGTGTCAAGCACCACAAAATCTACTGGATAGTAGAATTTGTCTATTTTCACTAAGACATCCTCAACTATCCTTGAGTTTTTGAATCTATCGGCCCGATGATAGTGTGATGTTGGTAGGTTTAAGTTCCACTAAACCCTAAGCGCATCCTCTGAATACGACATTAGGTTCACACTAGCTCCTAAATCAAGCAATGATTTCTCTATGCAATTCCCACCAATATTGGCGGGGGTGTGGGAGATCCTGGGATCCTTGTGTTGGTAGTTCTTACTTTGGATTATGGCATGGCTTGTTGATGAAATGCCTTTTCTCAATGCAATCCCTTCTTGATTGTGCAAGATCTTTCAAAAAATTTTCATAAGCGGGAACTTGTTTGATTATGTCCAATAAGAGGTATGTTAACCTTGTGCCTTAAGACCTGCAAAATGCACCGCTGTGAGATGCCTTCTTCTTGCCTCCCAAGTGCTTGTGGAAATGGGAGGTGGTATGTGAGCATTTCATTGGATCCTCCTTTAGGAATAATGCTCGAGGCTTGCAATTCTTCTCCTGCTTGGATTCTTCAACGGGCTTTGGCATGGGCTGATCCAACCTCTTTTCCACTTCGGGAGTAATTATAGCCTTAACCTCATCCATTCTGAGATTGTTGGATGACGGAGCCTCATGAATTCCTTAGGATTTGGAAGTGTTTAAGAGGAACCTCCTCTTCTTGTACCTCCCGACAACTTGTTGATTTTGGTGATTAGAATCTTTGTGGGTTGTCAGTTTTACGGTTTAGATTGCTCGAGCCCATCTATTCTCTTATTGGAGTGTGCTTTCTCACGGTATCAATCCTTTGTACCGGTTGCACAGTGATTCCTTTTGTTCCTCAACAAAGTTGCCTACCACCTTACTCAAATTTAAAAATGGCTTGCTCCTTTGGAGGGATGGTGGGCATTTGTGGTGTGAGGAACCAAGGCGAGTTTGGCCCACGGGGAATGCACATCAGTAGGGGTTGGGTCTCCGCAGAGGGATAGGAGTGATTCCTCGATTGGAATTTGTAGGTATTACCATGGAGCATTGGGTTGTGGTGGCTTTGTATTGACTACGGTGTTGCATTAGACATCAAATCCTTCCTTTGTGGGACCGCTGGGACCTTTGTTCCTCTTTGGATGTACAGGGGATTGAAAATTAGTGCAAGGATTGGTGTGTGCAGGATTTTCAGTCACTGCATGCACTTCATGGAGCCTTTTTCCTTCAAGCTCCTCCACTTTCCTAGCTAAGGTTGAAATCCTAGCTTTCATTTCTATATCCTCTGGCGGTGTATAAATCCCTCCTAGGAGTTAGGCGAAAGTATGTGTTTCTATTTCCACAGGGTTTGGCTCATCCGACCGCCCAGGATTCGGCGCGTAATTGAAAATCCATGGCCGTCGGGGATGTACTCAGAAAGTCTCCTCCACACATGGTTTCCAAAAGCTGCCTCATGGCAGGAGACATACCACCATAGAAGTGGTTTACCAGCATCCATGTATCAAACCCATGGTGTGGGCAGGCACTTATAGTTTCCATAAACCTTTCCCGACCTTTGGTAAAACCTCTACGCCATCTGGTGCAAGGTATAAATTTGTCTCTTGAGTGTTGGTCTTATGAGCGAAGAACTTCTTCGAGGAATTACGCACAACGACTGGCCAAATTTCTTATGGTTCCTAGGCCTTTGTGAGTTTAGCCAAATCTTGGCCTTATCCTTTAGGGTCGGTGGAAATGCTTTTAGCTTCAACGAATCCATGTCATCATACCTTCCTTAAGGTAGTGCAAACCTCCTCAAAATCCCTAATATGAGTGTATGGATTTTCATTTTCCATACATAAAAGTAATATGTGTAGGAATAGGGGGTATAAATATGGCCTCAGCTGCTACATCTTATTGGGAGGTACTTGCGTAGGAGGGACGTACAACTCTAGGAGGTGGATGTGATCCCTCATGGTTCCCATAGGTTGTTGGATTCATTGCGGGTTCAGTGGCTCTGTTGTTCTTCGAATTAGTGGATCCATGGTGTCGGTGTGTGCAACGGCTTCCTTTGGCTGGGTCAGGTTGTGTGCGATTCTATGCAGTCTTCCACGAAGTTCCTCTGTCCCAACCTTTGCATACCTGTTACCCCAGTTGAGACCTGTGAAAACTGAAACTGACTTGCAAAAGGTTAAAGATTTGGCTAAAATAAAAACTAATTGTATAAAAAAAACAAAAAGCAGTGAAGCTGAGAAATTAGTAGAAACTTGCAATTCTGCAGGCGGGTTACAAAAGAGTTAAAAGATTACCTTCACTTGTGATGTTGATCCACAAGTACACTTAACTTATCATTCGTAGTTTGGCACCATCCCGAGCAACGGCGCCATTTTGATTCGTGCCCACGGTAAATTTTGAGCTAAAATCAACAAAATTTATATACACCTAAGTTCCTACTCTTTGCCGTGGTCGAGCTCTTTGCGGTATAGTGGTCTAAATTCGAACACGGGGATGTGTTTTTCATCCACAAAAATGATTTGCATAAGTGCATGAAGGTAAGGCTTTCTATTTGGACTTTTTTTTTGGATTTGTTTCAAAAGCAGTGTGATGAGTTTAGCGATTAATTGTAAAAGCGAAAATGAAGTGTTAAAGTTAGCCGAAGATTTAGGGTCACTAACTTGGTGACTTAGGGCAAACAAATTGTCCTCGGGTTTTTATCCTCAGCGTTATGACGAAGCAGCCTATAGTCGAAGCCACAGTAGGATCTATGTTTAACTAGCAATCCTCACCCCAAAATCAACTCTATTTGAGTCAATCTGAGATAAAATGCATTTATGGCCCTTTTCGATTTAAAACCACAACAGTAAATATCATCTCGAGGCTCGTAAAGACCATCTATTGAACCCACGATTACATCCCAGCAATAAGTATGCATGTATCTGACTAGTAAGTATTGTCCAAATTAATAACATTCAATGCTATTCAACCATATTTTGAGAAGATAAGGTCATAAACACAGTACCTATAGCTTTTAATACAAGAAGACAACCTGCATATGCCCCACCACCAAGCTTGCTTCCTTCCTCTTCAAAGAAAAGAGCCTAGCCAAGCATCTCTTGAGTTGTCATCCTCAAGGGGTGTTTGGCAGCCCGGGAAAATAAGGAAGGAGAGAAGAGAGAAGGCAAAACCTAACTAAACTCTGAGACAAAATAAAACTTACAGAATTGCTTCCTCGATTTGTTGCTTTTCCTTCTTTTCTTCCTTAGGGTTACAAAATGGGAGGGCTTATATAGGCATGATGTATAAAAAATACCTGAAAGCCTAACAATTTGGCTAATTTTAGGGACAAGAGAGTAATACACGAAATTGAAGTCGGTTGCATTAATTACAAAAAACATGACAAGGCGATGAATTTCGCTAAAAATGACGAGAACAATTTAAGCTAGGCGCGAAAATTTATGTGTGAGGCCGCCTAGTTAGCGAAATCACCAAGAGATAGCGAAAATAGGAAATTTCGCTAAGCATTGGCAATTTCGCTAGCTAGCGAAATTCGCCAACAGCGAGAACCACAATGATAACGAAAATGTGTTTTTTTAAGCAGGAACGGTGCGTAAGCGAGAAAGTGGCCAAGTCTAGCGAAAATCCACAATTTCGCTAAGATTGCGAAATTTTAAGCTAAGGTTCTTGCTTGAATTTCGCAATCCTAATGAAATTACCCACAATCTTAAGCGAAATTACTAAGGTTCTTTGATTCATCCAGCACACTACACTTCTGTCCTCTCTTTGCATCGATTTCCATCACTTTGCCTTAATTCTTTCTTTGATTTTTGATGTTTGATGGCTAACAATTGAGTTCAATCTTCATGATTCATCCCTTATGTCTCGATATTGAACTCCCAGAAGTGAACACGCAAACAACCAAAAATATAACCTCTAAGCGGCATAAAAATTGATACTAAGAAGACTTGAACACTTCAATTGGCATAAATGACATGATTAGTGCGCAAAAAGCACTCAAAACCTATCTAATATAGGGTTCAAAATAGCACTTTTTGGGTACTAATCAATGAGCATATAGGAAGATTCATGAGGATGGCCAATACAATCAAGTTAAATGGGGTGAGATCGGAAGTGATCAGGCTACAGCTCTTCCCCTTTTCATTGGAGATGTAGCGACAACTTGGTTTGAGTCACTTTGTTGGGTCGATGAGTGGGAAGAGTTGGTGGAGGCTTATATGGCGATTTTCCCTCCCAACCTTGACCACGAAGAAAGAAGAGGAGAATAACGAATTCTTGATAAAGGGAGGATGAAAGTCTCTACAATGCACATGGGAGAGGTCTGAGAGACTACTCAAAACATACCTATGCATGGAATAGATCGACCACTCGGATGGACATTTTACCATTCCATGATTATACCTCAGAGGTACGCAAAGAAAGTGATGCGGCTGTTGTGGGGCTTTGAAAAGAATTCTTAGAGGAAATGAGCGGCTGATTAAAGACCTTTCCAAATGAAACTATAAAGCTCCATCTGAAGCTTCAAGGAGAATCAGTAGACTGAAGGGGAGTGGTGTAATAAAGCTTAATCGAATGACTGTCGTTGAAGCAAAATTGGATGTAGTAATGAACAAGCTTGGAAGTAATTGAGAGAGAGTGCTGCGACCTTTGGAAGTGAAAATAGTAGATGGAGGAGAAAAGAAATGAGTCTGAAGAGGACCCGAACCATAGGGTCCACTACCACGTTGAAGAGGCATAATGCTGAATGCCAATAGGGCTACACTTTCAAGCCCGACCTCGACTTGCCTACTCCTTGCACACCGGTGCACAGGAACCATGAGAATTTCTCATATGGAGAAGAACCTGACAAGGCTAAAGACCTGAACGGAGATTTGCGGCAATGGTGCATTCCTTAGGGTTAGCAGCTTAACAAACGAAGCCGAGCGACAACTAGCAGAATGAGATAGCAAAATCAAGGGCAAAGGAGATTTAATTCCTTGGAGGACTAAATGCTTACTTTCATAGGGGAAAATAAGAGGCTACTAAACATACGCAGACAGGGTTTGTTGAGCTAAGTAGCATTCAGACCATGTGGCTGTGTTTGAGGGGCTAATACAGCCTCTTTGAAGAATCTAGAAGCTTCAGTGCAAGACAAGCGCCTAGCCATGCGGGAATCGACCAAGGATGCGATCCTAAGTGACACAAGGAAGAATCGGAAAAGTTGAATAAATTTGTGATGCGAGGAAGAGTAGCGAGAGTGGAGGAAATTTAAATGAAGTTGAGATCAGTTTTACTTAAAAAGGGAAAAGGTTTTGTTGGAAATGAAAGGCGCTCTGCGATGAAATGTCTAGCTAAGACATTAAGCGGAGTAACTGGAACAACCCAAGCATAATTTTAATTTTGATAGTTTGATTAATTTTGTTAAATTTTGTGTGTTTGATGTTCCATTTTTAATTTTGTTAGAAATTTTATTTTTTAGTTTTTGTTGATTTTTCAGGACAATGAAGCTATATTAAAGATGAGTTTTATTAGGAAGCACACTTTCTCAAACTAAAATATCTGAAAAAATAACTCTGAGAAGTATTTATATTTCCCTCAATTTTATTTTAATGTTATTGCTCATGATACAATTTGAGGGAAATGCTATTTTATTTAAGCGAGAAAATGAACATTACGCTTTAGTAGTTCAATTGTTTAGAATTCTGAATATCATCTTGGTGAATTATATTGTTGGAAGAAATTAAATGTTGTTGTTCATATTTGAATTGAGGTTCTTTGATGATTAATTGAGTTTTCAAAAGTATGTTTTGATGGATATGAGTAAATACACCTTTACTTTGAATGTATCTTGAGCATTGGCAGGGAATGATGCAATTCTAGAAAATTTTAGTTTAAATGTCGCGACATGCTTTCTCTGTCGTAACTTTGTTACTTAAATTATGTCGCAACATTATTTCCTTCTGTGCAGTGAGTTTGAATTAAACCTAAATCTCTGATCCTTGGAGTAGGTTTATGTGACATAATTTATCTATATCCTGACCAGAGTTGTAAATGACCTATATTTTTGAGAAACCATTATAATACCCCAAACATTTTTTTAAATGATTTTTTCATGGAATTTAATTTTTAGGTGTTTGGAGGTCCATCATGAATTTATAATAATTTTGAGGTATTTCTCAATTAAATGGAATTTTAGGAAAATATGCGGTAAGATCCAAATTAAAGTAGTTGACCGAAATAGAATTTTTAAAAATAACAGTAAGATAAGAAATAGAATATAGAGTACATGAAGAAAATTAAGGTCAAAATATATATTATAAAAATAAAATTAATAGATATACATGAATAAAAAAAATCTCAATAAAAAATACATGAGCAGTGAGCAGGGTAGGGAAAAGTCAGCAGATTTTGTTGACCAAGGGCCAAAGAGACATTTTTAATTCCCAGGGCGCAAAAATTCAAGAAAAACCACAAGGACTTAAGTAGAGAAATATTGAATTAATTTTTAAAAATATTAGGCCTCCTGCAAATCGAGCAGAAAACAAAATAAAAAATTGAAGAACCCTAGGAGTTCTCCATTCATTGACTGGCAGGAAGGAAAATTTTGTTGCAGCCAATTCCCACTGGATAACCTGTGATTTTTTCATGGTGGGAACTTCTAAGGTATATTAAAGTGCCATGGTTTTAATTTTGGTTTTGCATGGTCTGTATTGGAGAAAATTCTGGATGATAAATGGTTGTTGTTTGGATGGTCAATTAGGAGTACATTTGGGAATAGATTAATTGTTCTAATGTGTATGCTAGGTTGCAATTGCATTTTGAATCTACCTATAGAATGTGACCCTAAGAGTATGAATTAGGTCACAGTATGTTTAAAATTTGGGGAAAATGTATTTAGAATAAAAATTAAGAGGTAGTAATTAGTGGAATTAAGGGTTGAATCGATTGAATGTGAATTCGTTTGAAGGTCGGCAGACTGAGAATCATAGGAGGACCTAATGGACGAATTTTAGGAGCCAATTGACATCATTGGAAAGGTGTGGATGTTAGTGAAATTTTTCCACCATAGTTTCAGGTCTTTTAAATTTCAATAGAAAGATATAGGCAAAATACTAATTGATGCAATTTGCCAAAAAAAAAAAACGAGTTTAGTGATTAAACATTAGATATAAGAAATCGGTGTGAGGTGAATATTAAGGTATAATTTTGGGTATTTAGATGTTAAAAACTGGGAGAATGTTGAAGGTAAGGAAAGTAAAAGGGATTTTAAAAAAAATTATTTAAAAAAAACTCAAGAGTTAGATGATTAAATAGAAAGCGTTAAGCGGCCTAATTGAAGTAGTGAATAACAATTATGGCTGCGTTATGATTTTACAGCGTTATCTTTATATTTCTTTTCTTGCATGAATATTGGTATAAGCGGCGTTGGGAAGAGCAGTTCCGGGGTGAATAGCTACAAGGCGAACTTTGGACTAATAGGGAGGTGAGTAAATTTATATCATCGTACTTGCACCTTCGAAATGTATAGCGGTGTTTTTCATTGTTTGACTTGATCATAGTAATTGACTATGATTAAGACCCTTATTCTTGATCATTCATTGGATTAAATTTGTCATATGCCACAAGTCACGTGTCCTAATGAATATTCATCTTTGAAAGCGCGATTCTGCTCTTATTGTATTTGGTGTTGTCTCTTGTTCATCATGGCGATCCCTGGTCAGCTATAACTATGTCGTTAATGTCATTTGATGGTATGGAGAAAGCCCTAGCGATGGGGAGGTGCATCGGGGCTATGTACATGGTACCTGCAGTGCGGAGCAAAACCCGATTCCCTAGAGAGGTGGTAAAACTCACAGGCGAACTTAGGCCGTTCTACGGATCTTTGGATTGGAATACAGTTCGGTATAAAGTATATGCAGTTCTGAATGGTGAAACTATATTTAAATGTTTCAACAAACCTCTAAATCTCATTTGATATTGTTGTTCATATTGCCGCTATTTGTTGCACCTTACTATGTCACGGTGATTGATTGTTTAGAGCATAACCATCCTTGTGAGGTGGCCTTGAGTACCTAGCCTCACAAGTATGGCGATATATTTTACTCACGAGTTATCTCACGGATTGATTTCTCCTTTTCAAGGTAGACGGAGAAAGGAGAATCCGGGAATCTCTTGACACTTGGATTCTATTTGGAAACATGTAATAGATTATTTTGTTTATTTGGTGAATGAGGAGTCTAAGTTTCAGAAGGCTCCATGGTGAATTAACTTGGATTTATTGGGTTAATTATTTAGTTAAATCGATAAATTTTGAATAGTTGGAGTTGGATAAATTTTGCTTTTGATGTATGACACTTATTGATATTTTTAGTGAGACCATTGAGGGTGGTTTTTGTTAGTGGACATGACCACGGAGGTCCTGAATTGTTATGTTATTTGAGATAATATCATGACATAAAGATTTTGGAGTTAATTATTAGTAGATTTTAGATTTATATTCTGAATAACGGGGATTTGTCATTTTATTATAAACGAAGATAGGTCTTGCCAGATTTTGGTAGAAATTATGGGACTTAGGCTTGCTGGGTTTGGTGGCCTTAAGCCTACCCATTCCTATGGCCTTGGTCTACAGCCTATAAAAATTAGGATGTGAGCAAAACATTACTCGACAATATTTTTTAATGTCGCAACATAGGTTTACTTGAGCATCAAATGTTTTTTTTTCGTGACATACTTTCTCTGTGTCGCGACAAAATCAACTTTAGACTCAAATTGAAAAGGAAAGTTTTTGTCGCGACAAATTTTTTCATTGTCGTGACACAAGTTCAAAAGAGCATCAGAAGAATGTGCGAAAGCATTTTCTCACAATGTCGCAACATAAAGATTGACCTAACTTCAATTGATTGCAAAACTACGTGCGACAATTATTTTGGTATGTAGTGACATAGTATTAAAAATGGAACAAACCTAGACCGATTGTTGTTGGTATTTAATGAAAAACACAAATGGGTGTAAGCTTATAAATAGAATTTTGGCCGAAGGCCACACTCTCATAAACCATCAACCCACTCATCTTCCTTCATCGAATCTCTCTCTCTGTCTGCCTTCTAAAACCCTAGGTTCAAGCCCTATTCTAACCATGTAAAATTAAGTGCGCACCTCATTCCTAGCATGAATGAGATGATGGAAGCATACACAGAAGTGAAGGAAGAGGCGTTGAAACTCGAGTCAAGAGGCTCACAAGAGGAAGAAAAGCGAAAGCTGGAAGCAGGCGGCTAGAGTGAAATCGAGAAAATGAAGAGGAGTGAAGAAGGCTGAGGCGGAGCGAGAGAATGAAAGAGTAAGAATCTTGATCTCAGACAAATCATTTGCTTTAATGGAAAAAAGTCTAAAGGACAGGGGTTTCATAGTTAAAAGAGGATTCAAAAAACTCATCTCCCCTTTCTTTGAAATGCATGAGAAGAGAGGATGGTAATCACTAGCACACCTAAGTATCTTTGCATGGGTCAAATTTTTACTAATATGGTGGAAGAGGAAGGAAAGAAGGTATACACTACTACAAAAAGTTAAATAGACTACGGTTGGTTTTAGGAAAAATACTACGTTTTTAGTAATAAATGTAGTCTAATATTTTAGACTACGTTTTCACAATTTTTCATAAATTAAATGACTACATCTATAATTTAAAACGTTGTCTTATATTATCTTTTAATTTAAAAAGACTACATTTTAATTAAGCGCAATTATATGATCTTATTATATAAAGACTACGTTGTTAATTAGTGTATTAGTCTTATATTATCTTATAATATAAAAGACTACATTGTTAATTAAGTGGTAGTCTTATGATATCGATAATATAAAAGACTACATTTTTGTAAGAAGCGTAGTCTTATATTATCTTATAATACTAAAAGACTACAGTCTTATTTAAGGCAGTAGTCTAATATAAGTAAAGTGATTTATAATGATTCCAATCGCATTACTGCTGCCAAATAAGTCAAGCCCTCCTGTTTCTTGATGTCTCTATACAACTTCAAAATCCTTGCCTCAAAAACCCTAAAAACCCAAATCAAAAAGACATAGTCGGTTTCTCGAGGATTCCCCATTTTAATTTCATTTCAAGCCCCACACTTAGTCGATTACCTTTAGACTTTTGTTTCTTAACCCTGTCCCTCTACATGAAACCACGTCTCTGCTTTCTCATTCCAAGGTTACAGCGCCCGGTCCCAATCGTCTCACTTTGGTAAGCGTTGCAATACAATAGTGATTCATCAATCATCACATGCCTTCATCGACCTCAAGTTCGACCTTCTAGATATAACAAGGGCTTCTGACGACATCATTTCAATAGGCTTCTCGTTCTCGATCTTATCCGACAACGGTGATGACCTTGCACTTACTTTGTTGCCTAATCATTCATATCTCAGTGGTTTCTGTTCTCAGCTTCTGAACAGTTTAAATTTATTCATCCTCATGTTTCTTTCTATAGGGGGGGCTTTTGTTTGTGATACGTTGTTTAATTGAATGTGTTTCTGTTGGTTTCTTGTCCTGCTTATCTCTTTTCCTCTTTGTTAATGTTTTTCTAGTTCTTATACATTGAATTTAATTATCTGAGGACTAAACAAAGAGTGATCTTGTTGCAGTGAGAAGATTTCACTTTATGGTTATTAATCTAGGTAACTATTTTAGATTTCTTGATTAAGTTATTATTGGTGAGGGTTGAGATGGCATAGGGCTTCCTCTTGCCCAAATCAATAGGGGAAAGGGTCGTAAGGGTTAGACTATTATTTTGATTCATGGCAGAATTGGCTTAAGTCGAGGCCCGATGGAGGTTTGCCTTTGATTGTGATGTGGAGGAGTAAAGGATTGATCTTATTAGGAGAGGAGGGGTTTTAGCCATGGGCCCATGGGTAAGGATTTAAAGCCAAGAAAAGAGTATATATGGAAAAAGCAAATTCAGAATTTTGTTCTTTCTTTGCTTAGACATACTTTAATATTTATATTATATCATCTTATCCTCTAATTTATGTGAGTGTGGGATCTTGTAGCATTCTAGTGTAGGACTCCAACTGAATAGCTTGTGGAAATTCTTAACCACAAGGAATATATTAGTTAAGTTGGCTTCTTATATTGATTTATCCTTATTCTCCTTTCATATTTGACATCGATAGAAAAAGCCCCTTGTTGTTTTTGGCTACATCATTCTTATAGAAAGTCACTTTGAGTTTCCATGAGAATGGGGGTTATTTTTTTATTCTTTACCATTAGTATGCAATATTGGGCATACTGATGGTTTTAGCCATCAATATGTGTAAGGATTTAAAGGAAGGGGGTTTTAGCCATAAGACATGAGTAAGAATTTAAAGAAATAAAAGGGTATGTTCGAAAAGAGCAAATTCAGAATTTTGTTCTTTCACTTAGATATGCTTATTATATACTCTTATCTTAATTTGCATGAGTGTGGAATCTTGCGAATTGTAGTGTGAGGCTCATTTGTATAGCTTGTATTCTCATTAGAGGAACTATATTGGTTAAGTTGGCTTCTCTTATACCGATTTATCCTTATTCTCTTATCATGTTTGACATCAATGGTAAAACCCCTTGTTGTTTGGCTACATCATTCTTGTAGAAAGTCAGCTAGAGTTGCCATGGCATGAGAATGGGGGTTATTTTATTGTTCTTTACCATTATTATGCAATATTAAAAACCCAGCAAGTCAACTAGTTCTCAAAATACATATAATAACATGAATAATATTATAATCTAACAGTGTATTTGGAGGGTATTTTTGAGGAACTCAGTTAGGAAAATAGAGAGTCTATATTTTCAAGTAAAATAAATTAATTTGGGACATTTTTTAATATCTTCATTGAATGGAATAATCTATATTGACAAACATCTTGAATGTCTTGATACGCCTTTATCCTTAGTGATTAAAACAGAGGGATTTCACAAGCATACATAAGTGTGGTTCCTATGGCTAAATAAAGCATATCTAATTTCAAATCTTTGAAGAAAAATAGTTTACTCATATTGGATTGTTCTTCTTGTTTTTGTGCTTTCTCTTGGACAATGTTTTTCTCATACTGAATATCTTATACCATGCTTCTCGTGTCAACTATATCATACCAAGTTTCATAATATTAATTAAAAATCATGTTTCTCTCATTTATCTTATGTTTTTCTTCTTGTGTAAATATGGGTGTTTAAGTCAGGTGATCAACCTCTCAAATTTGTTATTATTTGTTGTCAATCCATATTTTTTTGATATTATATTATTTTGTCATGTTCTCTTCTGCATCTTTGTATATATGTTTATATATTTTCTTTTTCTCTACCTTGATTTCTCACCATTGTTATTTCACTCACCTTGGTTGTTCTCACCCAATTATTGTTTAGTTATGCTCACGCACCCCACATTGATTTTTCTTATCATTATTTACAGCCTGACCAATTGTGATTTTTCTCATCATTTTAATTAGTTTTGCGGTATATTTATATCTTGGCCCTTATATTTGTTTTTCTTTATTATTTGTTTCTCTTTATATAGTGAGCATAATCATTTTTTACTTTTATATATATATGCAAATTTAACTTCTATTTCCATTTTAGGGACATAGATGGTGGATTCACCAGGCATGGAAAGTAAGTCAAAAGAAATTGATGACAAATCAAAGAAAATGAACTAATATAAGATTATGTTATCTTTTTAATTTACTTGTCATCTTTCAATTTTTACTTGTATATGGTTTTGATAAATTTAATTAGTTTGTTAGATAAAATCATTTATATTTATTACTTTAATTAACTGATTTAGTATTTTTGAATTTAAACGAGACTAGATAAGTCATGGCGATACTGCAACGATAGGCGTCTGAAAAAGATAAGAGGATAGTGTGACTTTTTTTTGAATTATGTTAAAAAAAATTTGGTGAGCCTTAGTTCTACAATGTCCATGCATAAAATGTAGAGCTCATCAGAAGTTGTGATATCACGAGTGGTTAAAGATCATCTTTTGTAATGATGTAGACTCAGTTATGACTTATGGATTTTAACATGCAAAAACATATGCAATGTTGAGGAAGATAGAATTAACACCTTGATGCTGAAGAATGTTGTCTTCAATACAATGATGATATCAATCTTTGTGAAATGGATTGAAAGCGACACTGAATCTATTGATATGATAGAGGGTCGTTGACTGTTTAGATGCTGGCGCCACTATGCCCCAGTGTATTAGGTTCACTAAGCTTTCTGTTTTATACTTGATTATAAACTTTAAACAAAATAACTCTGAACAGGTGATTTTAGTTTCAATGATATTAATATTTTGGGGTGATGTGCTTCAAAGGAAATTTGATGCCAACTTATTGATATGAAGCACAAAGACATTGTGTGCCTTAGGAATGCAATATGAAATGATACACATGTCTAAATGATTGCACATTTGTATAGAAATGCAAACAAGGACATATTGATATATGTCAAATTATTCTGAATCCAAGATGGAAAATTCCTGAAGGATCTAATAATCAAAGTAGGCATGCGGCAAGTTAATGTGAAGTATTTTCTCCACAATACGGGTTTGAAAAAATGTATGGTACTAAATAAATATAAAAGATTTGATATGCAGCCTCTAGTGAAAGAAGTTGACAATTACATTCGACATCAGTCTGACATCATGCAATTAATAGACCACAAACGGCCTAATTTTGCATGCGAGCTCACAATCTTCGTTTAGCACTTACAGCAGATGGGATAAATCCACATGGCTCATAAGTAAGTACGTCAAATTTTTGGCATGTCGTGCCTTTACCTGATCTCCACCATGGTTATTGTATGACAAAAAATTCATGATGTTAACCTTATTGATGATGATATCGGGTCCCACAAGGCGAAATGATAATGGCATCTTCTTGCAACCATACGTGATGATTTAAAATGCTATGGGATGTCTGATTGTTGAAGTTCTGATGCATATTTGATATAGGTATTCACCTTAAAGCGGTATTACTTTGAATGATAAATGATTTTCCACGTATGGAAATTTGGTGGGCGGTGTTAAAGGGTTATATAAACATACCAATTTATCTTGAAATACAGTGTATAAAGCGAAACATAGTCGAGAAAAAATGTGTACCAAGGTAATAGGAGATTTTTGCGGAAATCATCCATATAGAAGAGTAAGCAGTTTAATAGTTTATCCAGAGTTTGATGTTGAGCACAACCTTTAAGCGGAATGAGAAATTTTACAAAGACCATAAATATTAATTATGTGTATATAGGAAAAACAAGCAAATCACAGTGCATGTTAGAATTCAAAGGAGGACAAGGTTAGGAGGCTACAAGTCTAAGTTTATGGAAAAAGGTCTAAAAATTTTTTTATCTTGAGTATGGGAGTTTCTTCATATGCGTCATATCTTAAGATGTGATGCATATTGAGAAAAGCGTATGTGAGAGCATCATTAGGAACCCTTCTTGATATACACAGAAAGTCAAAGGATGGACTAAGCGTCCGTTTAGATCCTAGTAAATCTGAGTGAGTGACTGCAGCCAATAATTGGGTGAGGACATATTTACCTGCTGGGGATTTACACTTTCTAAAGGTGAGAAATCAAATTTTAAGAGATCTTGTATCCCACTTTAAAGTTCCGATGGATGTTGCTCTGGCAATAAATTGTATTTCTATGGAAGGGTGGTTGCTGGCCTAATCTCATGACTACCACACTTTTGATCCAACAAATTCTTCCATTGACATTACGAGGATTATTGAATAGAACATGAGATCAATAACTAGACTAAGTTTATTTCTTCATCTACACTTTTACCAACAAAGTTGTGGATACTTGTAATCTCAGTTTGATACAAGAAGAACTTGTGAAGACATTATGTTTGATGGAAAAGAATTACCCTCCTTCATTTTTTAACATAATGGTTCATTTAACAGTACACCTTGTACGCGAAGTCCAGTTATGTGGACCAGTATATTTAAGATGGATGTATCCTTTTGAAAGATTCATGAAGATCTTAAAAGGATATGTATGCAATCGCAATAGGCCAGAAGGTTGCATTGCAGAATGTTATATTGCTGAGGAAGCTGTAGAATATTGTTCAAAGTACTTGTCAAATATGAAAGCAGTTGGGATCCCATCAATGAGAAATGAGTGTGATGGTCAAGAAAGTATTGGAAAACCACTTTCTAGTTCTCATGTATTTAGATTTCAGTGCGAAGAGTTAGAGCAAGCACATCTATGTGTTGGAAATACAACAAAGTTTAAACCTATATAGAGTAAATTAGGACCCATCACATGTTATTTGAGTCTTATTGTTTAAAGTATGTAAATACAACTGAATAAGTTTTAACATATAGGCAACACATGGAATAATTGAAGGCAGCTAATCCAAATAAATCAAAGAGATAAAAGTGGCTTCAGGATGAGCATAATCGAACGTTCATAAATTGGTTGCGTGAAAAGGTATGGCTATGTACTTAACATATCTTATAGGAGATCATCATTTGTTTATACTAAACTATTATTTTTACTTGTTGAATCTTAAAAATGAATGTAGGTTACATTTTGATTAAAGGAATCCGGTAACATAATTTCGACACGTTGAGGTGGATATCTGTGGACCCGCGACTAGTGATAAGATATGATGGATATCTTATAAATGGAGTTCGATTTCACACCCAAAAACGTGATAGTACTAGATGTGTTCAGAATAGTGGTGTCACCTTAACTGCTAAAACAATGCAAGTGTCTAGCTCGAAGGACAAGAATCCGATAATTTATTGAGTTAGGTGATACGGTATTAGAACATTGTGTTATCAGATCATTGCCTGATATACAGTCTTTTGATATTATGGATGAGTCTCAACTACCTTATGTGCGGGATGATAGAGAGGGTACTTAGATTGCCAATAATTAACATGAAATGAAGTGGCAAGCACATTGTCGATATATTCGGCTTTTTATTTATTTTATTATATTTATTTTTATATATTATATGGTTTTTGTTAAAATAATTATAATTTACTCTTGTTATGCAGATTCAGCATTTGCGAATGAAAAGGGCCTACATCAAAGCGTAGAAAAGGTTAAAAAGAAAAGGGGGTCAACAACTATGCCTAGAGTAGTAAAAGCTAGGTCTCATGGAAGTAAAGGAGGTGACTTACAATAGAGGACAATCTTTAGGAGAGGTTATCTGAAAATACTCCCAGGAATTATCTAGGTGTTGTGCGGAACCCTTTTATCTTTGTCTTTCGAAGAATTGGTTTTGGTTCTGAAGAGCTAGAAAAACAAAATTTAGTTCAAATAAAGGTGAGTTTTTCTTAATTTTTTTTGAATTGAATTTGGTTCAGTGTGGTAGCATATATTATATATGTCTATGTTTTTGTAGAAAGCTTATAATGTGCCGAGTTAAGAAGGAAAAAGAAACATATTTTGTCATACCTTTATGCAAAAATGGAGACAATTTAAGTTCAAGTTGAGGAAAAAATTCTTGAATCCATTAGATAGGCAGCCCTTGTTACAGTCGGCCACTCCACAAGAACTATCCATTCATAAAGATGCTTGGAATGCCTTTGTCGGTAGGTATAGTTAGTGACCGGAAAAATTGATTTTAGAAAGATGACTGGTAATTTGATCGAATTTTCTAGATCTCGAATGACGACTAACTTGGGACATATCGTTGAGTTCATCTCGCGAAATTTAGTACATGGTGAATTTAAGTTGAATTAAAAAATGGTGAATTGCACGTATTTAAAATGGCAATTAGACAGTAGGTAAATGACAAGTGGCATGAGTCCCACACACATGGATACATGCGGGTAGGCTCACGTGTCTAAGGAAGAAATCTGGTCTTGCATAGGGGGTAAATGTTAGTGGATGATAGGTGTCATGGATGGGCTTTGCATGAGGAATTTGAGTGGGAAGGAATCTTGGGCTAGGAAACCAGTGGAAAGTAAGATTAGAGACTTAGGATAGACATATAAATAGACCAAAAAAGCGTCCAGGTGGAGAGTAAAAGGACGAAGAAAAGGACAGAAGAGGAGAAAAAGAGTTTTAGAAAGAGAATCACCTTCTCTCTAAATTTCCCGATGATCGGACCGGTGGTTTCAGGCGGAGCAAGAGGAAGAGTTCATCCTCCGCGACAGGGCTTCGCATAGGGCAGATTGAGGAGTTTGAAAAGCTCCAAGGAGGATGAGTCTTCTCCTACTTTGGTTACTTTCTGCCCCAGGGTTGTGTGTTGGTTGTATTGTCCTTAGGGGAATGTTTGGTTGCGTTTTTAATAGGGAAGGCTGCCATAGTGTGATGAGTGCGCGATGCAGACCTTAGAACTGGTTTTTGGGTGGGAAGAAGAGATTTGGTAGTGTGCCCCTTCTAGTAAATTCAGTATACATCAGTGAGCTTGATGTTAGGCTTTGAATTTCCGATTTGGACCCCTGTAGACAAAGTTATGGTCCTTTTATCGAGGTAAGTTCAGCAAGATCTGGTCGGGTCAATTCAGCCAGTTTGGGTCAACTAGACGGACCTTAGAGTTGATTTTTGAATAAGAAATAAAGGGAATTTGGAAGTGAGTCCTTCTGGTAAATTGTAGCCACATCAGTGAACTTGATGTTAGGCTTTTTAATTTCTCAATTTGGACCCCTTTAGACCAAGTTATGGTCCTTTTATCGAGGTCAGTTCAGCTAGATCTGGTCGGGTCAATTCAGCCAGTTCGGGTCAACTAGCTGGACCTTAGAGTTGATTTTTGGGTAAGAAATAAAGGAAATTTGGAAGTGAGTCCTTATGGTAAATTGTAGCCACATCAGTGAACTTGATGTTAGGCTTTTAGTTTCTAAATTGGATACTGTAGACCAGTTATGGTCATTTGCTCAAACGATCAAATGGGCGGGAGGGGTCGGCCATGGAGGTCATACGGCGGAGATTGGGCGCTACCTCATCGACAAAGGTCAGCGGGACCTCATGCGGGAGAGAGCTCGTCCCGGTCGGTCGGCTCGTCGGTTCGATTCGGCTCGTGCGGGTTGACTACGCTCGACCTCCAACAGGAAGGTCATATCTCCTTAAGTTCGAACTCGATTTGGGTGTTCTTGGACTCTATGGAAAGCCCATTGAGTCAGAATACACATTCATACCTGAGGATATTGGAGTATCAGACTGAGGTGTTAGATCGAGGCTCGTCAGGTCAGGTCAGCTCGTCGGTTCAGGTCGGCTCGTGCGGGTTGACTACGCGCGACCTCGACTTCGGAGGAGTCTATCTCCTTCGTTCGAACTCCGATTTGGGTGTTCTTGGATTCTATAGGCCATTGAGTCAGAGCCATTAAGTATATTCCTGAGAGGGGATATTAGTGTGGAGACCGGGTGTTCAGTCAGATATTTACTGGATCAGAAGGTCAGCTCAAATGGAGTTCAGAATTAGAGCTCGTCTGGTTGACTATCTTGCGACCTCGACTTGAGTCATATCTCCTTCGTTCGAACCGATTTGGGTGTTCTTTGACTCTATGGAAGCCCATTTGAGTCAGAATACATTATATGCCACAGGGAAATTATATGTCAGACCAAGGTGTTAGATTGAGCTCGTCCAGGTCAGGTCAGCTCGTCAGTTCAGGTCAGCTCGTCTGGGTTGACTACGCGCAACCTCCAACTTCGGAAGGTCATATCTCCTTCGTTCGAACTCCAATTTGGGTGTTCTTGGACTCTATGGAAATCCCATTGAGTCAAGAATACATTCATATGCCTGAGGGGGATATTAGATGTCATAACGAGGTGTTATATCAAACATCCCAGGTCGGAACTGCGTGCGGGTTGACTACCGCGCGACCTCAACCCGGAAGGTCATATCTCCTTAGTTGACTGGGTTGGTGTTCTTGGAATCTATAAATCTCATTGAGTCAGAGCCACATTCATATTCTAGGGGATATTAGATGTCAGACCAAAGGTGTTATATCGAGCTCGTCAGGTCAGGGCGGCTCGTCGGGTTCGAATGGCTCGTGCAGGTTATTTCACGACCTCCAACTTCGGAAGGAGTCCGCGCTCCTTCTTCGAACTCCGTTTGGGTGTTCTTGGACTCTATGGAAATCCCATTAGTCGCCAGATTCCATCCATGATCCTTTGGGAACATTGGGTGAATCACAACATTCTGAATTATGGGGTTTTATTTTAGCTGTTCTAAGTTTGCTTAGTTGTGTCGATGTGTATAGCCGGGAAATAACATGACCATTGCATGGCATGTTGTAGGCTACTGTATTAGGTGTGGTAAGGCTGTCTATGGGTGGCCATGAGAGGCCATATGGTTTAGTTCCAAAAACTTGGGATTTAAGGATAGAGAATTTCTATGACCGGTTTCACAGATCAGCGTGGTGGAGTTAGGAGTTGAAGCTTGGAACCTAAGAGTTTCTAGGTTATGGTTGTTTGATGTTGTATGGATGATTGGAACCAAGCTGGTTCATGATTGTGAGAAGGGGCAGAGGTACCACCAGTGGATCGATCCAAGATTGAGACCTTGTTACTGTAATGTTATTACTTATATGAATACCATGCGGTATAGATGTGACATGTTTATGTATCTTTGGCCTTGATTTATTAACATGGGTTGTGCATGGAGGAGAATTATATGTATTAATTATAATTATCCATGGTATGTTGATGTTGCATGTGGCACTCATATATATACATGTAACATGAAGGAAAAATGCATTGGCATAATTGCATTACACGTGCACGAAAACATCGCATGACATGGGTGTGAGTGCATGGTTAGGATCGGCACTGTGGAGTGTCATGGGTACACGGTTGTGGATCAACACTACGTATGGTGTTGATTGGTGGGCTCGGTTAGTGGGACAAAGTCCAAATGAGTCACACGGTTTTGAAAGAAATGAAAATAAATATAAGTGTGTTGGGCATAGCAAGATGGGGTAGATCCCCCAGGGTGAAAGACCCCGAATGTTATTCACGGTTAGACATGAATCAGACGATGTAAGTTCGTAGAAATGTTAGGCATTGCGTCAGCGAGTGAAACCAAAATCGTGGCCCACAAATACATAAACACACGCAATTTGATCAAATCAAATGAGCATTGGAGGTTTTTCCAATAGGTTACAAATTCTTACAAAGAAAACAAAAATTCTTGTTTTGGAAAAAGGTCATTGGTGGAACAAAATGGCGGTTGGCATTTCACACTTGGCCTAGGTAGGTGTGAGGGGGTCGGTGAGTGACTCGGGATATGGGCATGAGGACATTCATGTAGGCATCTTACTTGAATGTGTTTACGTACGATCATCTCATGTGCACTTAGGTGGGGTAACCCTTGTAGGAGATTATCACTCTTTGGGCTTTGCTCGCCGATCGTGGGACCACCCAGAATTTTACAAGAGAGCTCCCTCAAGGTAATGGGTATGAAGAAGGCGGGTTCTGACAGCCAGAAACATTTTGTAAAATATTAGAGCGGTATAGTTTCATATATTTTGGGTATGTAAAAGAGTTGTACATTAAACTCTTGTATGAAAAAAAAAAAAAAAAAGACCCCCGAAATTTGGGGCGTCACAATAGTTCTCCAGAATTTCAGGAATGGAGTAGGTTGCAAAGTGAAAGAGAAAAAGTAGCTGAATAACGACATATTTCATCTAAACAGGATTTGTTAATGTGGAAGAAAAGATAGTAAGTGTTGAATGTTTAGTTCTAAATCGTTGAGTAATTATTAGCTAATGTTTTATTAAAATATTTATTGTCTAATAATTATAGAAAAAAGAGATGGGCATCAATGAAGACATTGGATGAAGTGTTGTATGGAAAGCTGTTTATTCAAAAGGTGATGGTTACGATAGTGAAGTCATCGAGAAGTCATCTGAGTGTAAGTAAATATGTTATTGCAATTTAATAGCTGAGTATATGATTCCTTTATAACTTCTAATGTGGATTAGTTTTATCTACATATCGGGATGAATATACAATGAAGGTGAAAGATGGATCAATACGAGAATCGGAATGAAAAGTACTCATGCAGGAATGGCATTAAGAATCCAGGAACATAGTGGTGAGCAAGGGTGTTAGGCATGGTTACGCCCACAACCTATTTCAATCTCTTCAATAAGCGAACTCTTACAACATTTGTTAGAGAACAAAAGCCCAGACAACAACAAGAGAAGATCTTGAGGAAAGAAAATCATTACTTGATCAGCTCATTCCTTCATGAAGAAAATAGAAAGTTTAGAGAAATTCCTGAAATTTACGAAGTGTTCAACATGTTTAGGACAAAAGTGAGTAACATCAATTAAAAAGCGCATCAAATAAACTATTCTTGCCATTTTAATGATGCAAATATAGAGTCAATTTCCATTGGACAAAGAAACATGCAAAAGGTATGTTAATATTTACTTATATTTGTGGCATTTATTGATTATAGTACTTATATTTTCTAATGTTATTGCTTTGGAAGGAAAACCTACAAATTAGCGGTAGAATCCATTGATAATATAATTGGATATGGTATAGTGATTGAGAATGTAGCACGAGCTTCTGTTTATGGAGTTCCTTTGGGTATTCATAATTATGATGTATCTGGCAATGTTTGTTTTGATGATGATGCTCTCTTTTAATAACAATGGTGATGATCTGTGAAAGTTAAGATTTTGTGGATTCTCATGTTGCATGGCCTGATCATTTGGTGTGATGATCGGAGTCAAGGTATCTTAAACTTTTAACCCATATAAATTTTATGATTAATTACTTAATGATAAACTATTTGTTATGTAACATACATGTGAATTGAATTTCATTATTATGAGCAGGCTAAGATTATTCATAAAGAAGTTACAATTATAAAACAAAGAAAGAGGTCCATGGAGTTTGTCATATTTAAAGAATCCACATTTCAAAAGTTTGGAGATACAAATACAATAGTGGCATTGGATGGTGGTGTCTTTGATTATGAACAAGGTGTTATATTAATGAGAAGATATCGATAACTTTTGCTCAATGGAGAGAATTCACTTCTAATTAAATTATTGTCTTATATATGAGGTAATAAGATATTTTTATATTTTTTGCATTTCATATGCAATTACTATATGTTACAAGTTTCTAATAAAACCTGTGGAATTGAATAATTTGATTTTTGTAGCTATTTGTACAACCAACTCAAGAAATCAATACTACTCAACATGTATGGCTTCATAGACCCTGGATAGATCTCTGTACACTCTGCATCAGCTGGAGCACGATCAGATTTGATTGCTAAAAGATTAGAACGTTGTTATGTGGATCAATTATTTCTAGCTCCTTACAACTGGTAAGTAGTTTTTGGCGAAAATTTATATTTTTTGATATTAAGTTGTTATTAATTGTTATTATGTTTATGAAGGGATCACTAGTCCTTGGGGTTATTAGCCCTCATGGGGACAAAGTATATTTTTGTGATTCTATTGGAGTTTAGTGGGAAAGGAATTGAAGGTGTTATTATCGTAAGTATTTATTTTCTTTTATTTTTTATAGTAATTTTCCTGAATTATATCATTTGATACTATTTTAATTTCTTATGCTTTTATTAAAATTGATTTTTCAAATATACATTAAAACTGGCGGAGCGATTATGAAAAACTTATTTTGAGTCTATTAAGTTATAATTAGTTTTGTTTCTTTTTAATATTCTTCAAAATTAGATCTTATTTGTTGAATATTATAAAAACTTTTAAATTTATTTTCAAGTGTCCTAAGCAACCATCGGGTGTTTGAATGTGGCTATTATGTCATCTATGAAGGAGATCATTGAAAATCATATCATTCATAGATGAAAAGGTAGGTTATTATTAAATACGTGATTCATATAAGTAGTACTTTTTATGGTTTTAGATTTTTATGTCGTGTTATTTAGTGCTCTTTTTCTGAGTAACTTATGTATATATGCAGTTTAGCGAGAAGAGATCGACATTATGCGCGGAGAATGGGTCGAGTACTTGCAAGGCTTTGTTTGAAGAAATGTTATGGATGTTTGTTTATAAAACAATATTGGATATTTGTATGACAGTATTGGATATTTCAATTCAATATTTTTGGTATTTTTTTGGAATTGAAAGTATATGCTTGTATGACAGTATTGGATATTTTAATTCAATATTTTTGGTATTTTTTTGGAATTGAAAGTATATGCTTGTATGCGAGTTGGATGTTATACTACGTTTGAAAAATGTAGTCTAAATGTTCATATTAGACTCGTTTTTCAATAAAAGTAATATTTTGTATAGTTGTAGATGGTTAAAAGTTAAAAATAGTTAAAGTAGTTTAACACACATCTTAAACGTAGTCTTTTGTACATAATAGACGTGGTTAAAGTCAAAAAGTATAGTTAAAAGTAGTTTAACTACGTTTAAAAACGTAGTCTTTTGTTCATAATACCGCCGTGGTTAAAAATTGAGAATAACGTAGTCTTTTGTACGGAGTTATAGACTACATTTTCGATAAAACACTAGTCTAAATATATTTTAAGACTAGGTTTTTACTTTCCAACTCGTGCAAGCGTGGTCTAAGCGTGGGACTTTTAACTACACTCACACTTTTAACTACACTCTTACAGACTACGGGTTTAGAAAGCGTAGTCTATATACAGAACTATTTTTTGGGCGTAGTCCCCAATTAAAAAATTGTTAGTGATATGTCAAGGAAAATGGATGGAGTGACAAAGAAACAATAAATAAATTGTTCAATGCGAAGGTACGAGAAAAGATGAAACACAAAATTGAGAGACTACTAATAAGACAAGTATAGAGATGATGGACCCTCTTAGCCGGAAAAGGAGAGAGTAGGGGATTAATAGAAAACCCTTTATGAATCCATTGCCGCCTTAGGCTGATTTGCTTGAGAAGAGGCTGGTATGGTTCTATTTTATTAGCTCTGTCCTTTTTCCATCAAAGCACCTCAGCACAGTAATAAGGAACAAAGCAATCCTCCTTTATGCATTACTGAAGAGGTACAAAATCAATGTGGTGAAGATAATCGAGAATTCTATCCTGAGCTACCCCAAAAGAAAATGCAGGGGCTTGATTCCACACCCAGCTATAATCACCAGCCTTTGCCTTCTTGGGGGAGTAGATGAAATGAGTGAAAAACATACCCAGTGCATCCCCTGACCTTGGCTTTGGGTGATAAGGGTCCTAAAAATAGAGGAAAGAAGAAAGAAATAGAGATGGAAGAATAAAGGGGGAATGAAAGATGAAATGATCCAATACAGTGGGAAAGTCCACTCTAAAGGCAGCAAGAATTTCAAGGAAGCCAAAGCCCCGTAAGTGTATCTGAGGACAATCTATCAAGAACAAGCTGAAAGTTCAAGAGCACGGGGGTAATAACACAAAAGCGATGGAATGCTAAAATCTAACAAACGAGGGAGACAGAAGATGGATAATCGGGGAAAAAAGCCGGCCATTCAGGATGAGTATATGGATGCAGAGCTCAGAATCTAGAGGATACATTGAAACAAAGAGATGAAGAATGGAAAGAAGAATTGGAAAAAAAGGATACATAATGGAGAACAGTGATAAAGGATAGAGAAGTGGCTTTCTGGACTGAAATAGGAAAACATGAAGCAGGGTTGATAAAAATGTTGGAGGATAGAGACAACACCTTAAAGGCATGCTTGGAATCAAGGGGAAAAGATTGGTTGAATAGTCTGGCACATTGAAAATAAAGTTTTCGCCTAATGACTTATGAGCAAGTCAACAATAGGACACTCCTAGAATCATTAGCTAAAAGACATCAAGAACTGACAAAAAGCAATGCTAAGATTTTAGATTGGGCTATGAAGACAGTCTCGAGCAAGAAGAAAGTGCCACTACCACAAATCAAAATTTCAGAATGTGTGCCTTATACAGTAGTCCCTCAGGGTGTGATAAACCCCCCAATTCCCTTCTCTAACCCTACTCCAGAGGAAGAAAGACCTTGAACCTTGTAGAAGCACCAGTTCAAAATAAAACCTAGTCACGACAAGAAAAAATGAACTAACCTTAGTAAGAAGGTTGAAGAATGTTAAGGATGGAAGCAACCAGGAGAAAAGGCATCGAGAACTAAAAAATGAACATTGTCTTCCATTTCTTTTTCCCTCTCTATACCTAATATCCCATCCTTGAAAAATTCAATAAAATAGAAATTTTCTTTGCAAAGCTTGGTGTTCACTCTTTTTTTTTTCATATTTTTGTTTTTGTTTTTTTAATTTTATTTCCCTTTAGGTTTAATCAATTGTTGTGACTTACATCGACAATAGCTTAGTTGAATAAATGAGAAACCAAATTTCTGGATAAATTGCTAAATAAGGTATGGTGTTTGGTGGAGTTAAATTGTTGATGGAATTGAGTTGTTGTTGTGTTACATTTCTCACAAGATTGAATTGTTGATCTAAATGAAGATTCTACACATTAAAATAACACAACATATCCACAAAATGAAACAAACAACTTGATAGATGCAATTGGGGTAGGATGAGATGAAATGAAAAGAGAAGTTAGAATATTAATAAAGGTGTTGAGCAGAATAAGGAAGATTGCAACAAATTAATGGAACAAATAAGACTTATAATTTTGTTTTTGTAAACAGTTTGGTTATAAATCCTGATAAGCTTTGCACTTAGTCAACAGTAGCTCTGAAACAAATTGTGCCAAGATTAGGGACATCTTCTAGGATTCATCTCAGTAATCTCTCCAATGTCCTAGAACTTGTTGGATTATTAGTTAAGGCGAAATACTAGGCTATACCACAAATAAGAAATGATATAGGCCTTCCTTAAATGTTTGAGCTCAAACTACCTATGATATGCATAAACACTTTATAGTTCATATTTGAGCCTATAGCCAATCATCGCATCCAACCAACAATGAGAAACCTAATTCCTTCGTTAAATATAATCCTTAAGTAAAGAACCCTTCCTTGCCTAGATTACAAGGCAAAATACATCAATGATAGAAAAGGACAAGTTTAGGGGAATATTATTTTAAGAAAATGAGGAAAGGGGGTGAGAAAGAAAAATTCATTGAGATGAGGAGATATGAAGGCATTAGGAAAAGTTGTAAAGAAAAACATCATGGAGGAATGAGTTTGAAGGTCCCTTAGCTTTCCTCCCTTGAACAACTAAGTTCTTAGGGAGTTCAACACCTAGTACCCCTAATGCCAAGTGGTATGAGAGTTACTAACCCAAAGTTCGTTAAGGGTGGTAGAAAGCTTAAAAAGACCAACATTGCACCATTCCATAAACCTTGGTGACAAATGAAAAGTGAAAAAGCTTCCAAAAAAAATGCAAGGAAGATAAGTTATAATCTGAGTGTGGTCAATGATGCACAAAGATACCACACTAGATGCACAAAACATGATGGGAAAGTGAGAAACTTACAATCAAGATAAATCAAAAGATTCTATAATGAAGAAGCGAAGAGTGTAAGTACTGTTAAAATCAGGTAAGTGAGCCTCGGTGTCCCGATTATCTACCAGAGTGCAAGCCACATTATAAGCCCAAAATACCTATTTGATCCAGATGGTGGTGATATGCTTACTTTAGTGGAGATTAATATGAAAAAAGCATATGGGACTTTAAGAATGAAAGAGAAGCATGTTAACTGAGTATTATCCCAGAAGATTAACTAATCTTCCAAGGAAAAAGAGGGAAGACCAGCACACACACACAAACTAAGGTTGAATGATTAAATTGTTTACACTATATGAATTATTTGGCTATTTATTGAACTTAATTGAAAATCTTCCTGATTCTAGATTGGAAACATGTTTAGAAATAACTTTACAATTGACTTATGTTTCCTACCCAACAAAAAAATGTCCTTAAAAACAAAAGTTAAATTGTTTGCGGACAAACAAAATTTTCTTTTCTTTGCTTAGGGACAAGTAAAACTTTAAGTTTGGGGGAATTTGATGAGTCCTAAACTCATCTATTTTTAATCCATATTTTTAGCAGTTTCAGATCTTTTTTAATGCCGAATTGTGGAATATTCACCAACTTTGTGTTTTGCAGGTTTTAATTGAAAAAGGAGATGGTTAACAAAGGAAGAAAAAGTGGCAAATGTCCCGGCATTCTCTTTTGCATGTCGCGATAAAATTCAAACATACCAAGGAGAACTATGTCATGACCAGTTTGTATGTAGCGACAAGTCTAGAAATTTGGAACTTCAGAAGGCATAAATAAAATACTGCTCGCTGACAAAGAGTTTCTATCGCGACAACGCTGAAAAAGAATGTAAAGAAGACTGTCGCGATACTCTTAACTCTGTCGCGACAATGATCAAGGCATATGGCAAAGGAGCTTTATCACGACAATCCTAACTTTGTCGCAACATAAAAGTATGAAGATTAGTTGATGAACTCTGCCCTTGAAAAGAGACTTAGAAGCTTTGTGCGAAGAAAATGGGAAGGATTTAACTCAAACTCATCTGTGACAAGTGTTGCTTTGTTGCGATAAAGTTTTCAACATGGGGCCAGCTCAAGGAAGCAACTCTGTCGCGACATAACATTCAAATTTCACAACAAATAAGTTGAAGAGCAATACAAGAGGAATGGCGACAAAGAAATTCATGTTGCGACATAGTGAAGAATTGAAGGTAGAATCTCTGTCACGACAAAGAAGTTTTATGTGGCGACAATAAAAGCTATAGAGTGATAGAATTCTGTCGCGATAGAAGAAAATTCGACCGCGACAGAAATTGAAAAAGAATTAAGATTAGCTAAGTCAAGTCTATCGTAACAAAGATTTCTATGTCGCGACCAAGCATTCGGCCGTGATAAGGACGGATAAGGAAAGAATCATCGCGACAAAAGAAAATTCTGTTGTGATAGAGATTGTTAAAGGAATTAGAAATCCTGTCGCGACATAGAAAACTTTATGAGGACTAAGTTGAAGAAAATACTTACATGCCACTTGAGTTTCGAGAGGAAAAGTGTATAAAGAATTTGGGTCTGAAATGTCACTTGAAGCCTAAAATTCCTGATGCGACAAGAACAAGGCCCATTGGATCAAAATATGTCACCGACATTATCAAAGTGCATCCACGAAAATCGAGAAAAAACTAGAGGAGAACAAATCGAGTCAAAAAACATGCTACGACATAAGCCAGTGACAAAGACTTAAAACTCTATCACGATAGAACTTTCTATATCGCAATAGAGCAACCAAATTGGGCCAGAAATTTAGGGATCCACAACACAATTTTTGAAGTGCAACCTAACATTGGAAAGTCTATAAATAGACGCATCTAGGGCACTGTTCCCAGTGTAAAGACCTTTTTATATATACAAGCTTATGACACTATTATCAAATGACTATTATCTAATCCTCGGCAACGACGCCAAAAACTTGTAAACACGTTTTTATATATACAAGTTTATGACACTATTATCAAATGACTATTATCTAATCACGTGTGGCGTAGCTTGTAAAAACGAATTTTTGTATAGACCAAATTTTTCCAAGTGATTAGCACTGCTACCAAAGACTAAGTCCTTGCTGCTTGGTATCAAAGCGGTTTAGAACATATTACATATATATATATATATATATATATATATATATATATATATATATATATATATATATATATATATATACTTCTGCTCATATAGATTTATTCTTTTGTAAAATGGATTCATTAAAATTTGAGTTGGTCTTAATCTACAAAATTGCACAAAAGTCGTATAAGTAATAAAAGTGGATGTTTTAAGTCAGATATCGTTCCCCTGAGAATGATGATAAATCAAAAAGACTAACGACTGACTACTCGAGATCATTACTATTTCGAACTCCAGCTGATATGATGAAGAGGAAGCACAATAAAATAATCCAAAAATAATTTCACTAATATACATGAAAAGAGCATTTAATAAAAATGGATTTGAGAGTTCACTGAGTGAAACAACACTAGGACTTAGATCAATGAATAATAATCAATTTCTACACCATATTGATTCATAGCTCAGCCATAAGTTGGAAAACTGAGTTTGTCTAAGATGCATGGTAGTATAGTTTGGATTTCCCTTAACCATACTTTTCACTGATTAGAGGTTCATGTTCATTTATGATTCATGTTTCTAATAAATTGCTTGTAAGATATACTTTCTTTCTAAGATCTAGGTATTTTTCCTTTTCAGTACTTCACATCCAAATCTTAGGACTAAAGAATTCTTTCCCCCATTGATAGGATATTGCAAGCCTTCTCCAATTTGATTGACACCTCATCCTTCATTTCTAATGAAAATTACCATCTCCTTGATTAGATCTTTGCTAACATGGGATTAAAATCAATTCATCAGAAAGATAAGAGACCTCCGAGTGATTAAAGGCGATGCGCCCGTTCAGCCATCACGAACCATGGCAAGTTGGTGATCTATCTGAATAACCCTTCAAAGTTCATTAGTTCCATAGTATTAGTCTACCATACCCATAAGGAACTGCTCTATACTCTAGGGATTCTCTATCTCTGTGTCACACAGAGGGCTTCTTGGAAATCAGAGCAAGATGCAGTACCTTGCTTGGGTACACGGTACTAGTACTGAGAACAATTAAATTAAAAAATAATACCAATTAAACAAATTCAAGAATTCTAACCAAGGCACTCTTCCACCTTGTGCAGAAAAATGACTATCATCATCGACCCATTCCGGAGAGACTGACTTTTCAAAGCGGATTGTTCATATCGATGACTATGATCAGAAAGATTCATAGAGTATAAACGAGTGAAATAAATGAACTCGGCTTTCCATTCTCTATTTAAATCAGACAACAATGAGAAAGATGATTTTATCAATAAATCCCAGCTCGAAGATGCACTTCAATTCATTACCCAAATCCAGAAATTAAAAAGAAAACTAACTAAAAACTAAACTGAAACTAAATCTACTAAAATGGAAAATAAAAGAAAAAATAAAATAAAAAAATAAAAATATATAAGAGTCTTCAACTACCTAGAAATCCTGGAATTACGGAAGTTGCGCACAATGCCCTAGATGCACTATTTATATATTTTCCAATATTGGGCCGCACTTCAATAATTGTGTTTTGGATCCCCAAAATTCTGGCTCAAATTAGTGCATCCCCATCCACGACTCCATAAAAAGTTATGTCGCTGACCTGGTCCACTAGTCTTTATCATTGGTCTTTGTCGTAGCATGCGATTTTCTCAGCATTTGTTCTTTGGGCTTTTTCTTGGATTACATCGTAATGAACTTGATATATCAAAACATAATTTTTATACCTTAAAGTCTTGTTCTTTTCTGTGAGAATGTATTGTGCGACACAAATTTATTTGCAACCAGTTCTTTGTACATCCCTGCCTCTAAGCTTCAAACCAGTAAAAGCACTTTTCTTTTTAGCTTGTCTACTACCAGTGCCGACTAAGTTTCCAGCGCGCTCAGATTCACGCTGGTTTCTTTACAATTTATCCCGGCTGAATTTTCTTACCAGCGACGGGTGGATTTTTGCTTTTCTTGTCGCCATTACCCTAAGTTGAGGCATGACCATTGGATCACGGCGGAACGACAGCTCATCACCCGTTTATCTTTCAATTTACCGCCATAGTAGTTTCTTCTATCTGAAAGTTCTATCACTCTCTAGCTTTCTTATTGCAGCACAGCAAAGGAACTTCTTTATCGATGGTTCTGCAACTTCGTTCTTTTATATACTTGGCACTTGAGATTTCTTTGTCACCATTTATCTTGTGACCTCTTCAATTTTCTTGTAAAAGCAGCAAAGAGATTCCCACCTCCCTTATCTTTTTGTTGCCATAGCCAGAAGTAATCTTTGTCATAGAGAGATTTGTTGCTCTTTGTTATGAACTTCTTTGTGTAGTATCGTGTTAAGATTTTCTTTGTTGCTCTGAGTTTCTTCCTTATCTAGCTTCATCTTAAACTTTGTATGCTGCAAAACACTTGTCTCAGGCGGCATCTGTGCAATCTTGCATTCATGCAATGAGCTATCTTTTATCAGTGAGTTCATCTATTAATCTTTAGCCTTTTGTGTTCACGACTAAAGGAAGGATTACAGCGCTGTGAAGTTCTTTTGCCATTTTCCTTGATCATTGCTCACGGCGCGAGGAGTTAAGGTGTTCTGATAAAGAACTATTTGTATAACAATATTCTTTCCTTGAGCTCAATGCGGATTTTGTTGCGACATCTGGATTGTATTGTGACCTCAATTCTCTGTTCTGCTTGGGTCTGCCGTGACATACTAAACGTATCGTAACAAAGAATCTTAAATTTCTACTTTGCTTCTTTTCTATTAAAATTATCTCGTTGTTAAAAACATGAAAATATTGAGTTGGTAGATATTATATAATTTGGCATAAATAGATCTGGCCCCGGTAAACATACCAGAAAAATAGTTAAAATTAGATGAGTTTAGGACACACATCAATTTCACAAACTTAGAGATTTTATTTTCCCCAAGCAAAGAAAATAATTTTTATCCTCAAACAATTTTGTTTTATTTTTAGGACATTTTTACGTGGGTATATGAGCACAAGTCAGTTGTAAAATTATTTTCTAAACATCATTTCCACTCAGGGTGAAGTTTTTAATTATAGTTCACTAAGCTTGATAAATAAATAAATTCCATATAGTGCTTCTAACAATTTAATTTATTAACCTTATTGTAGTGTAATAACAAGTATTTCCTTTTTTTTTATTGGCATATTAATTAATCTTCTAAGATAGCCTCGATTGACATACTTTCTTTCCGTTCTTAAAATCGCATATGCTTGTTTGTCATATTAATCTCCACTATTACTAAGTATACTCCACACCTTCGGGATCAAATGAGTCTTTTAGGCATAATGTAGGGCTTGGGTATTTTGGGTAGATAATGGGACAATTGAGCTGACTTGCCCCAGATTTCTTGACCAGCTTGAACTGCATGCTGATGCATCCTTGATTTCTCTTGATTGTAAGTCTCACTTCGGCTGAGGTTTGCAGTAAACACTGCATATTCCACTAAATTGTAGTTTCTTTTCTCTTTTTCTTTGATCCTCATATGTGCTCCTTTTCTTCCTTATTTTGACTTTTCACTTTTCATCTCTATAACAGGTTATATGGAATGGTGCAATGTGATCTTTGAAACTTCTACCACCCTTGAACTTTGGGTTAGTAGCTTTCCATGCGGATGCATTCTGAGGTGCCAAGTGTTAACCACAAGGAGCTTAATTGTTCAGGGAGGAGGCTGCAGGATGAGCTCGTTTTCCTCTTTGATGTTATCTTTATAAAGCTGCTGCCCAATATTTCATATCTCTTCAGTGTCTCAGTGGGTTTGTCTTTCTCTTTGCTTTTCTCATAACCAAAATAGCATTCCCAGACTTGTCCTTCCTCATTTATATGTTTGTCTTGTAATATAGGCGAATAAAGGGTTCCTATAGGATTATATTTAGAAGGAATTTGGCTCTATTTTGCACTGGTTGATGATGAGATTGGCTATGGAAGCTCAAATAAGAACTAGTATACTTATATACCATATCATAGGGGCTAGAAGCTTTGAGAGGCTCAAACTTTGTGTTGGCTAAATCATTTCTTATTAGTGGTATTTAACTAAGATTTGTATGACTATGAATTCCAAACAAGTTCTACCACAGGACATTTAGGAAGATTATGGTAGATCTGAAGATGTTCCTAAATCTCGGCTGATTTGTTTGAAGATTCTTTGTTGACCATGTACAGAAGTTTGCCACAGAGCCACACTGATTCCAAACTCTCTCAAACTAATCTCAGTTTAGTCTGAATAAAATTATAAGAATAATGTACAAAGCGGAATAAATAAAGAGGAAAATGAAATTTTTTTTTGAGATTAAAATAACATTCAAAATGAATCTATGAAGCGTCAAAACCTTGGGTGAGTCCTATAGAGCAATTTGAGAGTGTAGTATAAAAACCGTAATTACAGAGAAAAACGAAAAATATCCATGAGTGTGATAAAATCAAGATTGCTTCTGGGTTATTTAAAATCCATTTTGTATTTATGGATTCTCTGATTTTTTTTATTCATACTTCTCCACTCTCACCCATCCTTTGAAACCCTAGGGATCGTTGGAGGAAGAAAGAGAAGGGCGCCTTGAGAGATTAGAGGGTGGGTTGAGATCAAGCTTTCGAGATCCCCATCTGACCAAAGAGATTTAAAGTGGGTTTTCTCATTCTTGATGAGCTGCGCAGTTATTTATATATGTGCTTGCGTTTTGGGGGTTATAGTATTGTATGTGTTATGGTTGAGAATCCTATCTACGTCCGGCAGTGAGGATTTATTCTTACATGGGTTATTTGGGAACTAATTTCCAAATGCTAGGGTTTTATGTGAGTAATGAAATAATGTAGGTCACGATCTACATTTTCTAACCTTCAGCGAAATTTCTTTTATAATGATTAGCATGGAATCTTGAAGGTTTAAGTAGGTGAGTTGGGAATCGATGTTGGTTATGGGTGATGATTGTTGGTAGGACAAGTACTGGTATGATGGTTGGAAATAAAAAGTGGTAGGTTCAGATGGGATGCTTGGCTCGAGAGCTTTTGGGGAGGTGGAGGTCTTTGCCTCGTACTATACTTTCCTTATAGAGCTGCCTTGTGCTCTCGGGAGTTCTAGTAAAGGATGTAAAAACAAGAGAACTTTAGGAAGTGGAGGTTTACTTTGCACGCAAGCCTCACAGGGCGCCGTACCTTCGACGGCGACACCTTTGTCACGGCCGAAATGCCCAGCGGCGATGTCGTAATTTTGCGCCCATAGCATGCACCGATAAAGCTTTGTAGCGATTACATTGTATTTATTGTTAGTGCCCCGAATAACAGTATTATTTTTGAAGCCACATTGTACGAGTTTGAAGCACTTTGTATACTGATAACTATCTTCCAAATTGATACAACATAGGTCCCGACTATACTAATCATATTTTAAATTTTATAGTTTGGCTGTTACCATTATATTTGAATGAGTTCAGAATCTGAGGGCAGGGTGGGGCCTCGGAAGTGTATGCAGAAGAGGCCAGTTCTGAGCTATATGGGAGGTGGGCATTGTAGGATTTTCAAGTTATTAAGTTTTTCTATTTCTTGATTCGCCAGGCTGCCAGATTTTAGCGTGTGGAATTTTGTGACTATTCAGTTTTCTGCCTATATGAGATTTTTGCATCCTACAAAATTATATTTTGTTTTGTTATTGTTGACCATTTTGATTGCTTTTTGTGGTTTGTACAGTGCACCTCTGTTGTATTTTATTTGTTTCATACTTTTTGTAATTTCCTTGACTACGGCGAATTATATATAAGCCTCGGTCAAGCTCTGTAAGGCCAATCAAAGCCGATCAACAAAATTGGCGCGGCTTTCATCTCTTTCCAGGGTGTGATTTTCTCTCATCTTTCTACCCTTTCTTGCATTTTCACTGTGAGCACCCCTTGAGGATGACAACTCAGGGATGCTCATCAAACCCCTCTCATCCCGCCAGAGGAGGTCACTGGGTGGAAGTTTGAGGTAAAGCTGCATCCCCGAGTTGCTAGCGTGAAGCGTGCATTGCATTATGTTTATGTTTTTCACGCCGTTAGGTTTGAATCCTGGCAGTGGCACTACGGTAGCGATGCCAGCAGCTTTAAAGATTAGTGGATACTTTATTGCTACAGATCCTTTGATGCTAGCATGAATTGCCATTTATTTGCTCCTCTGAGTTAGATCCGAGTCGATTTCTTGCGAAACATTAATGGTTAAGAAATGTTGTATACTAGGAAAACTTTTAGGGTTAGTCTTTATGGCTAAACATGATCAGTTAAAAATGGCTATCGATCATCACCTCCCAGATGAGAGAGAAAGGGCGAGGTGGCCCATGGCATGAGAACCACAAGCCCGATCGCCTTGAAACTGGGTTTCTTTTCACTTACCTCGATTCGATTTTTGGAAACCATCAACCTCCTTTGTTTTACAAGAAACCTGAATCAAAGTGGAAACACATTTTTCGTTGATGAGCAAAAGTCATCCTTTTGTTGGAGTCCGTTTTCAGTTGATTTTATACTCAAAAGTGATTTATGAAGAATATGAATACACAGTGCTAACACAAGACGGGGGTCTCAAAGAAAATGAGAGAGTGCGGTAAAAGAGTATAGAATGTAAGCGAAGCGATCTGTGATACTCTTCATTTGAAGGATTGTAGCGGGGCGCAAAGGATTAAGGAATTTGATGTCGTGGCCTTCTGACCAATCGAAATATAATGAGTTGTAACTTCTGAGCTCCGTCATGATGAAGGCGTGGTGAAGGAAAAGAGCTGAAGTCAAACTAGCAGGGGAATTGATGAAGAAGAAGACATGATGTCGCGACATCATTGATCGCGACCAATTAAACCCGATCTGATGGATAATGAATTGTGACACAGCAAAAAAATCCACGATAGAGATAAACGTTGAACGACATTCATATAAAACATACGATAACTGAATCGAGCGTGCGACATCAATTTACCAAGGGAAACTAAAGGTCGCGACAACGCCGATATAAGAGAGAGAGGAAGGTCGCGACATCATTTGATGGTGCGACGCCAGTTACACGCTGAAAAGGTGGCGACCGGATCAAGTATCCGCTGACGTGACTACGGAAAATTCCGCGACATCCGTGTTCGATTATCAGCGACAACAATTGTACAGAAAAGGTGTGACAACGCACGGTTATCGCGACATCGATTTACGAGGCTTGAGGTCGCGACATCGTCGATATTGGCGACAAGCGGAAGAAAGACAGTGCGGCATCATCTGAAGATGACGTATTTGCGAAGACCCAGTCGCGACAGCGATAACCGTTCGACATCAATTAAAGAGATAAAATTCGTAATCGATCAAGTGCCACGCGACATCGGTTCTAAAGAGATGTCGCGACCAGAATAAAGACCGCGACAAATTTGAGATAGCGGAGTTGCGCGACGCGAGGCCTTCGTCTCGCGTGATGCCAATAGCTGATCCGATTGGCGAAGTCAAAAGTGCAGCGAAATTAAGATGACTTGAAACCACCATAAATACGTGTGCTCTTTGGAGCGTAGCTCTTAGCGTGGAAAGGGAGATGCGGGTTCTTGAAATACTGTATTTTATTTTCTTTCTTTGATTCGTTTTTTAGATTAGTTTGTTCTTTCTTTCAGATTTGGATGAGAGGAATTAGACATTAGAGATTTTTTAGCGTTGCAATTCTATTTCTTAAAATTCTTTATGCAGTTTGTTTAGAATTTGGACAGATTTTACGAATTAGAACTACGATTACCTGTCCCACGATTTAACTTTCATGATCGAGTAAGCTATTGTAGCGGTATAATCGATGATTGACCCGGCTTCCATTGAATTGACTCTATCGTCCGGGAGGAAATTATCTCCCTCTGAATTTATTCATTCTTCTTTAGACCAGGTTTATAAAATGACTTCTTGCTTGGTTTTGCGTGTTTCTGGAATTGATCCCAGTGTTACTCAATCCTCTTTTACTATGCTTGGGATTGTTCAAATACGATTCAGAGGCCCTCTGGTAATACAGAGAAGGCGTTCTTGAGAGTGAGGAACAATTACGGAAGGTAGGCGGGTGTATTGATCTAATGTGCTGCTGTGTAATTAAATCCAGTACATCCTCTTCTCACTTGCAGAGGAATGAGTTGAGTGAGTTAACATCAATTTAAGCATCACAGGAGAGTTAGCCTCGGTCGAATGATGAATTCAATCCGAGTGTTAGCAAGATCTAATCAGAGAGAATAAGCTATTCCTAGTTTTTGAGGAGAGAACCAGTATAATTATTAAACTGTGAATGACTTAATCTTATGAGCTGGGTTTCAGGTCATGTGTTGTGGTACTTGAGCAGTATTGAGAAGAAAATGCCGAGCAGGCAGCTTGAATTAAAATGGATTATCCACTTTTTGTCTTCGGGAGAAGCAGGTGAGATTTAGATAATGACGGTGAGGGTTTGGAGATCCAGAAATTTGCACTATCATATTTCTTGGACTAGTTTTAAATCATGGTTTGCATTGGCAGAATTATGATACAATCTGCGAGGAATTGATGTTTTCATGTTGCTGTTTTCAATGCTCACTTTAAAAGATAAGCCCATTAGGACCCAATAAATTGTAATTTAATTATTTGATATTCAATTCAGCATTTTATTATTACTTTAATTCTTTGGTTTCACTATTTAAGGCTTGAGAAAGGCAGTTCGATTATTATAAGTCTAAATGAGTATAGAAATTGAGTAATCGAGTGGATTGGTTTAGAGTGTGCCCGGAGATCTACATGGGATGATGAACAATCGATTTAATACTTATTCATTTGTATACGACATCATGGATCAAACAGCGGCTTTGACCGGATCACTTTTAATGAAATGTGAAGATAGATACAATAGCTCACTACAGAGCACAGCCACATGAGATTCATTGCATTGTTCTGAGTTAGATAATAGTCTTTGTGTGCGTCATAAATTTATGTATATGTCTTTGGTTCATTGGTGAAGAAGAACTAAGTTTACTTAAGTGTAGCATTCTGGGGATCGAAAGAATTCGTAGATCAATGTGGACTGAAGGGAAATGCTAATTTGGACATTTTAAAAAAAAAAAAAAAAAAGCAAAAAATAGACACAAGTGAAGGCGATTGTGCAGCCCACTCCTTTTCCTTTCAAGCCATAATGCCAAAGAAATATTTATTGTACAATAATCCCTATTAATGTAAGTGTTTGATTTAGGAAAAAACTTTGTCATAGGAAGCTTGAGCTGATGAGTTCAGTGAGATCTGTGGTCGAAAGAACACTGGAGAAGCTTGAGAGAAAAGCGGCGAAACCTCGAGTTATAGCGGATGGCCAGACCCGGTGAAGTTGAAAAGCGGCCAGCCTGGAAGGCCTTATCACCCAATCAAGTACAATGGAGACTTGCAGGGCTGTCGGGATTGAATCTCCCACCGATGGGGCGGCTCTGATTGATGCAAATAATTTTGAAGCTGACGAAACCCAGTTACTAATGGATTCCGGCCAACAAGTTCACGATGTCCACGAGAAGACCAGGCTGTTTTCCAGGAAGGTTTCGGGGATGGCAAACAGTGACAAAAGTTAGATGGTGGAGACCGGTGCAAAATTGCATTTATTCCCCGTTTCTCTAAGAATGCAAGCCACATGGTATGAATCATTTACCATATGATTCTGTGTTGATACTTGGAAGGAGGCCATGGAAAGCTACTTGGGTGATTCACCCTGTTGTCACGCCACCTCGAGGAGAGAAGGAGGGAGATATAAAGATTGTATTCGACAAAAGGAAGATGAGAGCCTTTGTAGCATGTGGGAGAGATTCAAGGTTCTTTGAAAGATGATCACTGGAATATACTTGAAGACCAGGATGGACATAATTATCATGCCTTGAATGATATACAAAGGCAGCCAATGATGCTTCCTTTATGGAGCATTCAAGCGTAAAATCTTTGAAGAGGTAAAGATTCGATTGAGACAGCTAAATGCAATATAAACTCCATCAGGTTTTCAGGGAAGTAATTAGCGAGAGAAGAGGGGTGCACTTGTTTGTGAATGCGATGACCATAGAAGCGAGGGTGGATACCATCATTATGAAAGACCAGGAATAAAACAGGGGAAGAATTTTGCCCCTTCTAGTGAAATAGGGCGGTCGAGGAGAGGAGAACTAATAAGGAAATCTTTGATGTACTGAAGCAGTTTATGATCAGGAGGTTAAGTACTTGGGGAGGCCAAGAAAGTTATCATGAGCGAATCCCAGCTTTGACTGCTTTATCATCCAGTGAGGAACCGTGAAATTTTTCATGGTGGAGGGCTCACTGCATTGAGGCGTAGACGAGAATCTCAGCGGGGATGTCGGCCAACCACCAAGGTTTACCTTGGCATTAAGGAGGTAGAAAATAGAAAGCAGTACGGTCGGAGCTCAGCCATTTGAAGAGATCAAATCTTTGCGATTCATGGGGGCGGCCGAAGCGTTAAACTACTCAGCTGAACAAAGTTTCTGCAGTGAGCCACCGAAATACCAATTCTCAATTTTTGAGGAGACCACTGGCCTCCTCAAGAACTGGAACACAAATAGAAGACGGTGGCCCTAACCACTAAAACGGATAGAAAGATGCTTTTCCAGGTGACCACAAGAAAAGAATCAGAAAAATTTGTATATTTGTCATGACCTCTATAAATAGGAAAGACTTGGAGGAGAAGACAGAAAAGATCGAAAACAACAAGGAGGAGAGAGAGAGGCGGACAATGCTGAAATACTTGGAGAAAGGAAAGAAAGAAGGAGCAGTGCTCCCGGGGGAGAAGAAGGAAGCAAAGAAGAAGAAAATAACTGTGAACAATCTTGCTGTGATCCCCATTTCCTGATTTCTGAGTAAAGAAGATGGAAACAGATTTACGAGTTCTTGAAAACACTGGAAAAGCTGAAATGGTATACTCACAGATGTTTACTCGAGATGCCACTTTATGTCTGAGAATTACACCGAAAGACATCTTAAGGCAAAGGAAGATCTTGAAGGAATTCCCAAACTTAGTTGCCAACACGATCTTTGTGATCGAAGACTGCTGAAGAATCAGAGGATCAGGAGCTACCATTCCACTGTAATTAGAGAGTTTGGAGTTTGAGAAAGCTCTTTGTGGCTGTGCCAATATCGATTAATGCACACAGTATTACATTTGCCAAAGTTAAATTTTGAGAGGCTGCTCCCGACTCTTTTATAAGAATGGCGGATAGAACCACTGTGAAACACCGAAGAGTCATAGTAAGTCTTTAGTGGTGGGAAAGTGGCCTCGGTTAAACCGTATCTTGGATGTGGAGGAAGATTCACAAGTCCCTGCTGCTTTGGGAAGACTTTGTACAACTAGACGGCTAAATCGATATCTGGAGAGATTCTCACCCTTAGAGTTGGAGATGGAATTTGAGTTCAATTTAATCAAATGCGAGAATTAGACATGGGGAGGGAAGATATCTGATGATGGGATATGGGTGTCAAACAAACTCTCTTGTGCTTCATATGGTTTGCTGTCATATTCTTGAATAAATGCAGGATGAGGTGTTCAGCGGATACTCAGTTTGTTGGGGCTGCATCGTTTGTTTATCAGGAAGAAGTGAGTGAGATACCGAAACAGAATGGGATGGAAGAGGAGACAAAATGAAGGAAAGGCTGCATAGAGAAACAGTGGAAGCTAGTTTTAAGATTTATGAATGGATTCAGTGGCTTTATCCGGAGCGAGAAGGCAGGAGAAGCGGTGATGTTGCTGGACTTAGATCTTTGGAGGGGAGTGTGGGAGTTGCGGATATGCGGGTCTGAGGCTTGATATGGGAGATTGAGATTATCTGGATCATCGATATGCGTGCAGTAGCTGCAGAGGAAATGCGAAGCCGGCTGTTGGTTTATGGAAGGAGTTGGATCGGGTGAAATGAGTGAGTTGGGAGGAGGTGCTAGATGGATTAAATCTTTGGTTTTATATACAGTTGAATGATCCAGCAAGTTGGCCTTATATGGTTCTAAGGAAGGTGATTCTGCGTCGCGATGAAAGAAATGAATTAATTCCAACAAGAGCGTTAGCGGATCGGAGTCACGCGTTGGATTACGAGAGCTGAACGTGACGGAAAGATGCATTCACGCCAATTGTTCGGTCTTATTCGGCGATGATTAAGCGGGGACACCTCGTTGCATTTTCTGGATGAGGTGTGTTTACAGCCAGGTTAAATTGCACTGAGACGAAGAACCACATTCCGCTTTGCTTGGCACCTTTGCGCTTCGAAGGATGCCATTGGGCTATCTGTCTCTGCTACTTTCGGTGATGCGTGCTGATGTTCTCGGGAAGAGGATTTGGTAGAGGAGATTATAAAATTTTTATGGACGGATGACTTACCACGGTGTATGGAGTCCGATTTTTGAACAATGTTTGAACAACTGGAAATGGTGCCAGAATCTGAGGGACAAACGGCTAGCACTAAATTGGGAATGCCATTTCATGGTAACGGAAGGTATTGTTCTTGATGCATGTGATTTTCTCACCTGGCTCTGAAGTGGACCCGATCAGATTTCATTATCGAAAGCACGCACCTCCATGACTGATGGGGATAAAGGAGTTTCTTGGGGCATCTTGGTTTTATAGGAGATTATCAGACTTCTAAAAATACGGACCACTATGGGATTCTTTGGAAAAGGACACAAGTTTAATTTTGATGATTCTGAGAAATTTGCCTTTGAAGAATCAGGGATCAAGGTGATTCAGACACCTATCTTGTTTGCTGAGGAATGGGATCGGGGATTAAATAATGTGTGATGCTAGTGATTTAAATGTGTTTATATTGGGGCAAGAAAGAAATATTTAGAGCCATATATATACTAGCGGAGACCTTGATAGGCCTAAAGAAAACTATTCCTGTTTAGAGGAATCTCGCCGTAGTGTTTTACTGTGAGAAATTCAGGCCATGCATTTGGGATCCCATGTTATAGTTCACTGACCATGCTGACCATCAAATGTGTCTCGATGTCAAAAGGAGGACTAAGCCCGAGATTGATAAGGTGGGTCTTCTGCAAAGGTTTGATCACATTAAAGAGATAAAGGTTGACAATGTGATAGATCGCGTCGAGTCGAACATAATCGATGTGAGAAGGAGGGCGGGGTGCGAGAGGGAACTGAATGAGGCGGTGGGTGTCATTCCAGCTTCCATGTGGTATCTTTGATGTTGGCAGATTACCTATGGCGCTTGTGGGTGAATTCTGGAATTCAGCTACAACTGAAAGAAAGCTCGGGGCGCGGTAATTATTATATTTAGGATGGCCCCTTTCTACTATTTAAAGAGTCTGCGACATGATTGCAGGAAGATGTGTGTACCGGAAGTGAAGCAGTGCTATAATCTTGGGCCGAATGACAGCCATCACCATGTGGGGGCATTTTCTGGAGAAAACGGCTCAGGAGCCTCAGTGCGGATTTTGTGGCCCAGCTATCTTGGAGATTATCTTTGAATCGAGTCAAGTGTGTGATAGATGCCGAAAAGATTGGAAATGCTCAGTGATAGAGTACCCTAAAGGGCGCAATAGTGATAAATTTTTGATGTATGGGGAATAGATTTTATGGGACCATTCCACCATCATTTGGAAACATATACTCTCACATAACTGGCGATGGATTATAAATGGGTGGAAAACGATGTATCGAGGAATGATACTATTATCAGGTTATGAGTTTCTTCGAAAGAATATTTTAGTGATTTGGAACACCAAGAACTATCTCATTAGTGATGGGGCTTCATTTGCAAACAAAATATTTGCAAAGAAAACTCATAGCCAGTATAGGATCAAACATATAATGAAACCCTAGCTTATCATCCCGGCCCAATACGGCAGCGAAATTTCAATAGGAGGGTCAAAAGAATCTTGGAAAGAGCATGATTGAGCGGGAAGGATTAGTCTTCAAACTTGATGATGTACACTTTGGAAACTAAGGAATTTGCACATTCAAACTCCATTTGGAATGTCCCATTCTAAGTGTCTTTTGGCAAACCATGTCATCTACCTCTTGAACTGGAATCTGAAAAGTTATGTGGAGGCCGTAGAAGTTAGACTTTGATTTTAAAGCGCAAGAGAGAGGGGCTTCAGCCCAGATGGCTGAAGCGAAATGAGCCTCGACAATGTAGAATATACAAAAGACAAAACAAAGAAATGGCATGGTGGAGGATTACGAGAGAAAGAGTTAGGGCGGAGAACGGGTTAACTGCGCGCTCCAGTTGAGTGCTTTTCAGAGTTAAATCTGAATGGAATTGGACCATACACGAGTAGTGTCAAGCACTACTTTTGGAGCTGATAACATTAAAAGTGATCTTTGGGGAAGAATTTAAAGTCAATGGACAAAATGAAGCATTATCAAGCGAGGGGAGGAAGAAAAGAGGATTGTAGCTGGATTCGTTCTGAGAGAGAGAAAGAGGTAAAGCATTTGAAGTCAGGAATTCAGGACTCAAAAGCTGAGCCGGTGATGGGAGCAGCATAGGACTTTAGTTTACGATTTTAGACTTTGAATTTTTTAGAATTCACTTGATTTTGTTTTCTCTAGTTTTATATTGATTAGTTGAGTACTTGAGAGTTAGAATTTTTGTTTTAATTGAATCCTTCTTTGTAAATGTGCGATGCTTATACGAGAAATGGCTCTGACGAAAGGAATAAATTCAGTTCAACTCGGCCAATTTACGAGGAATGGGTGACTTGAAAAAAGGGGGAAGTAAGCTTCTCTACACATAGATTTTATGAAATTTGATTGAATATATATGTTTGAACGTTATTTATTGTAGAATGATTTAATTGATCTTTGAGAGATTTGCAAATTGATAAGAATGAAAACTATTTGTTCATCAAATTTAGAACATGGTACGAGAATAGGTGGCGACAAAAACTTAAGTCGCGGCCATGTGATGATATAAATCCACTTATTGATCTTTGAAGAAAAACAAGTTGATGCCGACCCGAAGGTTATGCTTATTGGCGAAAATCGAAGAATTCGTGAGCAGTTGGGTGCGGCCAGATCAATTCCTTCAAAGATTGGTAGAGGTCGCGACATCTATGATGACATGAAACACCTTATCTCATGACGGAGGATAACATCCTCCATATAAGTATGTTCGCGACAAACAATCTTATCTCATTGACGTGAGGAGGAGAGTTTGCCGTTGGGCGAACACCCAATGTGCCACTAAATTTAATGGCAAGCCACAAAATTTATTCAACCTTTCTTTGTTAACATTTATTCCACATCGAAATTAGATAATAATTAATCACGACAGTATTCAACTGTGAGCAATGGAATTAATTTATAATGCTCATTTCCAGAAGAATAATTAAATCTGAAGAAATCCTTAATATTCATCATACATTCCCAAGGAATTTTCCATGAACCTCAAAGGGCAAGAGTGCGAGGAGTCTCATTCAATGCATATATTATTGAAAAGCAAAAGAAGAATAAATAACCTGTTCTTCTCAGGAAACTCAAAATCTGCTATTAAGGGCCCAGGAGAGACAAGGGAAGAATAAGCAAGAAAGAAAATGAGGAAGATGGAAAAGGAGAAAAGAAAGAAACTGGGATTGGGCAGGTTGCTTATATTAGATGGAGTAGGAATACAAACCTATTCGGATTCACTTATTCACATAAGCGATGTGTAATTAAAGGTAGTTGGCGGAAAGAATTTGGAAGAAGGAGTTTAATTGAACCCATCCCAGCGGGGAAGCTCAGAAAGAAAAAGGGGAGAGAGGCTCCGATTTGTTGACGACCTTGCATTAGCTGCAGAATCACTCTTAGAGGGGCTGTCAAGGTGCAGTGGTGAAGCTTTCAGGCGGGGCGCAGCCTTCAAAGATGTTATAGATTTAGATCAAAAATAAGGGTTTTCTGAACTTAGTGTAGTTTTATTTATGGAAAGAAAAACAAATTGTACAATATCGAAATAATTTGATCTTTGAATAAAATTTTATTGATGACAAATGGGATGTTCATTAGATCACATTTGCATTGTGTTATTTTATTTCACATTTAGGAATTAAATAAAAATTATGTTCTTTACTCAAAGAACATAATTTTACATAATCGAGAGCATGAATAAAGAAGCTGGAATTAGAGTTAGTTGCAAAAATTGAAAATTAGTTATTACGATAAAACAAAATACTCGTTGCAAATAACGTAAGTAGACAGTGAATAAGTACAAGTCTTGAAGAAATAATACACATTGGTCAACAAACTTATGAAACTTTTTGACAGAATTAGAATATTCGGGGAATTCAGATTTCCAGGAGTCCACAATCCTAGAACTTGTTTGATTATTGATCGAGGCGAAATCCTAGGTGGAAACAAACTAACAGAAATTATGAGGCCATCCTCGCGCCTTGAGCCTTCATTCTAGCCACCATCGCTATATGCTTCTCGTGATACACCTTAGTTCCCGAATTTGAGCCAAAACATTCTATCTTCAAACAAAGAATTGAAATCCTAAGCCAACCTTTATAAATAATCCTCCAAGAAGAACCTCTGATTACCCAAGAACTCAAGGGTGCCGAGGAAGAGATAAAGTTCGGGAGAGTATTGAGAACCAAAGGAGAAATACGTAAAAGGGGAAGAAAGTAAAAATCTAAAGCGTATGGGATAAAATAGAAAAGAAAGCTTAAAGGAAGAAGTTTTGTCTGCGGGCCTACTCCTTTCGAACAATTAAGTTCTTAGGGGTGTTTAACACCTAGTACCCTAATGCCAACTGGTATGGGAGCTACTAACCCAAAGTTCGCTAAGAGTGTTAGAAAGCCTGAAAAGACAGAACATTGCACTATTCCTAAATGGTTGCAGAGAAAAAGTTCCAACAATGAGAAATAAAAATGAGAAACTGGAACAAACAATTTTAAATGTAGAATGTTAAGATTCCCTACATGAAGTCGGGGGAATCAACAAAGAAGTTGCAAGGAAAAGGAAGACAAGCAGCTAAGTAAGAAAGAAGAAAGAGTTTCGGGGTAATCTTAACCTATAAAAGTCTCCATCCATCCGACCCATAACCCAAGCCTAACATTACAAGCTCCGAAAAGACCCGATTGATTCTTCGGGCTGGGCTGGATTTTACCTACATTAGCTGAGATCAAAAGAAAAACAACCATATGGGACTTTGATAAACGCGACAAGAAAACCCTGCAGATTAACTAAATTCAACATGAAGTTGCAAAGGATCAAGACCGCACACACGTAACAAGACTTGTTAAATAAACTGCTTAAATAGTTTATCAAGAAATTTTGTAATAGAAGTATACTATGCTCTGTTCTTGCATAAAAACTGAAATTTGAAATAATAGTGATATCTCTTAATTCCAGAACAGAAGAGTGGAATTATATTGGTTGCACCGCAAACGTAACGTAAAAGTGTCCTTTTCGTTTCGGTGGACAACCAAATCTTTCTTTCTTTGCTCAAAGGGACAAACAAATCTTTCTTTTCTTCGTTTGGGACAAGCAAAATTCTTAAGCCGGGAGCTTGACAGCTTAAAAGTCATCTATTTTCAGTCCATTTTTCGATTGATTTTATATAAAAAGACTCGATTTATATGCAGAATATGGAATACTTTCACCAAACCGCTATGCAGCAGTGGAATTCAAAAGAAAGCGTAAATTGCGCAAAGAGCGTAATTGCGGCTGAGCATTACTGATATAATCGGGTCAGCGGAAGTCAGAAATGGTAGGCGCAAAGGATTAAAGAATTTGATGTCAGGTAAATTCTTTACAAGAATCGAAATACATATTAAAGTTGCAAACTACAAAAGCCCAGCCGCAAATGAAGCGTGAATTGTTACAAACGAGCCGGGCGGAAAGAAACTCAAAGTCAAGCAACCGTGAATCACGAAGAAGAAGACATTATGATGTCGACATCAATTCGTAGGTCGCGCAAAATTAAACCCAAGATAAAGGATAATGAGGTCGACACCAAAAAGAAGTCGCATTAGAAGAGAACAATTGATCGAACATTCATGTCGCGGACTGATGCGCCGCGAGACAAGATCGACCGAAGCATTCGCGACATCGCTTGTAAGGAAACTAAGGTCGCGTGGCTGGGTCAATAAAGAGAGAAGGTCGCGACATCATTTAAATGGTCGCGACATCAATTACACTGAAAAGAAGGTCGCGACAAGATCAAACTGTCACGACATCAACTACACAGAAAGGAAGTCGCGACATCATTCGTACCGCCGCGACAACGCTTGTTAGAAAAGAAGCGTCGCGATAATATTTTCGTTGTCGCGATACATCAATTGCAGCATTCAGGTCGCGATATCATTAAACAATGGCCAATGGCGGCGAAACAGAGGTCGCGACATCATACAGAGGTCACGACATCCGCTGCAAAGACCAGAAGGTCGCGACAACATTAAGCCGTTGCGACATCAATTACAAAGAGATAAGGTCGCGACGTCAGTAAGCTGTCGCGACATCAGTTCCACCAAAGACATGTCGCGACCAAACAAGGGCTTCTCGCAAATAAAGATCGATACAACAGAGGTCGATAAAGACTCGATGTCGCCGATGCATCGTTAAACTAGGTTAGTTAATCAAGTCCAAAAGAAGTGCATCGAAATTGGGTGGCCCAACTCGTAACCCTATAAATACGAGTCGCTTAACGGAGGAACCAAATTTCTCGCGACTGTATGATCTGGAAGTAAGCGAAGGCTCCTATATTTTTATTTTTCTTTTCTTTGATTCGTTTTTTTTTTAGATTAGTTTGTTCTTTCTTTCAAATTTGGATCTGAAAGTTAGCTGTTAAAGTTTTAGCTGAATGCATAATTCTATTTTACTTCAAATTACTGTCTGGTTGTTTAAATTTCAGACAAATTTTGGAATTCGAACTACCAGTTGCCTATTTACGCTGCTTTCTTGACAAGTTATCAGAGCGGTGTAATCCAAAGGATCTCGTAAAACCCACCCATTGAATCGACGATATCATCGTAAATTATCTTTCCTCGTTAATTTTATTCATTATCACGAACTCGCTTATAAATCGACTTGTCTGTTTTATGGCTTCCCGAAATTGATCCTAATGTCAATCTCTTTTACCCATAACGGGATTGCTTCGCCTACTTCGTGAGGCCCCCATATCGTCGTGGCATCTTAGGTAATGGTGAAACACTCTGAATGGTACAACTATATTTAAGATCCATACCTAGTTACTTAATTCAGTATCCTCTTCCTCATTCTGTAACCGAATGAGTTGAGTGAGTTATCAATTTAAGCATGCAGAGAATTCGCCTCAATTCGAATAGTGAATTCAATCCCGTGTTAGCAAGGATCTAATCAAGGAAAGAATAAGCTATTCTTATTTTGAGGAAGAGAAACCAGTATAGTGTAAACCCATGCAATGACTTAATCTTATGAGTTAAGGTTCATAGTCCATGTCGTAAGAAGTATTGAGAAAGAAAATACCCGCAACAAGGCAACCCGCATTAAAAGTAGTTATCTAACACTCGTCTTCGAGAGAATGCGAAGACAGATAATGAACAACAAAGGGGTTTGGAGAGATCCAACCGTACCATCATATTCTCGACTAGTTTTAAATCTGCGGGTTCATTACAAGTACAGCAAATTGATTCGTACACAGAGTGAGCTTTAATCAACAAAATTTGTTTCCTATGTTCCTCCTACTCAGAAATAAGCTATTGCAAGATAGCGTCTAGGTCGAACACTGGATGGGTTTCATCCTAGGAATGATTCGTGACGTTGTTGGAAAATGGTGAGGCTTGTTTGGATTTTTGGAATTTTGTTCAAAATAAAGGGAGTTGTATATTCACCGACTAACCTGTAATGGTTTAAATTGAATCGTGAATGGTAACCTCAAGGTTTAGTCACTAGCTTGATAACATGGGGTTATGCAGGTCCCTGTTATATCCTCGTGCCATGGCAAGTGACATATAGTCAAAGCCATAACCGAATCTTTGTTTAACTATAAAACCTAACCCTAGAACCACTCTCCTATTCAGTCAACACAGTAACATGCATTCATGCTCTCGCTTAAAACCCTAACACCTTAACCTCATTTCGTTGGCTCGTAAAGGCTATCTAGAATATCAAGCATCTAACAATAAGTATGCACTGGTGACCCCAAAGCATGGCAAGACGCCAAAGTAATGACATTAAATGGCATTAAACCTAGTTTGAAAAGCTGGAGCCATAAATACAAGACTGTGTGCGCTTAAAACATGGCACCACCCGCAACCCGCGCCCCAAAACCAAGCTAGCCACCTTCCTCTTCAAGGCTATGGGCTTAGCTAAGCATCCTTGAGTTGTCATCCCTGGCGGGGTGTTTGGCAAATTAGAAATGAAAGAAGGAGGAGAGAGAAGAGAGAAAAGCAAACCCTAAATGGAGTTTCCGAATTCTTCTCAAATCAAAAGTTGCTTAGGGTTACAAAATCACGTGGGGCTTATATAGGCCACCCAAAGTGTGAAAATACAAGAATGCCTAAAACATTGGTCGACAAGGGACAAGGTGGTAATACACCAAAACGTAGTCACAGAACAAATACACAAAATTAACAAAGGTGAATTCGCTACGTTAGAGAATTTCAATAGATAGTTTAAAATTTTGCTAGCCTAGCGGTAAGTTCTGAAGCCTAGCTTAAAAGTCTTCGCTAGCCTAGCCGAAATTACACACAGATAGCGAAATTGAGAAATTCTCGCTATCTGTAGTGAATTACTAGCCAGCTTAAATTCTCGCTAGCCCAGCTTAAAAAAATATGAGAGATGTACGAATTGGTTAATTTCACAGTACGCTGAATTCCTCGACAGCAATGCTGAATTCGCAGATGTGTGGAAATTTCGCTTAGATAGCGAACTTCGTCAAATTTCAGTTTAAATTTTCTCCAATTTCGCTAGATTAAATTTTCGCTATGGTTGCGAAATTTTTCTAATCCTGCAAATAAATTTTCGCAATCATAGCGAAATTTCCTAGGTTGCCTGTTTTGCTTCACTGCACCATACTTCTTCTACTGCATCCCTTTTTCATCACTTTGCCTTCATTTCTTCCTTGAATCTTGATATTTTTTATGGCTGAAAATAGTTTCAATCTTCATGGTTCAACACATATCTCGATATCGAACTCGAACTTAGTGGCCAAGGCATGCAACCTCAAGAAATAACCTCGCAATGGCATAAGTGATACTAAGTGGACTCCGCACACATCAATCGGGCTTAATTGATATGATTAGTGCGCAGCACCTCAAAACCTATCTTGGATAGGCTCAAAATAAGACTTTCTTTGTGCACTAATCACACTCCCAACCGACACTACAGTTAGTCCCTAGCTAAATGCTAAAATAATAAGGACATGCATGCAGTGATTTTACAAAAAGTGTATACGGTTCAAAAAGGTGTATATACAGATAAGTATTACCTTTAAAAATGAATAATTGATACCTTGTTCGAAAACCGACACGAGAGAACAGAAACCATATAAGATCAAGTTTTAGGTCAACATCGGATCCATGGTTCTCAACCTAAATTTCCAATTAAAGTCTAATGGCTCCTATCAACCAGACGAGCCAATAAATTGCAAAATTTTCCCTCCCCTAACCTAGCTACTGCATGGCCTTAAGCCGCTAATCAACCTAGATAGGAAAAGCTACACTCTTCTTTCTTTATTCGACTAAATTCAGGTGGTGCAATGCTTTAAAACTCGATTTCACCAAAGTCCGTGGTAACTAGTCCACCGATGACTCCCAACCAATTAAGGTTTAGGGCATCAAGCCAAAAGGATCACTTGACCACAAACTCTACAGGCTTCACCCCGGACTTCGAATGACTTCGATAATCAAGCACCTACAACACGCTAAACTCCACCTATCCACCCATGTAGCGAACACTAAGTCGATGACTCCCAACCACTTAAGGTTTGTGGCATCTAGCTTTAAAGGCTTTCTCCATACCCCTGGATCGGTGCTCTGTTTCAAGGCAAAGCTACGACTTTTATTTTTTCTTTTCTTTTTCTTCTTTTCTTTTTCTTTTTGCTTTTTCTTTTCCTTTTTGGAAGACTACATTGGTCTTCAAATATGGGTAACACAAACCTATTATGGGATGTCAACAGATTAAGGCCGGCTATGCAAAGTGAAAAGAGGTGAATAATTTCACAACTTATCAGCATAATCTGGTGTGCAGTGTGTGAATTAGCTCAAAGGGGAAATGTTCAAGTTGAATACGCTGGAATCTTAATTGACTAAAACTAAATCATGCATGGAATCGTTTAAAACATTAAGGTAACAACAGTTTCACTTCAATAGGTAATTCAATTGTTCAACAAAGCAATTTAATCAGTCTAATTGAAGACAAAAGTAAAGATACACGGTGCCGAGGCACAAAAGTGATATGCAAAAGTGTAATAAATCGTAAATAATACTTAGCTTATATAAACTAAAATGGCAAGATATGCTTAATATAGCCGAACATACAGCATCACCGCCTACTATGGCTAATACTATATTGAACCTTTTGGCAATAAAACAGTAGCATGATAAAAGTCGGTAAATCATACAAAAACATAACATAAGACACTCCTACCTCTAACTTTTCCTCCCAGTAAAAGCATAGACATGTAATAGGGATAGGAAAGTTAGAGACGGCGCGACCACCCCCAATCTCGTGGTGGTGGTGGATCCGACCACGATGTGGCCAAGATGCCTAAAGAGGTCGTCGCCTGTTGTCGCTCATCTCTATGATCGAAATACGCGAGATCGAGCAGTCATGATCTCGCTGGAGCATGGAGTGACAAGACTCAAAGTGGCCTCGCCGAGCCAACCCTCCTCTCGATCCAGGTCGCCCTGCACGGCCAATGAGCATACAAAGATTCATAACTCCCGCTAGCTCCTCGGGTACCACACGAACATACCGCGACGTCGGGGGCCAGATAAGATGGGCTCGAGGGTCGCCAGGGCCGTGCAGCCGGGCGGCTGGAGAGGAGATGAGGAGATATATCTGGCACTGGCCTCGTCTCCATCTCGACCTCAGGAGCATGCACATCTCTCCTCTGAGAGTCCTCTCGCCCTTCGTCCGCACCTCCTCCCGGTCTCGCCGGAGGAGAAAAGATATCTGCAGATCACCATCGCCGCCCATCGATTGTGACCGAGGGCATCTAATCCTCCTCTCTATCCGAGGCTCCTCCGGAAGCCCAAGTGCTCTGCAGGATCCGGCACAACAAGGTCAGAAGATCGCCAGCGTAGACTCCCTCCGCCGAGCCAGCCCTTGCGGTGGACCTTATCTTCAAAGTGTAGTAGGGAGGTCATCACCAACTCAAAGGGACTGAACCATAACCCCTCCGAGATCCGGTACAGAGCCTCTAGGATGGCACCCCTACGCTGTACGTAGTGCTGAAGTGGGAATAGGCTGGTCCGCAGCAGGTGATCGATGAGGAGCATCTGAGGTGCGAGCTGCCTCCTGAATAGTACAGTCTCCGCCAGGGTGGTGTCTCGGCGAGGCTGCGGGACCATCTCGGGTGAGTCGGCGAGGCCGGTCTCGATATCCTCCGACGCATTGGCACATGCTTGTGCAGTCCGTCTGTGCCGTGTCATTCCGGAGCACCTCACAGTGATATGTCTATAGTGAGCGAGACTCGGTGGACTAGCTCCAGGAGGGTCATAGAATGAAGGTAGAGGCTGGGCACCACCCGGGGGTAATAGAGGCGCCTCGGCGTCGTAGACGGCGGTGATGAGTAATGCTTTCCGATCCAGGCACGCATCGAGTCCATGAATCTGGGGTCAGCCATCAGCGCCGGGATTTCATAATAAGACTCTCCATGGAAGTCTCTCGAGTGAAGCCCTACATTCCCCGGGATAGGGTGCCCGACGAATAAGGGCCTCTGATCCTCGAGGCGGGGCGATAGCGAGGAGATGATGTCGCTGCTGCGATGTGGTGCGACCCGGTGAGGCCTAGAGGATGAGAGACTCCTAGACCTGATGTGGGCCCGCTTGGAAGCAGAGACCCTCTAGATGCAGGCCCCCGTGGCCTTGGTGAAGGCCCCGGGGGGTCCCATCAGGTGTGCGGTATCGCTGAATCCTGAGGGCTCCTCGGGGGATGCCTCGGGGCCCCGGAGGTGAGTCTTTGGGGTCGGGCTGGGCTGGGCCCCGGAGCTGCTCCTCCGGCTCGGGTGCGGGAACTTTGACAGGAGCACACGAGGCGGGACCCACCTCTAGTGCGAACCATAGCTGTAGTCTGGAAAGGACACTAGATTAGGGGTTCGCTGACGAAAATGGAACCAGGGCATTGTTGCTCGGGTTTGGCCCCAGGGCTCTCCCAGTGACCGGCCCGGTCACACTACGTGGAACCACAGTGGACACGAGACGAACCCGGGGGCTCGCGAGAAGGGGGACCTTTCGGGGCCTTTGAATGCGTGCCTTGATGAGGGCCGCGGCGCTACTTGAGTGGCGAAACTACGTGTGTGGTGGCTCGGTCGAGGGGCTCGAGAGCGGCCCGGTCCGGGCGCGGCCCGGGTGGAGGCGCGTCGATTGGCTGGTGCCGGCGGCTGCGATGGCAATGGGCGGGGGCTGCGAAGAGGCGGCCCGGGGACTCGGGAGGCCCGGGGGCGGCGACCGGTGATGGCTAGTGAAGAGGCGTGAACGGGCGGGCGGCAAGGTGGCAGGCGTGGTCTTGTGGCCGGGGCTTAGCGGTGGGCTCGGGTGGTTGGGGAGGGAAAAGGGTATGAAGTAGATTCAAAGTCCCTCCACGGTTCATTTTATAAGCCGTAGCGGCCAATGATCGTTGGCACATTTGTTGTAATAGAAATGCATCACGACCAGGAGCCACACAAATCAAATTTTCGGCGTTAAAATTATAATAATAATATTAAAAATAAAATTATTATATTAAAGTATATCTAAAATTTTAATATTAAGTAAGAGCCAGATTAAGACAAAATTGCTAAAAATGGAAAACTACTAAATTTAGTAAACTTTACTAAAAATAGCTAAAATTTATAGGGAATTGACTAAATTAAAATTAAAAATAAAAAAATTATTAGCGCAATTCGGTTTTTGAGAACGCACCAAGAAACCCAGTCGATGTCAGCTGAATTACTCATGGAGGGTCGAGAGGGAGGATCTCCTCAACCCTACGGTGGCTTTCGGGCGATTCACAGTTTGTTTGATTTCCCATTGTTGACTTGATTCTCATTGATTGAATTTGAACTGAACAATTGCCCTGCAGTGGCTACTGATGGTAATACCAAAACACCTGCTTCACCTTGGTTGGCTATTTCCTGCAATTCTTGGACATACAGCTTCCTTGAATTCTGACCCACTGAACAAACTTCATCAGTCACTTGATTTTCATCTTCCACCATCTTGTGCTTGTTATTCAAGTGAAATATGTTCAGTTCCAATGTCATGTTGCCAAATGTAAGTTGCATGACTCATTCGGCAATTAATGGTGCGTGGCATTGGCAATGGTCTTCAGGATGATTGGCACATGATTGGGCCCATTGCTATTGGCTCGGTGTTAAAGCACTACAAAGTCTCTTGGGTAGTAGAGTTGTCTACCTTCAACAACACATCCTCAACTATCCTTAAGGGATCTTCCGCCGTCGATCGGCGATGATAGAGTGATGTTGGTAGGTTTAAGCTTCTCCCGAACCTATTTGCTTGGCCTGCGAGTATGAGCGTGGGTTTACTGCGGCTCTAAATCTAGCGGTGATTTTGTCTATGCAAGTCCACTGAGAAATATTGGCGCAAAAATTGTGGGAGATCCACGGATCCTTGTATTTGGCGGGTTCTTGCTGGATTATGGCCTTGACTTGCTCGATTAAAAATGCCTTTTCACTTTTTTTCAGTGCCGACCCTTCAGCAGTTGTACAAGGTCCCGTGGCCCGAAAACTTGCATAGGCGGGGACTTGTTTGATGTCAAAGGGTAATGTGACCTTCACACTTGCATAGGACATGCAGGATGCACCACTGTTTGGGATGCCTTCTTCTTGCCTGCGAGTGCTGGGGAAATGGAGGTGGCATGTAGTCTTCATTGAGTCCTCCTTCGAGGAAAATGTGTTCAGCTCCTAATTCTTCTCCTTTAAGTTTCCTCTACGAGCTTAGGCATATGGGGTGATCAACCTTTTCCACTCCTCAAGTGATTATTACCTTCCTCATCCATTCTGAATTCTTTGGATGAACCTACCTCATGGACTCACTTTTCGGTTGACAATGTTTGGGAAGGAAACCTTGCTCTCTCACATACCTCGGCAATTTGTTGATCTTTGTGATTGAATCACTGCGGGTTGTCGATTTTAAATTGTTTTGGGGTTTGGATGCTCAGAGCCCATCTATTCTCTTGTTAAGTGTGCTCTCTGAGTATCAATCCTTGTCTTAGTTGTACATTGATCCCCTTTGCTCTTCCACAAAGTTGCCTACCACCTTACTCCAAATTCCAATATGGCTTGTTCACGGGAGGAGGATGGTGGTGGTTGTAGTTGAAGGTGGAATAAGCGTGGTTTGGCTTTTTGGGAGCACATAGGCAGGGGGATTAGGTTTCCAGGAGAGGTTAGGGTGATTCCTCCAATTGGAATTGTAGGTATTCCCATATGGAGCATTAGGTTGTGGTGGCTTGTATTCACCTATGGCATTTGCATATTCTGACATCAAATCCTTCACTGAAGGGGCCATGGGATCTTGTTCTTAACCCGGGTGGGCGTGGATGTGGAGAGTGGTGCATGGATTGGCGTGCGGGATTTTAGTCCTTGCTGCACTTCATGGAGTCGTTTGCCTTCAGCTCCTCGGCTTTCCTAAATTTAGGGTTGATATTTTTCGCTTTCATTTCCATGTCCTCTGAAAGTGTATAAATTCCTCCCCTAGGGTTGACTGATGGCCTCATTTTCTCCATTTCTCTCGGGTTTGGCTCATCCCAACCCTTTGAAGTTTCAGCCACATAGTTCAAGAAATCCATTGCTTAGCTACATACGGGAGGCTTGCTCGAGTCTCACTCCACCGCATCGTTTCTAGCCGATTGCTTCATGGTGGAGACATACTCATTGTAAAAATGGTTCACTAGCATCCACGTATCAAAACCATGGGGTATTTGGACATGCATTGATGTGAAGCCTCTATGGGTAAAACTAACCTTTGGTAGAACTTCTCATTGTCATAGGCCGGGAATAAGTGTAGATCTGTCTCTTCCAGCTGGTTGGTCTTAGTGGCGAAAATTTCTTCAAAAATTCGACTTGAAAGATCATTGATTTAATAGTCCTTGGCCTTAGTGAGTTAAGCCCCGAGAGTTTTGGCCTTGTCTTTCGATGTCGGTGGAAATGCTTTCTGACTTGAGAACAATCCATATCGGTTATACCTTCCTTAAAAGTAGTACATACCTCCTCAAAATCCCTTATGTGTGAGTATAGTTTTCCATTCTCCCATACCATGAAAAGTGGGAAGCAAGGGCGCTGGAAAAAATTGTTAGGGTCTCACTTTGCCACATCCTCGCGAGGAGGTATGATGATGCGGGGAGGGGCACTAACTCTTGGAGGTGTATGTGGTCCTCATCGACCTGTATCTTTGTTGGATTCTTTGGGGGTGCACTGGGCGACTACATTGTTCCTCAGGAGGATCCATTTGGTTACTTTGCACACTGATTCCACGGTCTTGTTCAATTGGTGCACTCACTCTTTGCAGTTTACCTGATGTCCCTCTGTCGAGTCTTTGCATAAACACTGACACGAAAATTAAACAAAACAAGAACACCAACAACTTGCCAAAATGTTAGTGTTAGCTAAATAAAAGCCCATTGTAATAAACAAAAAACGGTCACGATAGCTATAAGTGGTGAAAACACCGATTATAGCAGCGAAAATTGAGTGCAAAGATTTACTGCTTGTAATGGGATTACAAGTACACATGACTCATCAAGCGTGGTTGGCACCATCCGATGCTTGGCGCAAAGACTTTGATTAGTGCCGCGGTAGGGTGAAGACGAATCAACAAAATTTGTTTCCCCTATGTTCCTCCTGCTATGGTAGTCAAACTCTTCTGACATAGCCGGTTAGGGTCGAACACGGGGATGGGTTTTTCATCCTAGGAATGATTAGCGTCGGTGTTGAAAATGGTGAGGCTTTTTGTTTGGATTTTAGATTTTGTTCAAAACGATTAAAGGGGGAGTTGTATGTTCGACTAACTGTAATGGTTTAAATTGAATTGTGGAATGGTAACCTTGAAGGTTTAGGTCACTAGCTTAATAACATGGGGGTTATGTAGTGTCCTCGGGTTATATCCTCGTGCTATGGCAAGTGACATATAGTCAAAGCCATAACCGGATCTTTGTTTAACTATAAAACCTAACCCTAGAACCACTCCTATTTGAGTCAACACAGGTAACATGCATTCACAGCCCCTTTCAGTTTAAAACCCTAACACTCAACTTTCGTTTCGAATTGGTACCGTGGCGAAATGTAAAAGGAATATCGATTAACATCCCCAACAATAAGTATGCTCTGTACTAAAAAGCATAAGCCAGTATTGGCTTAGTAATGACATTAAATGGCATTAAACCTAGTTTGAAAAATTTGGAGCCATAAATCTGAGTGCACATGGCAGTTAAAACATGAGGACCACACATAGCGCCCCAAAGCCAAGCTAGCCACCTTCCTCTTCAAGGCTATAAGGCTTAGCCCGAAGCATCCTTGAGTTGTCATCCTCGAGGGGGTGTTCAGCGACTAGAAAATGAAAGAAGGAGGAGAGAAAGAGAGAAAAAGCAAACCACACAAAATGAAAGCTACTTAGGATTCTTCTTGAATCCTCAAGGAAGTTGCTTAGGGTTACAAAATCATGGGGGCTTATATAGGCCGCAAAAGTGTGAAAATACAGAATTTACTTTAAAGCACGGGCGTCTGAGGACCCAGTGGTAATACACAGCGTGAGTCGTTTAGGAACAAATACACAAAATTAACAGGGGCAGGAATTTCGCTATGCAGGAGAATTTTGCTAGCCTAGCGAAATTTCGCTAGCTGTGGCCCAAGCTAGCCTAAGCCGAGTGCACGAAGATAGCGAAGTGAGAAATTTGTATCTCTGATAATTTCGCTAGCTAAGCGAATTTATTAACCTAGCGAAAAATATGAGAGATAAGCGAAATTGTTTAATTTCGCTAGGCATGAGTGAATTTCCGCTAGATAGCGAGAAATTTAAACTAACCTAGCGAAATTTTCCAATTTAAGCTAGGATTACTAAAAATTTAGCTATGGTTGCGAGAATTTTCACAATCAGTAAATTTTCACAATCATAGTGAAATTTCTGGGTTGCACATTTAACTTCCTTTGCACCGTACTTCTTCCTCTTGCATCCACTTTTTTCATCGCTTTGCCCCTTCATTTCTTCCTTGAATCTTGATATTTTGATGGCTGAAAATAGTTTCAATCTTCATGGTTCGGCACATATCTCGATATCGAACTTCTCGAACTTAGTGGCGAGGCATGCGAAAACATGCGAAATAACCCGAAAACCTCATGATGGCATAAGTGATACTAAGTGGACCTGCGCATCAATTGGCAGTGATATGATTGAATGCAAAAGCACTCAAAACCTATCTTGGATAGGGCTCAAAATAGCACTTTTGAAACTAATCGACAATTTGCGAGGAATTGATGTTTCACCATAGCTGTATTTTCAATGCTCACTTTAAAAGATAACTGTTCATACTGAATTTGTAATTTAATTATTTCAGTATTCAATTCATTTGTTATTACTTCAATTCTTTTTAGTTTTCACTATTTAAGGCTTCAAAGCTTATTCCAATTGTCTATCAGAGTCCAAATAGTATAGAAATTGAGTAGTCAGGGTAGTTGGTTTAGAATTCTTGAGATCTCTGTGGGATCGATATCTGGACTTAAATCCAATTTACTTGTTCGACCTGTGCACTTGCAGCATCATGGATCAAAACAACCAGCACACAATGATTCACTTTTAATGAAAATGTTCTGAATGAATACAATAGCTACATAACACAACCTACAAGTTGTTGGCATTATTGTTGGGGATTAGATAATAGTCCTTTGGTAATAACGTCATAAATTTGTATATGTCTTTGGTTCATTGAACATCAGTCAACTGTGACTCACTTCACATCAAGAAAACCCATCCCTGAGTTCGACTCTAGACCACTATACTGTAGTAGCTTTGCTACGGCAGTAGGAATCCTAGGATACAAATTTTGTTGATTAAATTTTCAAGTAGCACGAATCAAATGGCGTCGTTAATCGGGGATGGTCTTGTATTGTGAGTGAAGGCTGTTGAACCCTGTGATCAGCTTCCGCAGTATTGGTGAATTCTCATTCCTTTTTTATTTTACCATTATTCCCCATTTACAATTCATTGCAAGGGAAATTGAATGTTTATACTGTTCATACCCAATTTTTCTTTGTTTTAAGTTTAACCGACTATAACCCTTTTTGGCAGCCTTATTTTTGGTTTCTTGTTGTTTGTGTTGTGTTCTTAGGACTTTTGCAGCTTGCATTGGGATAGGAACAGCTACTTGATCGAAATTTAGAAAAGTACCGATTTTCCTAAGAGCAGGGGTGTGAAGTTAGTTTACATAGTAATCAAATGGATCCTCCACGAGGAGCAACAAAGTCGGCGAGGGAGTACGAAACCCCGATGCCTACATGTCGATGAGGGACCGTATACACCCACAGGGGTGAGTGCACCCTCATGCATTGTACCTCCTAGAAGATGTGGTTAATCGGGGCCTTATTTGGTGCCTGTTCCCGACCTTCCATGGTATGGAAAATGAGAATCCACATACACATCCGGGAGTTTGAGGAAGTTTGCACAACTTTCAAGGAGGGTGCAATCGATATGGATCTGCTTAAGCTGAAGGCCTTTCCCTTAACCCTCAAAGACAAAGCCAAAATTTGGCTTAATTCTCTAAGACGAGACCGTCGGAATTAGGCGAAGCTGCGAGGCGAGAGCTTTTGAAAAGTTCTTGATGAACCGCGGGGACTGACAGTTTGAAGAGGCAAATTTATACATTTGCGGCCCATGATAGCAGAGTTCTACGATCTTTGGGAGAGATATGGAAGCCATCAGTTCGGCGCCCGCACCATGGCTTCGATACATGAATGTTGGTCAACCACTTCTATGATGGAATGTCTTCTGCCATGAAGCAATTATTGGAGACCATGTGTGGAGGGGACTTCCTGAGCAAGAATCCAGACGAAGCCATGGACTTCCTCAACTATGTAGTTGAAACCTCCAAAGCTTGGGATGAGCCAAATCCTAGGGAGACAGATAGGATGAGGCCACCACCAAATCAAAGGGGAGGCATATATTCGCTCTCAGAGGACATGGAGACGAAAGAAAAGTTGTCCACCTTGACTAGGAGGTTGGAAGAGCTTGAAATGAGGAATCAACATAAGGTACAAGTAGTGACCGAGGCATCTATGCCTAACGACCATGCTTGGTGTCGGTGCTAAACGCAGAGGAGAGGGTACTTTAGTGTTCCTTCGATGAGGAGTTTGTGGGTGAAACGAGCGTCTGCGGAGTGGGCGTCTGACCACCGGCCAGCTGACCGGAAATGCAGTATTATTTACCTACAGCCCGACTAGAGGAACCACCCCAGACCTCCTCCACATGTGCCTCTGGCGCCTGACGGTATGGGTCTCGGCCCGACCACAACCACCACCATCTTCATCTCTAGTTGAACAAGCTATTATGAACTTGAGTAAGGTGGTGGAGTAACTGCAATGGAGGAACAAAAGGCGTGAATGCCCGAGGCAGTCAAAGAATTACGACCGCGGTGGAAAGCACACTTCCCGATAAGAAAATGAGCAACCTACATCAAAAATTTCACCAGCTTGGCAGCGGCCTGCAGTAGAATTTCCCAATATGACAACCTCGATTATTCAATATATCAAGACTATCCAACGGCGAGGTGCGGGAAAGGGAAATTCCCTCTCGGACACAACTAAATCCCGGGGGGCGCAGAGTGAGCTCTTTCCAGGTGAGCCAAATTCTAGGATGGATGAAGTTAAGGCAATCATCACATTGAAGTGGCCGAAAGAGCTCGAAGCGACGACACCCTCGTCCCGGTGAACAAGGCGAGGAAGGTGAAGAAAGCTGAACGGAGGAGGTGGTGTTGATCAAACAAGCTATGAGAAAAAAATTAGCACACCCCACGCTTTTCTCGGTATTGCAAAGGTAAAGAGGCCATTAATCGGTACGGGGAAATGTTACGAAGTCTTTGAGGAAAGTAAAGGTCCCGACATTCCTGCTTGACATGATCGAAACAAGTCCCCACACATGCAAAAATGTTGAAGGATTTGTGTGTATAGTAGAAAGAGAGAAATTTGAATGTTGACAAGAAAGCCTTCACGGCCCGAACAAGAGTCAGTGCTATCATCAATCTGAGACTCAGTGAAATATAAAGATCCGGTTGTCGACCATCTCACGGTTAATATTGAAAGCACTTGTGTGGAAAAGGCCTTGCTAGACGCCAGTTTGAGTGCAGAATCTCCTCCTACGTCGATGCTGGCATTCGGGTGAACTAAAGCCACCTCCATCACACTGTCTCTTGAAGATAGATCAATTAAGATACCAAAGGGGACAGTGGAAGATGTTCTAATAAAAAGTGGACAAAATTCTCTTATCCGGTAGATTTTGTTGTCTTTAGACACGAGCCGGCCGACGACGAGGGACGATTATGTACTGTCGTCTTGGGAGGCGGCCAGTTCTTGTAGCCACTTCCAATGCAATTATCCAACTATCGAAATGGTGTTATGCAACTCACCTTGAAACATGACCCTATAACTCAGCATTTTCCATTTTAGTAAAAGAACATGCTGTCAGTGGAAGATGGCCTAGAAGAAGTTTGCATCATTGACACAATCCTGGAGGAACAGGTTGCCAGCAAGGGATGCAATATGTGTTGACTGAAGAATTGGCTGAGTATTCAGAAGGGGAGCAGGAAGCACGGGACATGAAACTTGTCCAGGGGCATTGGAGGAAGAAACAATAAATTTTGCCTTTTATGATTGAGGAAGGAACAAGTGAACCCCAGAAATTGGAGCTCAAACCTTTGCCTATGGAGTTGAAATATGCCTATTCGGAAGAGTAGGAGTAGTGTCCAGTTGTCATTTCATCCCTGCTCAGCACTTCACAGGAAGGTAGTCTGCTACACATCCTTAGGGAGAACAAGCAAGCCCTAGGGTGGAAGATTACTTATCTGAAGGTTATTAGCCCAGAAGTTTGCACCCATCACATCTACCTAGAGGAGGAGAGGAAAAGTCGATGAGCGGCCACACGGGAAAGCTGAACCCGTATATCACGAAGTGGTTAGAGGCGAAGTCTAAAGCTGTTTGCAGGTGGTATCATCTACGTATCGGATGCTTTGGTGGAGTCAAGCCCCGGGTGGTGCCTAAAGTAGGGGTAACCATGGTGCACATAACGAAAAAATGCCCACCCCACTTTACCCGCGGGTTGGAGGGTATGTATTGATTATAGAAGGCTAAATGAAATGACCAGGAAGGATCACTTCCCTCTACCCTTCATGGATAAGCTTCTTGAGAGGATTTCTTGTCATCCCTTCTACTGTTTTCTGGATGGCTATTCAGGATACTTTCAAATTGAAATTGTTGCAGAAGACCAGGAAAAGACCACCTTCACGTGCCCATTTGGAACATATGCATACAGGAGAATGCCCTTTGGCCTGCGTAATGCCCCTGCCACATTTTCGATGTAATACTCGATTATTTTCGGTGATTTGGTAGAGTGCATTTATGGAGTTTACGCATGGATGACATTCTGATCTATGGAGGGGAGTTTTGAAGAGATACCTAATCAACCTATTGTCATGCATAGGTGCGTAGAGAAAAACACAGTCTTGGGCGGGAAAAATGCCATTTCATGGTCAATCAGGGAATTGTACTGGACATATTATTTCAGAAAAAGGGATCGAAGTTGATAAGGCAAAAATTGACTTAATTTCCAAAATGCCTTTTCCCTTCTGGGAGGCGTTTCAAGGCGTAGGCAATTCTTGGGGCATGCGGGGTTACATGGGAGGCTCATCATGGACTTCTCAAAAATTGCCAAGCCTCTACTGGCTAACTGGAAAAGTGCCAAATTTATTTGGGATGCAAGCGCCAAGAGCTTTGAGGAGCTTAAAGCCTATTTAACCACTACACCAATAGTGAGAGCCCCCAATTGGCAATTACCCTTCGAGGTGATATGTGATGCAAGCGATCTAGCCATTAGAGCAATTCTCGGACAAAGAGAAGGAGGAAAGCCCTATGTGGTCTATTATGCGAGGCAAGACGGAATGAGGCACGAGTACTACCGCGACCATAGAATGAGTTGTTGGTAATGGTCTATGCCTTAGACAAATTTTGAGCTTATTTGGTTGGGTCAAACATAATAATATTCACGGATCATTCAGCCTTGAAATACCTGCTCACCAAACACAATGTTAAGGCTAGGCTTATCGGATGCAGGGTTCTCTATTTGCAAGAGTTCAACCTAATCGACGAAGCCAAGGAGTGTGGAAAATGTTTATTTGCCAATCACCTATCAAGATTAACAATCACACACAACACTCACAACCCTCCAATCAATGATGAGTTCACACGAGTCCACTTTATCACGGTTGAAGGCACTTTTTTTTTTTGGTATGCCACGCATTGCAAAGTGCAGCTGGGGCTGCACGATTGGAAGCATGAGACAAAGAAATTCTTAACCCATGAAATTCACTCCTCTTGACCCAGGAAGAACCCTTCTTGTCACAAATCTGTCTTGACCGGATAATCGGGAGAGGTGTGTGCACGAAGCGAGCAACAGGAATAATCCAGCCCAGCGCCATGAGAATGCATGCTTGGAGGCCATTTGCTTCGAGCTATAAGGAAGTCTTTGCGATGCAGGATTCCATTGGCCCTCTCTTTTCAAGGATGCCCATATCATGCGAGAATCGACAAAATGTCAAGGTTGAGGAAGATTTCTCATCGTCACATGATGCCTTTAAACCCGATTTTGGTAGTTGATCTTTTCGACGTATGGGGGATCGATTTCATGAGACCATTCCCTTCCTCCATTGGATACCTCCACATTTTGGTGGCAGTTGATTATTTGTCCAAGTGGGTTGAAGAAGTTCCTTACAGGGTAGCAGACCACAGGGTGGTATTAAAATTCTTGAAGGAGAATATATTCTCCAGATTTGGGGTCCCCAAAGCCATAATTAGTGATGGGGGTTCGCATTTCTGCAACAAACCTTTTGAGAGCCTCCTCACTAAGTATGGTGTCAAGCATAAAGTAGCCACCCCATACCACCCTCATCTTTAGTAGCCGAGGTCAGGCTAGCCCGGCGGAGAGATCGAGACAATGCGATGAAGTAGTGAACTCTAACGGGAAATGATTGAGATTACTCTCGAGCTCTTGGACTCTTTGTGGGCGCTCTGAGCTGACCTACAGACCATTACGAGCATGTCTCCTTGTCACGCCTAGTTTATGGCAAAGCATGTCCACTGATTCGTGCCACGAGTAGAGTCTGGAATCAACTTAATATTTATATCCTAAATTCCTTCTGCGCGTAGCAAAGCTACTGGAGTATAAAATGATTCTAGGGTCGAGACTCGAGGATGGGTTTTTCGTACAAATGATTTGCCGAGTGGAGTTCAAAATGGTGAATTTCAATTTGGATTTTTTAAGGTTTACACACTAAAGCACGAGGGGTTGGTTGTTTGCGGGTGAAAATAAAATAAGAAAAAAAAAAAAAATGTAAATAGAACTCCTTGAAGTGTTGACCTTTGAGGTTGGATTTCTAAGGCAAGCGAGGGGTTCCCGAGTCCTTTCCTCGCATTAGGAGGATGACATATAGTCATTTCGAGCCGGATCTTCATTTAGCTTTAGAGCTAACCCTTAATAATTATCCTTTGAAAAAACGGCATCCACTGGCCATCAGTGCTCTCGGTCATTAAAACGCAAATCACATTTACTCACCTCCCAATGGATCATAAATGATAACTAACAAACATCAATGGATCTAGCATTAAGCATCCAATGAGCCCAAAAGATTACCAAGTAATAACCATTTCAAGGAGACTAAAAGGAGGAAAACCTAATGTTAAAGGGAGAGCCGCAGGCGGTAATGACTGCGTGAAAAACGAGGGGACCTCCGGTGGCCTCCGGATCCACGCACCCGGCCTTTTGCTTGAGGAGGAAGGGTTTTAGCCGCTCATCCTCTAGGTTTCATCCTTGGAGGTGTTTGGAAACCAAGAAAGGGAAAATGAGAGAAAGTAGGAAAGGAGGAAGCTGACAATGGCTTTGCCGCCAGTCGTGCAGCGTGAAGTGATTTTTGTTGATTGTTTTTGTACAAAAATTTGAGACTTATATATATGCTCAGAGTTAAGGGAGATTACAAAACAAGACCAAAATAAAGCTAATACAAAGGTTAAAATAGGAAAAAATATTAAAAACTATAACAAAACAACAAAGCATGTAGCTACTGGGGAAAACGAGGGGGCTGTGGGTGGAGCAATCTGTTTGGAAAGCGTCTTGATGCTGCGGGAAAAGCATTCCTACGATTAGTGCAATTTCTTACATTTCTACTATTCTTTCCTCTGGTCTTTGATTTGTAATGCTGAGTTTGACTTGAATTCTTCGTGCATGGATCAACTTAACAATTTTGGCATAATTAGCTAGTAAAAACTGCAAAATTTTCCATAAAATGCGATCATTAGAATAGTAGTGACCTTGATGTGCACATCGGGTTAATTAGAATGATTAGAACACAAAAAGCACTCAAAACCTATAATAAATAGGGCTCAAAATAGCACTTTTGGGCATAATCACACCCCCCATTTACATTTGCTAGTCCCTTAGTATTGAGAGAAAGAAAAGAAAGCATACAAAGCGATAACAAAATTATGTTACAAAGGTTGGTTCAAAGGTTGTGAAGTAATGCCTAACCCTCGGTAAAGGAATTACGAAACTTAGTCTAATAACTATCTAAAGAGAGTGAATGCCATACAAAATGGAGTATCAAAGAGCTTCCTTCTCGATGACTCAACCGGGAGCTTCCACCTTGAAAATCTAAGTGTTTGTTTGATCGGCTCTGCCTCATGATAAGGCGCGGCCTCTCCCCCGAGCCAAGCTACTTACATAACCTAATTATGCTAACCAACCTAAATAGATCGGGACCCACCTCTTATTCCACAATTCTTTTGTATTTGTAGGGTGCAATGCCGGGAATGCGAGCCTCTGAAGTCCATGCTTGGGGGATCTCACAGGTGACTCCTAGCTTGATTAAGGCTTAGGGCATCAAGTCATAAGGATCTTTCGACCACAAACTCTTCAAGTTTCATCCCGGACTCCAAATGATTTCGAAACTCCAGCACCTACAACTTACTAAACTCTACCCATCCACCCGTGTAGCGAGCACTAAGTCAATTAGCTCCAAACCAATTGGCAGGAGCTTGGGGCTTTAAAGAACTTTTGTGTACCCTTTGGGCAGAAATATACTCAGTTTGAAATGGCATTACATTTTCTTCCTTCTTTTTCTTTTCTTTTCTTTTTACTTTCTTTTTCTTCTTTCTTCTTGAAGACTCATTGACCTTCTATTAAATGAGATGTAACTTTAGTAAGAATTGTCAGCGAGACCAGGTAAAGTTTTGAGAATCTCAGGAAGTAAGAAGCAGTTTTAGAGCTGTGTGGCGAGTGTGCATTGCTCTTGTAATTGGCTAAGGGTAGGAAGAAAATGGTTTTGAAAGAGCAGTTCAACCTCCCAAGCCACTCAGCTTGGGACATGAAGTCGTCGACATCAGCAGAGTTAAACAACGTTTCAATTTTCCAACTTGCGGAGTTAGCGAAACCACAAAAATATGGAGTGCGATTTAGTTGAAAAACTAAGTTGTATAGTATAACGACTTCACAAAGGAAAACCGGCAAGCCAGACATCAAAAAGAGGCTTGCTCAAAATAATAACAAAAACATAAATACATACCCACTTCCTTAGCTAACTCCCGAACCAAATGTCTCACTATCCACTGGCTGGTGTCGGATTGGAAAGTTAGAGAATGAAGTGTTACCTCCTTGATGAAATGTTCTCATTTTTGGATAGGATATTTTTCAATCTTTCCATCGACACCTTATTCACTCAATTTGGGCTTCATATAAACAAGTTAGGAGAAGAAAAGAGAGGAAAAAAGTGACCAGGTGGAGAATATTTAAAATTAAAACTTCATAATAATTTCAAAGTGTTCCTTCTGGCCATATTTGGATTATACTCTCTAAGCTTTCAACGTACCAAAAATGCCTAAAAGCGGAGTTCGGATAGAAAAAGTTAGCAAATGAAACAAAATTAGAACACTTGAGGAATTGGGGCGGGTGCGAGAATTTTGCACCAACTGCGATTTTTTTTTTTTAAATAAAAATACAAAAAAATTTTTATTTTATTTTTATATATATGAGAGACAACAAAATTTTTTTTTTAATATATAAATTTATTTATCACTAAAAGACGAAATATCGAACAGTGGAGGACAAGGCACTATTGCAGTGCGAATTTTCTCAGTTTGCGAAAATTCGCGAGGTTATAAATTTATGCAATTTTATGCTCCCTTACAACTAAAACCTGCAAAAAATAAACACACAGGAATTAAGAAAAAAAGCATAAAGTTGAAAATTAAATTTAAAAACAAATATTAACTAAAAATTAGAAAATTTAAGAAGAAAAATTAAAGAAATCAAATAAATAAAATAAACTAGAAAATGAAAACCAAAAGTGGGTAGGCACCCCAAAACCTGTTCCTCAAGCCTTTGGAGGCTGCTGGAACTGATGGAGCTTAGAAATGCCGAGGTTCGGGTGCTCCAAATCCGAACCAGCACCCAAACCATCCATTGTGCCATGCGATGTGAGCAGCTGTCATTGTCTTGGATGTAGTGGCAAAGGCTTGGACTGTGGCCACTAACTTCCTGAAGTTTTTCAGCATAGACAGTGATGGGGTGGCCTTTATGGTGGGTGCTTCAGGGGTTTTAGGTTGGGATTGTGATGCAGGTGAAGAGCGTGTAATAGTTGAGTTAGGGGCGAGGGAGTAGAATTGTTCTGTTCTTCACTTTGCTTCCTCGATCGAAACAGCAGGGGGATGACACCGCCCCAGCTACTCCCATGGGTAGACAGCAGCACCAATGTCTGAAGATTCTAAATTTTCTACTAAGCCTTCTTGTAGTTGCTGTAGACACTGCTCCACCATGATGTCACTCAAGCACTCCCCCTCTGGATTTTCTTTCTCTTGATGAACATTTTGCTGGGCAAGCTTTGAAATTGATGTCTGCAGGTTGTCAAATTTATGATCAATTCCACTTTGCAGCCCATCTAATTTTTGATCCAGAGAGTTCTCCACAGTGTCAATTTCCTTATTGGCCTGGACATCCATTGCCCTCTGTTCCTCTATGAAGTTATCCACTAGTTTTCTCAAATTCAGGATGGCTTCTTCCATTAGAGAGGTTGACTGTGGATGTGGAGGGGGTGCATACTGTGGAGGCACCATGTAGGAAGGTGCACTCATCCATTGGTTTCTATAGTCCCTCATGGACCTATATTCATTTGGATTCCTCTCCACCCAGTTCTTGACTTTACCATGGCGGATTCTGTAATCCCTCATAGACATGTAATAATACGGTGAAGTAGCTGCCTTCTAGACTTCTAATCCACTTTGAAATTCCTGCGGTAAGCAGGCAAACGCAGCGACCAAGAAGCAATCCTACCTAAAAGGTTGGAGCTGTGATGAAACTAAGATTCTTGATGGCTATATACGGAGAGAAATTCACCAAGACTGTAGTAGGGATCACAAGTGTTCATCAAAATCATCATTTGCACTTAGAGGCACCATCCCGAGCAACGATGCTATTTGATTCGTGCCCGCATTAGTGAGTGCGGAATCCTTTGATATTTATATGCTAAATTCCTTCTCTTTGGTAACTTAGAACTACTTTGCGATATCGCGATTCTAGGGTCGAACTCAGGGATGGGTTTTCTTCATACAAATGATTTTTAGTGGAGTTCAAAAATGGTGAATTTCAATTTGGATTTTTAAGGTTTGCTAAAACAGGGGGTTGGTTGTTTGCAGGTTGAAAATAAAATAAGAAAAAAAAAAGTAAAATAGAACCCCTTGAAGTGTTAGGCCACTGGGGTTGGATTTCTACTTTAGGGCAGGCGAGGGTTCGGGGTCCTTTCTCTCGCGTTGGGGAGGATGACATATAGTCATTTCCGAGCGGATCTTCATTCAGCACAAAACCCTAACCCTTAATAATTATCCTTTGAAAAAACGACATCCACTAGCCATCAGTGCTCTCGGTCATTAAAACGCAAATCACCTTTACTCACCTCCCAATGGATCATAAATGATAACTAACAAACATCAATGGATCTAACATTAAGCATCCATTAGGCCCGAAATATACCAGTAATAGATCTTTCAAGGAGCTAAAAGGGAGGGAAAACCTAATGTTAAAGAAGGAGAACACGGGCAGCCGGTGACTGCTGCGCGTGAAAATACTAGGGGACCTCCAGGTAGCCTCCAGATCCACTTGCACCCAGCGGCCTTTTGCCCGAGGAGGAAGGTTTGCCGCTCATCCTCCAAGTTTTCATCCTTGGAGGGTGTTTGGCAACCAAGAAAGGGAGAGAAAATGAGAGAAAGTGGGAGAAAGGAGGAGACGGTAGTGGCCCCGCCCCCAGATCTATTGCCAGCGTGAGTGATTTTTGTTGATTATTTGTACAAAGAGACTTATATATGCTCGAGGAGTTAAGGAAGTAACAAAAAAAAACCAAAACAAGCTATTCTGAGGTTAAAATAGGAAAAAACCAAAACTATAACAAAACAGCAAAAGTGTATAAGCTGCGGGAGAAAGCAGGGTTTGTAGGTGGAGCAGGTGCCTTTGGAGAGGCGACAACGGTCTTTCGCGGGAAAAGCATTCTGCATTCTTCTGATTTCATACACAATTTTTCTACTATTCTTTCCCTCACAGTCTTTGATTTATGTCATGAGTTTGACTTGAATTCTTCATGCCACGCTCGACTCAACAATTTTGGCATAATTAGCTACCAAAAGCGCAAAATTTTCCATAAAATCGATCATTAGAATAGTAGGGACCTTGATGTACGTCGGGTTAATTAGAATGATTAGAACACAGAAAGCACTTTCAAGGAAACCTATAAGAAATAGGGCTCAAAATAGCACTTTTGGAGGCACCTAATCCTTTACTGTGGAGATTAACTATAAGGCATGTAATTGGGCGTGAAGAGAACAGACTTGGATATGGACGGACCAGTCTCAACGGCTCCTTGATATCAGCAGGCTAGAAGGCGAGGGAATGATGCCTGCTTGACTCAAAATTGCAAGATAAGTGAAGAGGTAGCGCGGTCAGCTAATAGCTTCGCAAACATTTCAAACAAGGGAAACCAAGTGTTTGCTCTTACATTTCAGCTCCACTTTTCAGAGCAAGCTTAAATCATGATGGAATTTGGCCCATTCACCATCGAGTCTATTCCAATGGATGCAGTGGACTGTTCAATCCAGACTATAGGGTATTCAAGGTTATTAGGCAAGGTACGAAGCCATATGCAATGCAACACTCGATTAACAAGGAAGTCCCTCATGACCCTCCATGATTGCTAAACGGTCTTACAGTGGCTTACACGGTATCTCGGGAAGCCCCCAAATTTATTCTTTGAAATTTTAGTTTCTTTACTTCGATTCTTGTTTTTAGAATTTTCTTGATTCCCTTGCTTTGGCTCATTTTTCTTTTGAAATTTTCTCTTTTTGCAAGTTTGTTTCTCCTGATTTTAGTCTTACATTTTGCAAGTGTTGCGATTAGGTACGGTGTTATTTTCTACTGGAAATTTTTCGCATCTGCGAAATTTCTGGATCCCAGCTGTCATCTCCCACTGCCCTTTCATCTTAGTCTAGCGCAAACCCTTCATTTCTAGCACCATTAATTTTCACTTTCTTTTGAACCAGCCATTTAATAGGCATTGAGGCCATTAATTGGCCAAAATCTCATTTGCCCCACATAAGGCCTTTTCTTTCTTTCCTTTTCATTTCACATCCCGTTCCATTTAAAAGCCCCCGCTCCTTTCTCCCTGCTTTCTCGAGGCTATAGAATGGTGAAGACCCACAGTGGAAGCGCTTTCCAGCCCCGGGTGCGCCGATTCTCCCCTTCCCGCCTCGGCTCCCATTGGCCCGCCCCGCCGCGAACCCCCATCTCTCCGCCGCCAGCGGGTGCCTCGTAGCCCCATCTATTTGCATGATCAGGAAATCTTCTTTGTGGGTTCCTTCATTTCTTGACTGACCACAGGAGATACCACACTCGGGTTGGCCCCACTCCACCCTCCCATCTCGGCCATGCACAGGGATTTGCAGATCCAAGGGCTGGATTTCGGGCTAGGAGAGTCCTCCGGCTCCGGGCCTCGGGGCCACGGTCGCCACCCCTGATGAGGCCTTTGTTGGAGCTCCTCCTCTGGACCTATCCCCAGCTTCTATCATCCGACGACCACTCTTCCACTATAACCCTAGTCCCAGGAATGCTGATTGCAGTGAGAGGGACTTGCATGATGAGGTTTTTTATGATCTTTCGTCCTTTTTCGCAGACCCGGAGCTCCGATACTCGATGCTTCTAGTGCAGAGGTACTCCCTGGAGCCGTTCATGACACCTCGTCGGTTTTTCTACCCTCGGGTGGTCATCGAGTTCTACCACATGATGACATCCAGTAGCGGGATCGGCAGAAGCGACTCTTTGTTCTCCATCGACGGTAGGCGAGGATACTTTCGGGGCCTCGACATCACGACTACATTCAATCTTAGGTTGTCTCGCCAACTCGGCATCTTATAGGTGATGGCCGTCCTTGCCGGGGAGATGGTAAAGTGCTTCTTTCGAGGACACTACCTCGGGTCGGTTACGTTCGGGAGCGAACTCCGCGCGTGTACTTCTCATGGATCACGTGCGATCGTAATCTTTTCCAGCTCCGACATATAGTTTAGAGGATCCATCTTGCAGGCCTATATCGCATCCTCGTTTATTGGTTTAGTCGGTGACTTATTATGACTTCCTTGTTCCGTTTCGAGAATGAGGTCCATCATGAAAAGTCTACCTTGAGAGTAGTCCGCCTCTCTTATTCCAGGACTCTATCTTGGGTGCTTGAGCATATCGGCTTCCTGATGAACTGGATTGGAGGCGTCGTAAATGACTGAGGCCCGACCTTACCGTCTAAGTCGATGGCGACATGCCCCACTCTTCTCACCGCCCTTCAGAGGCCCGGTGGGGACCCGACCATCTGCAAATATTCTGCAGCAGCCCCCCTCCGGTGGAGCATGTTGGGGGAGCCTCGGGCTTGACACCCTCGATCCGGCATCTCCCCACCTCGGCTCGTCTGATCGGCTACGGGTACCCTCTCTGTCTTTCGGGGCCCCCACCTTTGCGTCTAGCCCTACCAGGACGATGTTGGCAGCGACGCCCGCACTACCCTCCGCCCAACATATCACGATTTCCACCTTTGAACTTTCTTACCATCATGGATATCGTCCGCCGCGTTCTCCTCTGGCAACATCATTTGCGTGCCCGTCGACCCTCGCAGACGGAATGGCTTCGCCCCGAGTACCATGGCTCGAACCCGGCGCCATTCTTACGGAATCGGGCCGTCCTCGTACGGATCTAGAGTCACTGGTTCTCCCTGCGATCTCCCCATGTACCTTGGGCAGGTACCTTCTACTCCGAGGCGGGGCCCGGTGCCCCCTCCCACCTCCGGCCTACGGACTCCATTTTAGTCCTCGCGTTGCGGGGGTGCGACCTCCTCGGCACTCGTCGAATTCGAGCCCAAGGGGACGCCTCTTCATCGGCTCTTGCAGTTGAGGAGCGCACTTCCTCCACTACCTTTCAATCCACACCCCATTGCGGTCGATGGCACGCCCAGTTGGGAGAGTTAGTGAAGAAGTGATTTTTATCACTATGGCTCTCGGTTGTTGTACACTTTTGAATCTCTTGCATGTGTAAGCAAAGCCACTTTTTATGTTTAGTAGCTTGCTTTACTTCTTTATGAAAGTTGTTTTTGAAAAAGCTAAAAATTTAGTGACACACACTGTTATACACATCAGACAGTTCAGTTTCTTAACTCATTCGCAACATTTTTGTCCCCATTTTTTTTTTTGGTTTTGCACCCCAACACATGGATTGAAAAATTCTGAAACGCTGATACCATTGATACTAAGATTAGTTCCATGCATGATTAAGTGGTTGGTCGATTAAAGTCCACGGTATTCAATCTTTTTCTTCCACCTTTGCTTCTTGAGACACTATGCACATCGGTTCTGTAATAGCGGCGCAACTCCCTTATCGTACAAACCTACATAGTTTCTTTGACCACTTGTAAAGGTTATGGTTCCTAGAAAGAGGCGATGAAGTCTTCCAAAGAAAAGCAGACATAGAAAAAGAAAAGAAAAATAAAAAGGAAAAAGAAGAACCATGATCATACATGCCAGAGCAGGAGAGCAGTCGGGTTCAATGAGATCTTTAAAGCCTAGTGCCCTAAGCCTTAGTTGGTTGGGAGCCACCGATTTAGTGCTCGCTACATGGGTGGATGGGTGAGGTTTAGCGAGTTGTAGGTACTAGAATTTTCTAATTCATTCAGAGTACGGGGTGAAACCCGAGGAGTTAGTGGTCGAAAGATCCTCATGACTTGATGCCCTAAACCTTAGTTAGTTTGGGATTCAGAATTGGACCCAGTTACCACGGACTTTAGTGAGGAATTCGATTTCGACATTGCATCTACAAATACAAAATGAAATATGACAAAAGAGTGGAACCAAGATTTATTTAGGTTGGTGATGTGCTAGGACTTTCTGCGATGGCTTAGTTTGGGAGGGAAGCGGAGTTTAGCGGAGTTATTGTTGGCGATCACATAAACACTTAGATTTTGGTGGAAGTTTCAGGTCGATTCCCTTGGGATTGATACTCTTCTAAAACTTGGTCCTGTATGGCATTCTTTCTCCTAAGCTAGTTATTGTGCAGGGTCTCAATCATTCACACTGAGGGTAGGGCATTACTTACTCATACACTTCTTGAAAATACCATTCCTTTTGCATGAGCTTAACCTGTCTGCTCTTCTTTCTTTTTGTCATTGCTAAGGGACTAGCAATGTGTCGGTTGGGGGGAGTGATTAGTGCCAAAATAGTGTTGTTTTGAGCCTTGTTCATTGCAGGTTTTGAGCACTTTTTGTGTACTAATCAACTTAAATAATGATTGATACACTAAAGGTCCGTATGCTACTAATCATATTTTACGGATATTTTTTGTAGTTTTGCAGAAGCCAATTGCCATTATCTTGAGTCAATTCAAATACGAAGAACCAGGCAGGAACTCGAGAGTTGCATGTAAAGAAGAAGGAATTTAGAGCTATAGAAGGAGAGTAGGCATTGCGGAGATTTTTGCAATGTTCTTGCGAAATTTAAGCTCTTGCCCGGAATTTCGCAACTATGAGGTCGGAGTTGTGAAATTTTGCGACTGCAAGGTCCCTCCGACTGCGAATTTTCTTTTGTGGTTTTGTACCAAAATTGCCCTCATTGTATTTTGTTGTTTCATGCTTTTTGTAATTTCCTTGACTCAAAAGCGTATACTTAGCCTCGGGTGGTCGTAAACGTGCGAGCGAGTGTGGTGTCTTGGAATCAATAAAAATTTGTATCCACAAGTTCCCTACTACGGTGGCTAACTGCGGTATAATTGGTCTAAGGTCGAACTCGAGGGATGGAGTTTTTCTTCATGCAGTGAGTCACAATTGATGAAAATGGTGTTTCACTTTGGATTAAGGGTTTCTTGTAGCTTGATGAGGTTGATGGCTTGAAAATCGTAACTATAGGGAAATAAAGTAAAAGAAATCCTCGTTTTGGGCCACTGCTCAGGGTCTCAAGGCAAAATATAATGTCCCCAACCTTTTCCTCGCTGCTGGGGTGGAGTGATGACCCAGGTCATTTCCCGTACCGGACCACGCTTTTAGCCATAAAGACTAAACCCTAAAAGTTTTTCTCCTAGTATACAACATTTCTTAACCATTAATGTTTCAAGCAGCTTAAAATCGAATTCTCGGATCTAACCTCGTAGAGCAAATAAATAGCAAATCCACCCAAAGATCAAATGATCTAGCAATAAGTAATCCACCGAGCCTTAAAGCTTCGCTGGGCACCGGCCACTCAGTAAGTACATCACAGGATTCAAACCTAACGTGAGATGTAGAAACATAAATGATAATAAATGCCTATATTGGCAATGTGAGGACAAGGTTTTGCACTTCAAAACTTCCACCTAAAGGACCCTCCCTCTTCAAGGATGAGAGGGTTTACGAGCATCCTCTAAGTTGTTGTTCACTGACCAAAGACATATACAAAATTTATGACACGATTACCAGTTGACCATTGTCTAATCCCCAATAATTGCCATGAAACTTTGTTCGCTATTTTTCTTACTGGGCATACTGATTAAAAATGGTTTCCTTAAGACCGGATAAATCTCTTCCTGTTTCGATCCACGATTCTCAAGTGCAGTCGAACAAGTAATAAAGTGGATTTTAGTCCAGATATCGATCCCACAGAGATCTCAAGAATTTTCAATCAACTACCCTGACTACTCAAGCTCTATACTATTTGGACAATGATAGACAATTTTAATCTTTTTTGAAAGCCTTAAAATAATGAAAATTAAAAAGAATTGAATTAATAACAAATGAATTGAATACTGAAATAATAAAATAATAAATTTAGATTGACCAGTTGTCTGCAAAGAGCCTATTGAAAATAAAACTATTGTGAAACATCAATTCCTTCAGAGATTTCACCGTACTTTGCTTCATGAACTTCACGCTGTGATTTAAAACTGGCCCGCTGATTATGAAAGTGCAATCGATCTCTCCAATCCCACTATTCATTATCTAACTCGAATCGCTTCTTTCAAGACAATGGTTAGATAACTACCTTTTAATCTGGATCGCCTTTGTTCGGGTATTTTTCTTTTCAATACTTCATACCCACAACTGGACTGTAAACTCCGAGCTCCTAACCTTTAATATACACATTGCACGCATTTACACTATACCGGCTTCGTCCTCAAAATTAGAACAGCCATTCTTCCTTGATTAGATCCTGCTTAACACGGGATTGAATTCACTATTCGAATCGAGGCGAACTCTCTCGCGATGTTTAAATTGATAATTGCTCAACTCATTCTTCGCCTAAGTGAAAAGAGGATTTATTAATTTAATCACACACATACATTAAATCACTTAATAAGAAGTTCGGTGATACCGCCCACGAATTGCTTTATTACTCGGGACGCCTTCCCGTGGTCACCGGGAGGGCCTCCTAGAAATCAGAGCTCGAGACAATCCGTTTATGGGTAGGCGACACTGAATTGGGATCAATTCCACGAAACAAACAAACCAGCAGTAGATTTTACAACCAAGTTCATCATCGATGAATAAAATTCTCGCGGCGTAAAGTGATAATTTCGATTTTATATTACCAATGGGAATGGGTTTCTAAATTACTAATTACACCATACATTACTTGTCAGATCAAGAAACCACCGTAATGAGGAAACCGGTAGTTCAATCCAAAATTTGTCCTGGAATCTCAAAGAACCGCACGTTAATTTGAGCTAGCTGGCACCTGCATTCAGCTAAACTTTAATTTAACGCTCGGGATCCAAATTTAAAACAAAAGACGAACTAATCTAAAAAATAAAAGAAAATTAAATACAGGAGCCTTCAAGCAACCTGCATCTCTCTTTCAGCCGCCTCGCAGTCAAGGCTCTTTCAATAGCAAACTTACATATTTATAGGGTTCAAGTCAGCCCCAATTTCGATGCACCTCTTCGAACTTTAGTTAACCCGCCTACTGCTGTCGATGTCGCAACATCAACTCATCAAGCGCTTACTGTCTCGCCTTGTCGCAGGCCCTCGCTTCGTCAATGCATACGTTCGTGAAACCGATGTCGCATGCTCACTCGCTCGCGACCTTCGCCTTATTCTGATAAACGCGACAATCCATCGACGTCAATCTTTACCTTCTTTTGTATTTGATGTCGCGACATCACTTCATATCGCGACCTCGTCCTCGCGAATGATGCGTCGCGAATTCTCTTACGATGTTCGCCACCGCTCCTCGCTTTCTTGTCGCCACGAATCGCTTAATGACGCCGACCTCAAGTCTTTGTATTGATGTCGCGCGACAACCGTGTGTTGTCGCAACCTTCTTTCTTTTCATAACCTGTCGCGACTACCGAGTGATGTCGCTAATTCCTTCTAGCAAGTAACCGATGTCGCCATAACTTGATCTCGCCGCGAATTCTTTAATGCAACTGATGTCGCGACCATTTTATGATGTCGCGACCGCCCTTGCGTAAACTAATGTCGCTGGACCGCTTCGATTCGTTGATGTCGCGATCGCATCCGGGATCATGTAATTTAAATGTCTACCAATTGTTTATCTTCCAGAGCAACTTCTTTTAGTGTCGCACTTCATCGGGCCCACCGTATCGGTTTAATTCGTCGCGAATTCTCCGAATGATGTCGCGACATTATGTCTTCTTCTTCATCAATTCCTGGTTGCTTGACTTTGAGTTTCTTTCACGCCCAACTCGTTTTATCTTGAATTAAGCTTCATTTGCGACTGGAGCTTTGTAGTTGTAACCTTAATATGTATTTCGATTACTGAAAGGCTTCACGACATCAAATCCTTTAATCCTTTTTTTGCCTCTCCTGCTGCAATTTTCTTCTCACCCAGCTATATACTCGCATCAAGCCGTACCACATTCCTCGCTTCCTTTACCGCAATTTCTCGCTTTGAATTCCTCGCCGCACGCAATTTGCGAAGTATCTGGCTTCGCACATAACCACCTTTTTAATAAATAAATCATAAAAATGGACTAAAAAATGGATGACTTTGCTCATCAGTTGTCATCCCTAAGGTGTTTAATGGGTGAGAAAAGCAAGAAAGGGAGAGAAAGATGAGAGAAAATCACACCATGAAAGTCGAAAGCTTTGCGCCACCTTATTGATCGATGGATCGGGTTAGTTTTACAGAGCTCGACTAAGGCTTATATATACTACCGTGAGTCAAGGAAATTGCCAAAAATTATGAAACAAGAAAATACAATGAGGGCAATTTTGGTACAAACCACAAAAGCAAGCCAAAGCGGGTTAACACAAATAGTCAGGCACTCTCACAGCTATGAAAACTCTCAGCTCGTGAAATTCTCGCACCACGAAAAATTTCGCAACACCCAAAACTTCTACAATGCTCACTCAGATATAGCCTTCCCACTGCCTTCCTCGCGTACATGCAAATGGTTCAACCTGCCCTTCAGATTTGAATCGACTCAAGATAATGGTGTAATTGGCTTGCAAAACTACAAAAATATCCACAAAATATGATTAGTAGTATACTTCGGACCTTAGTGTATCAATTGGGTTATTTTAAGTTGATTAGTACACAAAAGTGCTCAAACCCGCAATAAATGTGGTCAAAACAACACTATTTGGGCACCAACTCGCCATGCAATCGCTTCAGGTCAATGTTCATGGACAATCGTTCACAGACACTGCTCAAAAAAAAAAGGTGACCCTCGAGATTCATGCCATAAAAGTCGTATCGATCTTAGTTTAGGTCCATATGGTAGCTGTAGGTTATGGGGTACCTCTATAGAGAGAGAGAATCAGGGTGGGTAAGAGTGTTGATTGTAATTAGGATGTTTTGTACATCAAGGAACTAAATTGTGAATTGATGTACATGATGAACGGAAAACAAGGACGTGGACGTGGACGCGGGCGTGGTCGTGGAGGTCAATCAAATCCACCACCACTGCCACCTCCCGATGCCATGAATGGCATTTATCAATGTTTGAGGGAACTCACCACTCTAGTGCAACACCATATCAGAAACAAAAACAACAACCACACTGGTGGGACTCCATCCACTAGCCCAAGTACTAGGCAACTGGGAGGTGATTAGTGCTCAAAAAGTGCTATTTTGAACCCTGTTTATTTAAGGTTTGCTACTTTTTGTGTACTAATCAAACAATTAACCTTAATTGCACATTAAGGTCCCTTCTATTCTACCAATCACATTTTGTGGCTAATTTTCGTAGTTTTGCAAGCTATTAACGCTAAGATTTGCCGAGTCGGGTCCAAGCACGAAGAATTCGAAGTCGAACTCAACATTGCGCATCGAATCAAAAGGAGCACAGGAGCAAAAAGGCAGAAAGCAAAGAGAAGTGTATAGAATTTCGACCACGGTATTTAAAAATTCTCGCGATCCATGGTGCGCAAATTTCAAGACTAGTAAATTCCTGCGCCACGAAATTCCGGGTTCCCTCGCGAGCACGGTCTTCATCCTGCAACACTATTCACAATTCAGCCACTATTCACCTGTCCTGCTTTTTGACACTATGCCCTGTTTGTTTCAATTTTTGTTTCTTCCCATTTTATCCCTTGTAATAGCTTTTGGTTTTAGTTTTTTTTGTAATTTCGTCTCGAGCAAAGATATAAGCCGGAGTCAAGGTCTGTAAAAGGGATCAATCCATCAATCAATAAAATCGACGGAAGCTTCTCGCAAATTTTCCCGCTCTCTTCTTCTTCTCTCTCGCCCACTTTCTTTCATTTTCTCTTCCATTTTCCCCTCGTAGCCAAATTCCTCCGAAGATGACAACTCAAAGGATGAGCCACAAAACCCCTTTCTCTCCTCAAGACGGCATACTCGGGTGTTGGATCCTCGAGGCGTGGATGAGGAGTCCCCTGCTTTTCACGTGCAGGTACCACCGCCATCTATGTTCTCCTTTTAACTCTAGGTTTAGATCCCTTCGACCATGTTGAATGGTTAGTACTTGCAATCTTTAGTGCTCACTTGATGCTTCTTGTCGCTAGATCTCGTGGATGTTCATTAGTTATCATTTATTACCCATTGTAATGTGAGTTAAGGAGAGACTCATTTGAAACTGATTGAGAACATTAACGACAAAGGGAATGCCATTTTCGTGATAATTTATTAAAGCGGTTAGTTTTTATAGCTAAGATGAAGATTCGGTTAGGAGATGATCATTATAAAGCTCAACGCGAGAAATGACTGAAACCTCGCTGTTTCAGATCCTAATCCCAATATCCCGATACTTCAAGGAGATCTTTATTATTTTTTCTTATTTTGTTTCATTATTTCCCGCTTTTCACTATCAAATTCCCCACTGCTTTTGAGAAAAACCTAAATCCAAAGCGACATTCACCATTTTCAATTCACTATAAGTCATTTGTACCTTAAGAAACCCATCCTCAAACTGTTCGACCTTAGAATGTTTATATCCATAAGTAGTTTGCTACTATAGTGAGGAATTTAGGTTATAAATATTGTTGATTTCGATTCACCCTACTGTGGCATGAATTAGGAGGAGAATCGAAGAATGGTCGTTCTTCGAGAGTTCCTAAGGCTAGGCCCACCCACTTTCCAAGGAAGCTCAAATCCCTTGAAGGCGGATAGGTGGATCCGCCGAGTGAAGAAGGAATTTAAAGGCATGGAGCGTCGAGACCTTAGGGCCTAGCTTTTGAAATATATTTGTTTGAGGGAGAGGCCAATCATTGGTAGGAATCAGTGAAGAGAAGAAGGGACACCAATGCACTTACTTAGGGGGAACTTGACCAAATCTTCCAGGATAAGTACTTTCCAGAAATAGTCAAAGATGGAATGAAGGATGATTTTCTTGCCCTATAACAGCAAATTTATCTGCAAGCCACGTGAAGGTGATCCCAATCAACAAAATTTGTATCCTATAGTTCTCCTCTAACGCGTAGTCGCTTACCGCAAAGATAAGGCCTGTGGTTTTAATACGTGGACGTGGTTTTCTTCAAGACAAATGATTTAAGTGAAGTCAAAATGGTGAATTTGGTTTGGATTTTGGGCGTGGTGATAAAAACATGGGATTGGTGGTTTGCAAACCTAAAATAAAATGAAGAAAAATAAGAAAGAACTCCTTGAAGCATCACTACCGGGTTTTAAATCCAAGGCAACTGAGAGGTCCCTGTGTTCATTTCTCAAGGCTGGGAGGTGATGACATATAGTCATCTCCCGAACCAGATCTTCATTTAACTTTAAAAACTAAACCCTAATAATTTTGCCTTTGATAGAAAGCATTTATTTACCATTTATGGTTCCTACAGTGAAAATATGTCTCAAAAACCTACCCTGTAGTAACTAATAGGAGACAACTAACTAGGCATCAGTGAATCTAGTGAAAGTATCCATTGAACCCAAAAAGCTTGCCAAATACACATTAGGGAGAGCATGCTTAAGAGATTTTAACCTAAAAAGTTGAAATCCAGCCCTTAACCTACCTCCAGTGGCTCGTAAAGGGCAACTAATGGATATCGCTGTATTCAAAGACAAGAACAATAATCGAACCCTAAAAGTTTTCAAGTATTACAAAGAAAGTACACATCAAAGAGCTTTAAACCCAGAGTTACAAATTTAGGAACCAAAATGTTAAACCCGCCGCGTGAAAAATCGTGGGAACCACCCAGCTAGCCTCGATCCCACCTCTAGCAAACCCTTTTCTCCTCATGAGGAAGTGGTTTGCTTCGCTCATCCTCCAAGTTGTCATCCCTGGAGGGTGTTTGGCAACCAAGAAAGTGAGAGAAAGAGGAGAGAGAAGAGAGAAAATGAGAGCCTAAAACAAAATTTCCTTCCAAAAACTAAAACTTAGGTCAACAGTGTTTTACAATGGCTTATATAAAATTTTTACAAACATGTGAAATACCAAAATAACCAAACTAGAATAATTACAATGAGGGTAGAAATGAGAAAACAAAACGGAAATACTTTGGATCACAAAAAACAAAAAAGCGTAAAATTTCGCTTGGCGCACGCTGAATTTCGCTAATATATGTAATTTCTATGATAGCTTAAATTCGCTATCATAGCGGTAAATACAGCATACGAAAATTCAAATTTTCGCTATGCACAGTAATTTTAGCTATATAGGGAAAATTCGCTATGATAGCTAAAATTCCAACAGAGCTAATTTTGGCTTCACTGCTCATCGTTCCATTAGTTCTGCTACTACTATTCACAAGACCGTTCCATTTCTTCAAGCTTTTGATATTCTTCATTCCCCGCTTGTCAAATTGGATGTAAAACCATATGAAATCGATGGAAATCAACCCAACTTTGCTATGATTAAGTTGACACGATAATTTGGCTTCCACTCTGCAAAAACTACAAAAATTAATGCAATCGAAGAGCAATAGGGACCCGAACATGTCAATTGGGTTAATTATAACAATTAGCACACAAAAAGCGCTCAAAACCTATTAAAAATAGGGTTCAAAATAGCACTTTTTGGGCACTAATCAGTAGCTCGACTGTAGATGAGTGTGAGAGAAAGTTTAATGAGCTATCTCGTTACGCAATGGAGTTTATTTCTACTGAGGCCAACCAGGCCAAGTGCTTTGAGCAGGGCTTGAGGCCGGTCATCCGAGAGAAGTTAGTGGCTCTAAAGATATGGGACTATGGGGATATTGTGGATCGAGCTGCACTCGTGGAGAGGGATATAGAGGATATCCAAAATACGATGTGAGTCGGGCGAAGGGAGGTCCACTAGACCAAAGGGCAAGGATGAGTTCGAGAAAGCAAAGACTCATCAAGCCGCCTCTGCATCAAGATAAAGTGGGACCTAGACCAAAGTCAGCCAGAGGAGCCGGAGGTGTACTAATGAGAGCAAGCACTGATTCACGATCCTTCTTTTCATGTGGAGGTGCAAGTCATATTTGAATGCATTGTCCAATTTATCCACCCCCGAGGAATACTTAAACACTGTGATTCTGTGATAAACCGACAAAGTCGTTAAAGGATATGCTCTAGCCTAGTGGCATATACATTATCATTATGTTTATATACATGAGGCATTTATCATTTTATCTTGTTATTTAAATTATGGTTTGAACTTGATAAATCAGATCCTCGAATAGTCGGGTTCTCGCTTTATGTCTCATCAAGTACGTGACTCGACAGGAAAACCTAAGGCATAAGAACACTATTCTAAATAGTCCATAGCTCCATCATTATTATGGAATAATAATGAAGTAAAGACTATTATGCTTTCTTGGCAGCACCACGTTTGCTACCATGAACATAAGATTTTACTCATAACATAAATACATGTTAAGTTCATGTTATTTGGATCGACTAAGCACGAGATATACTACATGGATTATGTCATCGCAATTCTCACAAAGAGCGGTATTTCGAAGTCCTTCACCTGAATTCACCATGATTCCTACATGAGGAACTTCGTGGTTCTGACGTGAGCTCAATGACGCTTAATTAGGATGGTAATACATGCTATGGTTTGGCATGCAATAAATCATGTGGAGGAATGTGAGTGATAGTAAAGGAATTCATCCCGCTCTTAATTGAGTGAGATGTCTATTAGCCTCTTGATATGTGAGACTGAGAAATTCATGGTCGTGCTCGAATGAGATTGATAGGAGTTATCAATATCATTTGTTTAGTCACCACTCTTGAGAATCAAGAAACTATTGTCAGATAAAGATGACTTCATCCATGCTTTGTGCTTAATCTAGACATCGTGTGACAAAGGACTAATATCATACTATGGTAAGGTTTTTCGAGTCATCAAATTCACTATAATGTCTTGCTAGAGACCAATTATAACTTCTGGGCTTAGAATATGATTTGGGCCCGCTGCCAAAATTGAGGAACCTATAGGGTCACACATAAGAATGAGCTATAATGGGATGTTAGAAAGGCTCTCTCTTTAGCCCATGATTAAGCCCAAGCCCAAGCCCAAGCCCAAGCCCAAGCCCAAGCCCATTAATAGTTAATGGAATTTGGTTTAAATTCATTTTAATAAAAGGGTTTGGGAGGCTTGATATAAATATGGGGTTTATCATCTAAAAGAAGGTGGTTTTTTTGAAATAGGCATTTTTTAGAGAGAATTCTTTTTAGAGTTTTGGAAGACACTAAGGTGTTCTCGCTTCAGGACAAAGACTCACCATAAGGTAAAGCAAGACATCCATCCCATCCATTAGCCGTCTCGTGTGGATAATACCTTTAGAGAGGCTGCCAGTGTTTCCGCCCAACCTTGGCCTAATTCGACGTGGATCCGAACCGAGTTCGGGTGCGACCATATACTGGGACTCTTACCTGATTTTTTTTTTTTTTTTTTTAAACCGAACTAGTACCTGTGGGTATGGCCCACATCTTATAACATAATCAAAATATTATATACAAATCAAAAGAACTACCACCGGAGTGGTGTCCATCAACATCTAGACACATATAACTGAGTCCCATTTACAAATACAAAACTATACTTTCACATTTACAAATCAGAGCACTGAACCTACATGAACCCCACAAGTGTGTTGCCCACCAGAGCATGTTCGCTGATGTCTTCCGTACCTACATGATTGAACCCGTGCTAAGCTTTACGCTTTTGAAAGGGAAACATTTATATAAAAACATAAATACATAATAAGAATGTGCATCGAATATTCAGGCATTCACATAATGAACTTATACAATCACTTAGGCTTATACAGACTTATACTTATCATATTCTGATCTTATACTTACTCAGAACTACATTTATGGTGCATTTTATTCCATTCGATCTTATACTATATCACTTATTCTTATCCTGCTTTATACTTATATCAATCGGATCTTATACTTATAGCACTTCCAAAGGACATATATATCGGAACTTATACTGATACTTGTCTTAGACTTAAAACTTATTTCGATCTCCCATAGGAGTTACAGAACTTATGCTTATTCTTCAGAGTTTACACTTGTTCGGAGGTACCCGAAGGTATCACGGAGATTACGGAACGTATACTGGTATTACGTAATCCTATCTCATATGAAAGTACCGTAGGTACTACAAAATCCTATAATCGGTACTCGTATCTTATACTTGGTTTTAAATAAGTATATCCCTGTCTTACTAACTTATACTTGTATTGGCGTAACTTATACATGTGGCTCTCTGCATCTTACATGTATATTACACGTAACTTATACCGATCTTTACGGAATCTATAATCGTATTCTGAGCACATACTGTATTTCTGATCTTATACGTATTACGTAACTTATACATGTATTTCAAATCTTATACATGTAATACGTAACTTATACTTGTCTTTACGTAACTTATACTGCCCACTTATCTTATTCTTCGTATATAGTACCATAGGCAATGATGAGCTGAATAGACAAGATCATATCACATACAAGGTCAGATCTAATTTCTACGATACCTGACATTAGTCTTTCGTAGGTACATATCACATATTCATTATACTTAGTAAATCAGAGCTACGACCTGGACTTTATACTTATTTCACGTAACTTGTACTTATTTTATCGATAATGGAGTACCGTAGGTACTACCGAAGCTTATAATACTTATTTTACTAATACTAGAGTGCACTTCCTTAAGTACTACTGGACTTATACTTATTCTGACCTCCCGTAGGGAGTTGCTTGAGTTTCTTCTATGCAACTTATACTTATAATGCACGTGATTTTCATTTCTCCCGACCCCGTAGGAGTTACAGAGCTTATTCTTATTCATAACTTATAATTATAACAGGATTATTATCCTTCAGACTCCCTGTGAGAGCTACGCAGCTTAATCAAATACAGGGAGCAACTGTAGGTACCACAGAACTTAATCGGGAGACGTGGGAGTACCCGCAGGTACCATGCATCAAATACGAGGTACCCGTAGGTACTACAGAACATATACGCAGGCACCGTAGGTACCATGAGTTTATACAAAGGTAAACTTTAGGTGCCACATAACATATATATGAGGCCCAGAGTGCATCTGATCTTTACCATATCTCAATTCTTGGCCCTTATTCAAAGTCTTATCTAAGTAATTGTCGGATTTCAGACCAATAATACTTAATGAGTAGACACAAGACAATAAGTACCCAAAGGTACAAGATAGCATCGAGGTGCCGTAGCACAAAGCAGAGTGTCGGGGCACCGGCGTAGAGTGCCGCCGCACTAATCGAGTACCGAAGCACTAATCGTAGAGGCGGGCAATTAATGTGCCGGGCACGGCCGAGAGCGCCATCGCACCGCGTGAGTGTCGTCGCGACTAATCGAGTGTCTGGCAGCTTATACGCGGTCTAATGCAATGTAGGTGCCATGTCATTCAATAACTGGTCTTAGGTAGTTTTACAATTATATGCGATAATAATCATATATAATCTATTTTATCCGCATGCACATTTAGTGGCATTCTAGCCACGCTATGTGTTCATGTTTCGCCGTTGTGTTCCATATCATATTCGTGTTTCATGCCTATTCCATATGGCATTTCAGATACTTAGCGATATGATGCCTATCCATACATCATTCATATTCTTGTTCCCTATGAATCTATTTTTCTTAGAAATTGAATCATTCCAATTGGATCACCCAAAATAAAGTTATGGCATTTTCATGCCAACTAGTCGGTTTACCGATTTTACCGAGGGACAGTTTTCAATATTCATTTTCCAGTGCCTTTTCTCCATATTTGACACTGGTTCTTTGTACTTCTTTAAAGTTAAGGTGTTAAGGGTTCTATTCCAACTGGAATCACCCACCGGAAAGAACTAACCTCGGTTATGTTCAAAACAACTCGGACTACTCTATGATTAATACCGATGCAGGAATTGGCTTGCACATAGCCTCACTTTGAGTGGATTTTTAGACCACTTAGAATCAGAATTTGACGATGTCTATTTCTTTATGTTTGGTTTTCCTTGAAGTCTATTTTAATTTATCACTTGAATCACTCAAATCAGATAAGAAATGAGAAAGTTATGGTAAAACTACAAAAACTGGTCGAAATTGGGAACAGAGTGTGCCAGTACTGGTACACCCTGCGTACCCCACACTTTTGGCCAAAATGACAACCCAAAGTGTACCCAGACAGGCCCAGGGTGTACCCGGCACACTTCACCCGAAATGCCCGTAATGTGTGTTTTCTCACATTTTTCCATACTTCTCATACCCTCCCATTCAACTCTCTTATACTCTCTCGCACACACATCAAAACCATTTCACCACCTCGAATCTCTTTTCTATTCAATTCATCTTTCAATTACATATCTTTCTTCAAACTTCTTTCATGAATTCCTCCAAAATCATTCTAATATGGGTTATGACCCATATACAAACCAACATGATGATTAGTTAGGGTTTGTTCTAAACCCTAACCTAATTACTCACATTAACAAGAACCACCTTTAAAGGAAGGATTCCATAACTATCTGTGCTATATGGGTTCTACCTAATCTTTACTTTCCATAATTTTTTGGGTTAAGATAAAATTCTAGCAAACCCAAGTTTGGGACAAGCTACCAACCAACCAAGCACAATGGAAATTCATACATAATCTCATAGAATCCATAATCAAGGTTAGTTTCATACAAAAACCAAAGTTCCATACCTTAGCTTCGCTCCTCCTTCTTTCTTCTCTCTTTTCTCTTCCTCCTCTTTTCTCTTCACGGTTTGCTCTTTTCCAAATGGAGACCAATTTTGGTCTTTTTAATCCATGTTTGCTAAGGCTGTTGTTCGGGTCTCCTCCAAAACCCATTTTTGGGTTAAGTTTCATTTTCAAAAAAGGTCCTCCATCTCTTTGTTGCGAACTCATCTTATGTTATTTCCACTTAGCCTCAAATCTCACAATTATGACTTTTAAGCCCCTTTTTACAAAATTACACTTTTGTCCTTATAACTTGTAAAATTTTCTTGCCCTCTCATTTCATGTTTCGCATTTAACTTACGAAACATCTAACTATTTTCACAAAAATACCCCAAACATGCCGCAAACCCTAGGGTATATTTTTTGGGGTGTTACGGGGCCATAACACCATCGCCTTAGCTAGTCGCCGCTAGATCAAGCTCTGTAAGGAGTTTTGTTTGTGCTTCAAAGATGTGTGTGACCAAGCGTAACCAAGTAATTAGTCGAAAAGGATTCATCCCAAAAGGTGCATCCGGATTTCCTTGATTCATCATATTTATTTCATCAAACCGCTTGATCCCGATGTGCATCCAACAGCAATCTTATTTCACGTATTTTCTTATCGCTGGATTCTATTACATTAAGTATGGTTGTTGGCGTATTCTATTACCTTAGTGTGGACTCAAAGTACATATTATACCTAAGCAGCATGTATTCTTATTAATCGCAGAACTGCTAATAATGTTAGACATTAAGAATGGACTGTTACAAATTATTCTTAATCAAGAGATCTTACACACACGTTGCATTACTAGTATTTATCCATGGAGCTTATTACATTGCTAGATTGTTCACAATTAATAGATGGTCGTTAGACATGGAGTACTCCACACTCTGTGAACACTTACTCATTATGTGATTAATGACACCGAGAAGGCCTTCTTTTTAAATACACCAAGTACGCTCTCAGCAACAGCCATGTATCTAATGGGTCATAATTTATGCTAATCACATTTTATAATCCATTACAAAGTTGAATGTTTATAACTAATTGTAATATACACACATGGCCCTGTCTCACCGTATTCATGGTATTGACTGAGGAACAGGCTCCAAATGATCCACCAAGCTCATTTAATTTTGTTAATTGGCAACACTTGACGCAGGCACAATGTCATGGCCCTGAGTCTAATGTGATCAAGATTATCTATGGTCATAGAATTTAAAATATTTATACTCAGTGTTTGATCTGGTTCACTGCACAACATGTGTTCTTTCATTGATATTGAAGATACCTCATATGATTTATTTGACACGGCAATGAGTGTGTTCCTTTATTGTTTCTAGCATAAAAATGAAGATATAACATATTTATCATCATAATTGAATAAGAATTTAAGGAATGAAAGCTCCGTCGCTCTCATGTCATAAAGTCACAGTGATGGTGTATAGAACCCCTGATCTCCATGGCTCGCTTCTGAGATCCACCCAGAATGTCACATGGATGATGCCCACGCTGAGATTTATGCTACAAATATACTGCATGATGCACAGGTGAGCCTTATGCTCTTCCCAACACCCGTGATAATTCTGACCATGATGGTGCACAGGCCGGAGCTCAAACACCCCACACTAAGACTCCGCACTTACTCTGACTGCCCTGGTCAGCTCCCGCCGCGGTGTGTGTGCTGGTCCATCCACATGATGATGATACTGGCAGATGGAACCATGATCAGGTCACACTCAACAAAGCCACTCACTCGCTTTCTAGCCCAAGGGTGGTGCTGAGTTAGTTTCACCCAAGTTTAGCTCAAGCTTTGATGTGTTATGCCAAAGCAGCTTCGAATTGAGCCAAACTGGATTTTCAATCACTGCAAAATCATAAGAATAGCCTCTGTTAATTAAAGAAAGACACCTTGAAGTGGGAGCATTAAATATCTCTGTTTGTTAAAGTTTATAGTACAGCTTGTATGGAGACTGATTGCACCTGCAATAATATAACAATATTTTATCTGATCTATCCTTGAAAGAAAACCTTAACTATGTTCCAATTTAAGATCGTCTTTAAACAGAGAGAGATAAAAAATTTTTGATAATGAAACCCTGACGAACTTCCCATAATTAATTCACCCCATCACTGAGTCAAAGATGTTATAGCAGTTACTGAATTATTCTGCGGATGTACACGCCTTTATGCTTACAACCATGAACTCTAAGCTTCAAAAGCAATTGAGGAAATGGAGGTATTTTGATATGATGGTGATCTCAAGGGAATGTTCCAAAGCAAGCACGTTAAGAAAGGCCATAACCACTAAAGTATCAATGCATGTAAGATGCGACTCCCAAGACTTCAAGAAGTGCACATGTAAGCAAGATGAAGCGGTCTCATCGGACAATTTCATAAGCTTCTCGTGCCCTATTAGTCATGAGTTGGCTACTGATCTGATTAAGATTCATTTATAGGTTCATTACCTGAATCTTATGATCAATTTGTTATGAACTACAATATGCACCATATGGAGAAATCTATTGCTGAGTTGCATAGAATGTTAAAGAATGTTGAGACGAACATTCAAAAGACAATCCAAAGGCTTATGGTTCAGAGGGCAGCTGGGCATAAAAAGAAAAGGAAAAGCACAAAGGCAATAAGGCCAAGAAAGGCAAAGGATGTCTGAAGCCTAAGGCCAAGAAGCCAAGCCGCCTAAGGAGGGAAGCCTGCTTTCCTTCTCGTAATGAACAAGGTCATTAGAAGAGGAATTGTAAGCTCACTTGGAAGATTTGAAGTTAAGAGTAAACAGGCTACCACTTCAAGTATTTATGTTATAGAAGTCAACTGCCTACTTCGTTTCACGGTAATAGATACCGGATGTGGATCTCACATTTGTAACGCAGTAATCAAGCACTAGATCATTGGCAAAGGCAAAAGTGGACTCACGAGTGGGAATGGAGAAAGAGTTACCGTGACAGTCGTAGGAGTTTATGATTTGGACTGCATACTGACTTATTTTCCAATTGAAGAATGTTGGTTGATAGCTCACGTGAGCAAAACATTATTTCAGCTTTCTTGTTTGGGGACGTGATGGATTTCACTCTTATTATTAAGAATAATATTTTCTCCATCTATAATGCGCATATTTTTTTACGGAATGCCTATTTATCTAATGGTCTCTACATTCTAAACTTGGAACAACCCAAGCCCATCTATAACATCGATAGTAAGAGGTTTAAGTCCAATGACTTGAATCCAACCTACTTTTGGCATTGTCGTTTGGGCCATGTCAATGAGAAACGCATCTTGAAGCTCCATCAAGATGGGCTAATACATTCATTTGACTTAGAGTCATTTGAAACATGTGAATCATGTTTCCTAGGAAAAATGACCAAGGCCCTTTAATAAACATGCAGTTAGAGAGGGCTAGGGACTTATCACCTTATACATGCGATGTTTGTGGGACCAATAAGCTCAATTGCTGAGAGTTATCACATTTCATTACTTTTAATGATGACTTTAGTAGGATATGGTTACATCTACTTAATGAGGTACGTAATCATTTGGAAAAGCCTAAATTCATTCAAGAATGAAGTACGTAATCACTTTGAAAGAATATCAAAACACTTCGACTGACGAGGTGGTGAATATTTGGGTTTCTAAATTTCGATGATCATCTTAAGGATTGTGGATAGTCTCACAACTCACTCCACCTAGAACACAACAATGGAATGGTGTATCTAAAGGAGAAATCAACTTTATTAGGGATATGGTTTGATCTTATGACAGAGTCGAATCTGACCTTCCAACATCCTTGGGATATGCATTAGAGACTGTTGCGTTCTTATTGAATAGAATTCCATCGAAAGCGGTTGAGAAAACACCGTATAAGTTGTGGACAGGAAAGCGTCCTAGTTTGTCTTTTCTCGAGATTTAGGGATGTAAGGCTTATGTAAAGCATCAGGCTTCTGATAAGCTAGCATCTAAATCTGATAAGTGCTTATTTTTGGGGTATCCAAAGGAAACAAAAGGGTACTACTTTTACATCCCATCTGAGAAAAAAGTGTTTGTTGCTTGTAATGAGTCTTTTTGGAAAGAGAGTTCATTTCCAAAAGAGTCATGGGAGTAAGACATCTCTCGGGCAGGTTCAAGAACCACAAGTTGCCACCGAGCCTTCCATGGAAATTCTACAAGACTCACAACCAGTTGTTGAGTCGACATCTTTTGCACAAGGCACATGAAGGTCCAATAGGAATCATCATGAGCCCAAGAGATATGGATTTCGGCACTCGACGATTAAACCATGTAGAGCTTAGGATCAAGATGAGCCCACAACCTATCAAGTGAGGCAATGATGAGCCGATGAAAAATGGATTCAAGCCATGAAGTCTCGAGATGCAATCAATGTGTAATGAGCAACCAGGTTTGAATTTGGTTTATTCACCCGAGGGTGCTAAGGTCATTGGTTCTAAATGGTTCAAGATCAAACATGATATGACCTTTAAGTCTCGACTTGTTGCAAAAGGTTTCAAACAAACTCATGGTATTGACTATGATGAGACCTTTTCACCTGTCGTTATGCTTAAGTCTATTATGATTCTTCTTGCTATCGCTCCGTACTATGATTACGAGATTTGGCAAATGGATGTTAAAATAGTGTTTCTTAATGGAAACTTACTCAAGGATGTGTATATGACACAACCTAAGGGTTTTGTTGATCCTAAGTATCCTAATAGGGTGTGTAAGCTTCAAAGATCCATTTATGGATTAAAGCAGGCTTCACGAAGTTGGAATCTTCGTTTTGATGAGGCTGTTAAAGAGTTTGGCTTTATGAAAAATGAAGATGAGCCTTATGTATACAAGAAGGTTAGTGTGAGTGAAATTGTCTTCTTAGTGTTGTATGTGGACGACATCTTACCTATCGAAACACATCCCCACTCCACAGAGTTTAAAATCTTGGTTGGGGAAATGTTTTTCAATGAAAGATTTAGGCGAAGCCGCCTACATCCTAGGCATAAAGATTTATAGAGATAGATCTCAACAGTTACTTGGCCTAAGTCAAAATGGGTACATAGACAAAGTGCTAAAGAGGTTTAGCATGCAAGATTCCAAGAGAGGTTTCTTGCCAATGTCTCATGGCATTAAGCTCAGTAAGTCTCAATGTCCAACCACAAAGGAAGAGAGAGAGCATGGATAAAATCCCACATGCTTCGGCTATTGGTTCTATCATGTATGCCATGCTTTGCACCCAACTTGATGTCTCCTATGCCTTAAGCATGACAAGTATATTCCAGTCAAATCCATGTGAATGTCACTGGATAATAGCCAAGGAATATCCCAAGTTACTCGAGAAGAACCAAGGATAGCTTTTTTGATCTATGGTGGACAAGAAGGCGTAGCTAGTTATAAGTGGTTATACCGATGTGCCGGTTTTCATTCCGACTAGATGACTTTAGATCGCAACTGGGTTTTATGTTTTGTTTGACCGGGAGGTGCCGCGGAGCTCTATAAGTTCCAAGCAAAACATCGTGGTCGCATCTCTACTACGAGGTCGGAAAGATATACCGCCTCGCATGCGCCTAAGGAGGCAGTTTAGATCAAAATTTTCATTTTAAGACTGGGTGTTGTTCCCAACATTACAAACCCTATGGACATCTATTGTGACAATAATGCGGCATTGCTCAAGCTAAGGAACCCAGATCACATCAGCGATCCAAACACATACTCAAGCGTTTCCACCTCATTCGTGAGATCATTGAGAGAGATGTTAAGATATGTAGAGTTCATACTGATGACAATGTTGACCTTGACTAAACCTCTTCCACAAATAAAGCATGATAGTCATACTCAGATCGATAGATTTATCGTGACAGCCCGATTAGGGCTTAAGGCAAGCGGGAGATTGTTAGTGATAGTTTCTGCAGCTCTCGTGGGTATATACATTATCATTATATGTTTATATACATGAGGCATTTGTCATTTTATCTGTTATTTAAATTGTGTTTAACTTGATAAAATCATATCCTTGAATAGTTGGCTCCTCTTTGCGCTCTAATAAGTACGGATCGATAGCAAACCTGGGCATATAAGAACACTAATTCCCAAACAGTCCATAATCATCATTATCAGGGAATAATAATGAAGTAAGACTCATTATGTTTCTCGAGAAAATACCTTTCACGTTTTGCTGGTCATGAACATAAGATGCTACTCGAACATAAATACATGTTAAGTTCATGTTATTTGATCGAATTCACATGAGAAATACTACATGGATTATGTCATCGCAAGAAATTTCATCATAGTGAAGGGGTATTCGAGTCCTTTCATCCGACCACCATGGATTCCTACATTAGGAACTTCGTGTCTTGACATAGCTCACGACGCCTTAACGCAGCTTGCACAAAAAAGCATGGTTGGGCATGTGGTAAATCATGTGGAGGAATGTGACCGTATAGTGAAGGAATTCATCCCACTTTAATTGAGAGATGTCTATCAGCCTCGATAAGTGAGACCGAGAAATGCATGGTCGCACTCGAATGAGATTGATAGGAGTTATCAATATCATTTAGTCAATCTATTTGAGAATCAAGAAACGTATTAAGTTGAAGAAGATGACTTCAACCCATGCTTTCAGGCTTAATCTGACATCGTGGTGACAAAGGACTACCACATCATACTATGGTAAGGCTCTTCCAAGTCATCGAATTAACTTGACGGAGTAGTTATAATGTCTTCACAAGACCAATCATTATAACTTTGTGGGCTTGAATACATTTGGGCCCGCCATTAACATCGAGTGAACCTATAGGGTCACACATAAGAAATGAGCTACAAATGGATGTTAGAAAGGCTCTCTTTAGCCCATGATTAAGCCCAAGCCCAAGCCCATTAATAGTTAATCGAATTTGGTTTAAATTCGTTTTAATAAAAGGGTTTGAGAGGCTTGATATAAATATGGGGTTTATCATCTAAAAGAAAGTGGTTCTTTTGAAGTGGGCATTTTTTAGAGAGAATTGTTTTTAGAATTTTGGAAGACACTAAGGTGTCTTTGGTTTTGTGGGACAATGACCTATCATAAGGTGCTAGCACATCCATCCCATCCATTAGCCGTTTGTGGGATAAATTTTTAGAGTGCGCTTGCACAACGTGATCGCCTTTGCTCTTTGTCGTGGATCAAGCTCCAAAAAGTGAGCGGTGTTTCAGGTTTCAAATGTGTGATCAAGCAACCGCACTAGTCGAAAGGATTCGCCCACAAGAGGTAAGATCTGGATTTCCTTGATTCATTGTTTAGTTTCATCAAACCTCTTGGATCCTAATGCAGCTCAACGTTAAATTTTTTTATTTCCGCTGCGTTTTCTTATCGCTGGATTTCTACAAGGCCACCCCCACCAAGGCCACTACTACAGCAGAGGCCGTTGGGGGTTCTAGCCCCAAGCGGTGCCACCCAGGGGAGAGTGTTTGCTTTAGATTAATCAGAGGAAGATGCCTTCAATGTAGTGGTGGAAGGTATCATTCTTCTTTATAATTCATGGACCCGAATTCTATTTCATCCCATTGCGACTCATTCATTTATACGCACCACATATGCTATTGATTTGGGATTGAACTTTGAAAAGCTAGATTAAGCATTAAATGTTGACTTGCCTACGGGAGAACAATTGGGTACCAACCAGGTTTACAAGGGTTGCGTGCTTCGTATTGGTGAGCATGAATTAATTGTGGACTTGATTGTGTTATATTTGAAGGGGTATAACGTTATATTCATAATGGACTTGTTGTCCACTTTTCGAAAGGAAAAGAATGATTGTTTTCGCAAGTTTAATTATACCTAATTACCATAAGAGGGGTAGTTTTCAGTTTTATTAATGATCGAAGTTATTTCCATCCATTTCCTACCACGAATAATATATTCTTGAAAGCTAAGGCAGGGAGCCACTTCAGTTTCTAATGCTTTTGATTGAGAGGAAAGGATAAATACCCTAAGAGGGCTAAAAGTTAGTAGCACGGATTCTTCCGATGTCTTTCCAGATGAATTACCAGGGTTACCTCCACAAAGAGAGGTTGATTTCACGATTGATCTCTATCTGGGAACCGAACCCATATCCATTGCTCCCTACCATATGGAACCTTTAGAACTAAAGGAGCTAAGGAAGCAGTTGGACCAATTGTTGAACATGGGGTTTATCCATTTAAGTACTTCACCTTGGGGAGCTCCCATCCTCTTTGTAAAGAAGCATGATGAGACCCTTCGGTTATGCACGGACTACAAGCCAATCTGGGTATGCGAAAATAAATACCCTTTACCCCGAATAGATGACCTATTTGATCGCTTAAGGGGGTTCTAAGTATTACACCAAGATCAATTCGATAATGTGGTACCATCAATTGTGAATTAGGAGGAGGATCTCAGACTACTTTTCATAAATCTGATGGTCTTCGAGTACACCCAGAATGCCATTCTGGATTTACCAATGCCTCCGCAGCCCTTCATGGATTTGATGCACAGGGTATTTCGACCGTATCCGGATCACCAATTTGTCATCAGGTTCTGATGACATAATAATTCATTCACTCGACACTCGAGGAGCACGAACGCCACCACAATTGTGCTCTAGACTTTAAGGGAGCATAAGTTATATGCTAAGATGAGAAAATATGAGTTTTGGATGAAGGATGTGAAATTCCTTGGCCATGTGGTGTCGAAACAGGGTGTAGCTATTGACCCCGCCAAACTTGAGGCAGTGATTAAGTGGGAACCACCAAAGAATGTGATGGAGGTACGTAGCTTTCTGGGCTTAGCAGGCTACTATCAGAGGTTTGTGGAGGGATTCTCCAAGCTCAGTAATGCCAATGACCTCGCCCCGACCAAGAAGGGAGAAATTCCTTGTGGGATCTTGAGTGCGAACTTGTTTTTCACACTTTGAAGAAGAAATTGACAACGACCCTTGTCCTTATTATTCTGAACAGTGGGGAAGGATACGAGGTGTACACCAATGCTTCGCTATAAGGCTTGGGATGTGTTCTAATGCAAGGGGGGAAGGTAGTTGCTTATGGCTCGAGGCAAATTTCAAGACCTCTATGAGCGTAACCACCCCACTCATGACTCGAGCTAGCCGCCCAGGCTGGGCTCTTAAATTGTGGAGGTGCTACTTGTAATGAGAGAAATCTAAGTGTATTCAGGATCATAAGAGCCTATATCTTCACATAAAAATACTTTGAATCTCCTAAGAGAGGAGGTGGGTTTGAAAATTCGAAGACTACGATTTCACACTCAACTACCATCCGGGAAAGGCAAATGTAGTGGCTGATGCACTTAGCAAAAAATCTTAGGGTGAACTCAATGTTTCCATAAGTGAATGGAAGTTGAATGATGCCCTTAGAGATTTTGATCTATGGATCGGAGAAGATGAATCCCTAATTACGTATATTCAACTCAGAATAATCATTGCTTCGACAAAGGATCGTGACGTTCCAACGAACAGACAACGAATTGGAGGCTATACGGAGTAGGTTGGAGAGGAGTGAGATGGTTGAGAATTGAACAATAATTAATGATGAGTTACAGTTTCGGGGAAGGCTATGTGTACCCGACCTTGATCAGATCAGGGAAGAAGTATTGGGTGAATGACATCGTTCCAAGTTCTCCATCCATCCGGGGAGTAACAAAATGTATAGGGACATGAAGCGACTATATTGGTGGAAAGGAATGAAAAAGGATGTGGCTAGATACATTTCAAAATGTGCGGTGTGTCAACAAGTGAAGATTGAACACCAAAGGCCCGGAGGATTACTGAAGTCCTTGCCTATCCCATAGTGGAAGTGGGATCACATCACCATGGACTTCGTATCTGGTTTTCCACGGACCGCACGAGGGCATAATGTCATATGGGTTATTGTTGATAGACTCACCAAGTCCGCTCATTTCCTAGGTATAAAGACCACGGACACAACTGAGACTCTGAGCCAGCTCTATATCCGTGAGATTGTTAGATTGCATAGAGTTCCACTCTCTACCGTGTCAGATAGTGATTCCCGATTTGTGTCGCGGTTCTGGTAAAGTCTCAACAAGCGATGGGAACAGAGTTATGTTTTAGCACAACTTTTCATCTCCAAACGGATGGCCAATCCGAAAGGGTGATACAGATTGTGGAAGACATGTTGTGTGCTTGCGTGTTGGACTTCAAGGGAAACTGAAGTAACCATTTGCCGTTGGTAGAATTTACGTACAACAACAGCTATCAGGCAAGTATTAGGATGGCACCATACGAGGCATTGTATGGAAGTCCATGTAGATCACCGACATGTTGGTTGGAAGCGAGCGAGAGTAGCCTGTTTGGGCCGGAGATTGTTCGAGAAACTACATAAAATATTCAACTCATCCAGGAGAGGCTACGCACAGCGCAAAGTAGATAGAAGAGCTACGCGGATCGACGACGGAGACCCTTGGAATTTCAAGAGGGGGATTATGTATTCCTTAAGGTATCCCCCAAAAAATTGAGTGTTTGACGAAGGCAGTGAAAGTTAGTGTTATGATATAAATCGAGCCATTTAAAGGGATCAAAGCAAGGCAAAGCTGATGTAATCAGCTATAAGTACCCGCTCAATTGTCTAAGGTGCATGACGTATTCCACGTATCAATGTTGAGAAAGTGTCTATCGATGCAACGCCTACCGAAACTCGGGAAGATATGAAACTACAAGATGGGGTAACATATGAGGAACAACCGGTGAGAATTCTTGATACCAAGGAAAAGGTGCTTCGCAACAAAATCATCCAACTAGTGAAGGTTTTGTGGCAACACCATAGAGTGGAAGAAGCTCCTTGGGAACCGGAGCTAGAAATACGAGATAAGTACCCACACTTATTCGCTACCAAAGGTAAGTTTCGAGGACGAAACTTTCTTTAATAGGGGTGGATTGTAAACCCCCACATGTCTAAACTATCCAACTAACGTCTCCATTTACGTCCTAAATAAAATTATAAGAATAATAAGTATAAAAGGCAGAATAATAAAAAGAGAAAAATAAATGTTTTTAGGTTAAAATGAATTCGTAACGTTGAAAAACCTTAGGGTAGTCCTATAAACCGAATTTGAGAGTGTAGTGGCAAAACCGTAATTTTGGAGAAAAATAAAAAATATCCCATGAACAGTAAAAATCGAGACAACTGGGTTAAAATCCCATTTTACTTCATCTTTCTCAATTTTTCTTCACTTCACTCTCACCACATACCCCTTTGAAACCCTAGGGATCATTGGAGAAGAAGAAAGGAAGGACACACTAGAAGATTAAGGGGTGGGTTCGAGATCAAAGCTCAAGATCCCCATACAAACCAAAGATTTATGCATGGTTTTCTCCCATTCACTATACGAGGCTATTATTTACATCAGGCGCTTGGGGGTTATAAATGTTATGTATTTATGGTCCCAACCCTATCTCTGTGATGTGAGAGCGAGGATTTTATTCTCTACATGGGTTATTTAGGAAACCGATTTCTAAATGTTGTGGTTTTCAGGTGAGTAATGAAATAACGCGGTGCAATCTCTCAGATTTTTCAACTGCTCCTTGAAATTGCTTTAGAACCCATCAGGATTCGTAGAAGGTTTTCCGGTAAATCGAGATTGCATGGAACTGGCCTGCTACGTGGCGATGATCGTCGGGTGTGATGCTACCTACGATGGTTGGAAATGCAAAGTAGGCAGGTTACGTGTAAGGATTTCGAGAAACAAAGAGAACTTTGAGGAGGTGGAGGTTATCGCTAAGTATGTTACTTTCCTTGTAAGGATGCTCAATGCTTTCTCAAGAGGTTCCCGGTAAGGATGCTTAAGAAACAAAGAGAACTTCGAGGAGGTGGAGGTTACTGCGTAGTATGCTACTTTCCTTGTAAGGATGCTCGGTGCTTTCTCTACAGGTTCCTAGTAAGGATGCTTGAGAAAAGAAGAGAATTTTGAGGAGGTGGAGGTTACTATTAAGTATGCTACTTGTTAAAGAGCAACTTGAGGAGGTGGAGGTTACAGTTAAGTATGCTACCTGTTTAAGAGATTGGTTGGAATTTGTTTAGGGTAAACCAAGTAGCATCTATTTTTACGCGATTCGTGTTTATTCATTTAATTACTATTTTTATAAACTGGAGATCTGTTTGGAATGTCACTGTTTTATGCAAAATTGTATGTATACGTTATGTTAACAGAAAACTGGGATCGACTGTTTTTAATACTTTTCTAAACCTTGTTAGAGTTTGAGAGGATTTTTCCTACAAAGCTTCGTGCTCACCCTCTACTTATATCCCTTTACGTATTTTACCAGATGAGGTCAGGAGTTGAGGAACCACACTGGGAGGTCCCAAACTGTAAGGGAATTTCAGATCATCTCGAGGTCCCTAAGGTGAAGGAACTCATCTGAAACTAGGGCAGTGAAGAAAAAGGCTTGATCTTAGTTTATTTTATGGTTTTTGTAATTTTTTGGATAGAATATCTAGTTTTGAATATGTACAAAAGAATTTTTGTAATAAAAACTTATTTGATTTGTTCCATATGGTGTCGGATAGTTTTTCTTAGATTTTATACTACGTAGATGTAAGTATAGAATTTAGTAGAAGCCTAAATGGAAAGTAATAAGAGAGTAAACGTGTAGGGGATGAAATGGGGTGGGCCACCGCCTACTTCCAGATCTGGGCCCCGGACACCGCGCTGGTGTTCGACATGAAGGATATGTGCGCATGACATGCGCACATGTGCACATGGCAACGCCAGCCCGCGAGCGCGACATGGCGTTGGGCTCACGACAGAAGGGCTCTGTCACCATAGAGGAGTTTCTATCACTACAGGAGATGGTAGATTTCATGTCGCAATATGGTCCACTGTGTCACGAGTACGGGCCTTGGTCAGAAAGGGGGCATCAGGTCGCGACAAGAATCAGCAGGTCACGATGGGGATTCTGCGCAAACTGATATCGGGTTTCACCAGGAATTCGTCAGCTAATAAAAGAATCGGCAACTCGTGTCAATGATAGGAAATGTCAGGTCGCGACAGGTTAGGCCTGACCGAGGGATTGATCGCGCATTAAAGACCTCTCTCAATGGCCAGAGGCGTTGGGCCCGTGGTCGCTGAGATTTTATGTCGCACGAGATTTTATGTCAGCGGCCAAGGTTGTCGATGCGTGTTCAGTTCTATGTTGCGACATGACCTTTTATGTCGCGATAGTGGGAGTTCAATGTGAAACTGAAGTCTGTCGCAATGTGGTCTAGGCTACTACACGTGTAAATATTGCGCTTTAGCTGACATTGACTCTAAAACTCCGCGACATAGTGCACAATACGCATAACAACGTCATTACAGAGCGCGATCGGCGCGACAATACGCAATGTGGATGCTGTGAGCGTGTACACGGCGCTCATCAGGTTGCGGTATTGTTTCCGGGTCACCGCTCATGGACACCGCTCATGAACACCGCTCAAAAAAAAAAAATCTGGATTTAAGGTGTTACGCTTATCGATTTTTATAACCAAACTGTTTACACAAACAGAATTATAGGTCTTATTTGTTCCATCAATTTAGTAAAGCTTTCCTTATTATTGAAGTTCAACACATTTATTAAATACCTTACAACTTTCCCTTTTCAATTCATCTCATCCTACCCCAATGCATCTATTAATTTGTTTGTTTGGCTTCTAGATTTGTTGTTGTGTTGTTTAACAAGTCAGAAGGTTCATTTATATCAAACACTTAGCTCAGCAAAATTCAACACAACCATAATTCATTCTTTCTTAATTTCCATCAACCAAACAAGTTACAGCAATTTAACACTTAGATCCTGGTAAGTGATTTTTCCATTATTCAATCTAGCTATTCCTTGAAACTTCATCGATTTCAATTTATTCAAAATTGAACAAAAAGAAAGAAAAAAGACATACACAAGACACACAAAAACTTTCACAAACAAGGTGAACACCAATTTCAGCACAAAAATGCATAATTTATATTTCATTGAATTTTTCAAAGTTGGATATTAGGTACAGTGAGGGAATGGAGAATGATGCAAGGGCAGGGTGAGCTATTTTCTTCTTCTATCCTACTTATGAGAGAAAGGTAGTTTCACTGGATCTAAATTGTAACCAGCTGTAGAAGGTGAAAAATCAGGAATCTAGACTTATGGCTGCCTTGATCTACTGCCTTCTCCACTTTTGTTAAGTGCAGACGACTCCATAGATAAGGCTATTTTCTTGATCAATTCGTTTTGTCTCTGCCCAATTGAGTTCAAGGTTCCCTCAAACTCACCCTGGCAGAGTACATCTTAATCACATGTTGTCGATCATATCCAAGCAAATTACAAAGACTAATTCGTAGTTCAAGCTCCCACTCTTTTGTCCTTTTCTAAATTAGAGTTCTTATTTCCTTCTAATGTTCCTTGTACAGATACCTAAAGGCATCTACCTTCTATAGAAAATTTTTCTCCATGGCATCTTCTCTCTCTTTCATGATTTTAATTAGCTCATTATCTCTTTCCGAGTCGATCGAGAGAAAGGCATCTCTCTCGCTCTCTCTCAGCCCCGCACCTGCATCTGCTCTCTTAGTTCCCATCTATTCCTTCCACTCTCATATCTCCGTCAGTGGCTTCTCCCAAGTTCCGTCCCTTCTTTCAACTCAAGATCCATATACTCATCCCCGAAGTCATAAATTGGAGTTTCAGCTAGTTTTCCCTTTCTTCCATTTCTTGTCTCATGGCTTTAAACATTTAGCACTACAGTATTATTACCTAAAGGCTCTGAGCTTTCAACATGCTCTTGGTGGACTTGTCTCACCTCATGGGAGAAGGTCACATCACCACTTTCGCTCGAGCTTCCTGAGCTTCACATTAAGGTCAGGTCAGCCGATTTCTATAGGTTCTTCTTTATTCTCTTACAACTTACCCGTCTTCCCTACCTCTCGCTTTTAAAGCCCCTTGGTGATTCCTCGTTGTTAGGCGATGTTCGGCGCCTCTCTTCTTCCCACTTCCTCGACACCACCCAAGATACAAAGCCTCAAGATCAGCGCTGGGTGTGGGATCAACCCCTTGTATCCTCCTCTGTAATAACTCATAATTGAGCTTTCTATTATCTTGCCCACACTGAATTTATACCCCTTAAGAATGGCACATAACAATACCACCTCTTTCTCCCTGACTGTGCATGGGTGTTTGGAAGGCAGAATGACTAAACATAAAAAATAAAACCACACCTTTGCTAGTTCAATCAAGGTTCTCCGGGCAATGGACTCAGCGGGTTTTTCAGTAGCACCCACTTCCTCGCTATCAAACGCAGGTCTACAATCTTCTGTAAGCTTCCGTGCTTCCACCCGCCTTTTTGAATTTCGACCCATTCTTCCCTCTCCCAAGATTGTAAGTCCGGCAATCTATTCTCTCGTCAAGGATATCCATCTCCTCTCGACGACTGCTTATCCTTCATTCCCAACTCGTTTGTATAGAACTCTTCAATCACATCTACGAACCTGTGAGTTTTATGCTCGTAGGAACAAGTGTCATCCCTCGCTTCCGATCGCTTTCGAATCTGAGAAATCCAATTTGTCAAGTGTCTCTCCCCTATGAAGTCTTTGTGTTGTAATTTATCTCTCCAAGCAACATAAGTTATATTAGCGACCCAGTCACTAACTTTTTCCCCACTACTCTTTTCTCTTGCTTTTTCATCTCCTCTCTTCCTCTTTCTAGATTCTTCCACTGGCTACTCAGTTTTTCTACTTACTTTAGTCCTTTCTTCACTTCGTCTTGATTCTTCTTGCTCGGTTTGAACTATTTCTTCCTCCCTCTCAGCATATTCTTCCATGATTTCGTTGAGGTTTGGAACCAGGTTCGTTGGCTCAGACATTTTGAGAGAGAGATTTAGGGATCTAGGGTTTCAAAGGGAGTAAGAGAGATTTCAGAGGAAAGCACTTGGTCACATTCATAAGGTAGGCGTACCTTCGCCAAACTTTTCTATTTATAGGCTAATAGTTGTTGTGCTTCATTAATTGTCGCGACAAAATTTGACCTAAAGTTATGCCCCTTTTTAATTTTGTGTCGCGACATAGAGAATTAATGTCGCGACATAAATATTTCACTTAATTTTACATTAGGGCATTTCTTTGTCGCGACTGAGTAAAAACTGTCGCGACATAGATTTGTCTATTCTCCACTCAATTTATGTCGCGACATATAGAATTCATGTCGCGATAAGTTTTCTGAGGCTCATGTGTGTTGTTTCTCGCGACATAAAGGAATTATGTCGTGACAAACTTTTTCTTGTTAAGTCAAATGTTAGCACCCAATTTGTCGCGACAAAAAGAAAGTATGTCGCGACAGAAATTCCTGCGACTAAGATGAGGTTTTATTTTTCTTTGTCGTGACAAAAAGAACCAATGTCACCACACAGTTCAACCAGTGTCGCGACATAACTAACTTTGGCGCGACAGAGTTCTGTTCTACCTCAAAATTTTGCACATTTTCATACCTTCACCCATTCAACCCAAATGACATTTTGCAATAAAGTCTTTCCACTTAGTTCATACTTGTGAAAACACATTTCATCAAACAATCTCAATTCAAGTATGAACAACAAATATCTTTCTTCACTCTATATCATTCATCAAGATATTCGACAAAGCATCCAAGCAATTAGCATAAGAAAGTTATCTAATAATTTCTGCTCTAAAAATCATCAAATTCCCCCAAACTTCAACTATGCATTATTATTAAGGACAAAGTGAGGGAAAAGATAATACTCCCCGTTGTAGCTATTCTCTGCATATTTCAGTTTGAGAAAGTGTGCTTTCTGATAACATCCAATTCTAGTTCATCTTCCATGTTCCTGAAAAATCAACAAATTATCAAACTACATAATAAAATTTTTAACCAAATTAAAACTAAAACTTCAAATTCAAAAAAGTAATAACATTCATCAAACTATCAAAATTAAAATTTTGCTTGGGTTTCCTCCTAAGAAGCTGCTCAGTTTAATGTCTTTAGCTAGACATTTGTCTTCACTTTAGTAAAACTCTTTTCTCTTTTTAAAATCTGGGTCTAAACTTCATTTATGGTTCCTCTAAGATAATGTTTCAGTCTCTAACCATTTACTTTAAATTCACTTCCAGATTCAGCTTTTAGTGTTACTGCTCCAAAGGGTGTACTTGTTACCATTGTGTAAGGACCACTCCATCTTGACTTCAATTTTCCCGAAATAACTCGAGCCCTGAATTGTATAAGAGGACTTTGTTTCTCCCTGCCTCTTTAAGTCCTCCTCATAATCTTTGGATCACACCAAGGTCTTTTCAGATTCCTCGCATTATCATGTTTTCCCATTTCTCAACTCTTCCAGTTCATTCATCTGGAGTAATCTCTTTTCCTTGGCAGCTTGAAAGTCAAAATTCAATCTCTTAATGGCCCACATAGCTTTGTATTCCAGTTCTAAAGGGTCATAAGCTTCATTTCTCAACTCTTCCAGTTCATTCATCTTGAGTAATCTCTTTTCCTTGGCAGCTTGAAACTCACAATTCAATTTCTTAATGGCCCACATAGCTTTTGTATTCCGCTTCTAGCGGAGATGACAAGGTTTTCCAAATACAATTCTATACGGGACATTCTAATCTGAGTTTTGTAAGGGGCCTATAAGCCCACAAGGCATCATCTAGCTGATACCATCCCGTCTACTTGTATTCATTGTTGTCTCTAGAATTTTCTTTATCTCTTTATTTGAAATTTCAACTTGCCCATTTGATTGAGGGTGATAACCAAATCCCATCATATGTTTGATTCCATATTTACTCATGAGTTTTACAAAAACTTTATTTGCAAAATGGCTTCCCTCATCACTTATGATTATTCTAGGTGCTCCAAATCTGCTCATAATATTTTTCTGTATAAACCCAACCACTATGACTGCATCATTTATGGGATAAGTTATTGCTTCCACCCATTTGGATACATAATCCATAGCTAGGAGAATGTATGTATTACCAAATGATGATGGGAAAGGTTCCATGAAGTCTATCCCCCAAACATACAAAATTTGCGCCACCAGAATTCCTTGCAGGGGCATTTCATTTCTTCTGTTTATGTTGCTCGTTCTTTGACAATTATCACAATGTTTTACCCACTCAAAAAAGTCTTTGAATAGAGTAGGCCAATAAGAACCTGATTAGAGATTTTTCTGGGCTGTTCTGTCTCCTGCAAAGTGTCCTCCATATGGTGATGCATGACATTTCTCCATAATACCATCTTGTTCTGTTTCTGGAACACATCTCCTTATGATCATATCTACCCTCTTCTATAAAGTAGCGGGTCATCCCCAAATATAAAATCTCGCAATCGCTATCAATTTTCTCACCGATAGTCAATTCAGGTGGCACAACTCCACAAGCTAAGTAATTAACAATATCAGCATACTCGGGTGTTTGAACTAAAAACAAAAGCAGCTGCTCATCAGGAAAATTTTCTGCTATTTTGGTTCCTTTTTCTTTTTCAACAGTCATTTCCAATCTAGACAAGTGATCTACTATCACATTATCATCATCCTTCTCGGCCTTTGATCTCAAGATCAAACTCCTTTAGCAAGAGTACCCATCTAATCGGGCCTTGGTTTGGCCTCCTTCTTGCCATTAAATATTTAATCGTAGCATGATCAATGTATTATAACAACATGGGACCCCACATGTAAGGCTTGAATTTTCACAAGCAAGCACCATTTCCAACATCTCCTTCTCTGTGTATAGCTCTTCTCAGGCTCTATCAAGGTAGTATTGTCAAGTATAGTATATGGCCTTAAATATCTTTCAAATTTCTTTGCCCCAATACAATTCCCATTGCATAATCACTAGCATCACACATACTTCAAAATCATTATTCCTACTAAGTATCAACATGATGGAGTTGCCACTAACTGGATTTAATTTCATCAAACGCAGATCCGCATGATTCATCAAAATTAAAATTTGCATCTTTTCCAACAGTCTACATAAAGGTCTGGAGATTTTTGAGAAGCCCTTTATGAATTTTTCAGAAACTAACATGTTCCAAGGAAGCTTCTATCCCCTCAGATCGTCAGAGGTGGTATGAGAGTTTTTAGAGAACAAAGAAATTTTGCTTTGGCTTACTTCAATCCAAGAAGAGTAAATCTCAGGTCCCAAGACAATTCCTTTAGTTACCATGAAATGACATTTTTCCCAATTTAAAGCTAGATTTTTTTCTTGACACCTCTGAACTATTGTTTCTAAATTTTTCAAACAATTTTCAAAACTGGATCTATATACTAAGAAATCATCCATAAAGATTTCCATAGCCTCTTCCACCAAATCAGAAAACATAGACATCATACATCTTTGAAAGGTGGTTGGAGCATTACATAATCCAAAAGGCATCCTTCTAAAAGCAAAGGTGCCATAAGGACATGTAAATGTAGTTTTCTCCTGATCCTCTGGTGCTATTGCAATCTGGATATAACCAGAATATCCATCAGAAACAATAATGGGAGGCCCTCAAGTAACTCCGTCCAAGATGAAGGTCAATGAAAGTAGAGGATAATGGTCATTTCTGGTAGCATTGTTTAGTTTCTGTAGTCTATACACACCCCCCATCCTGTCAAAGCCTCAGAGGAACTAATTTTATTCTTCTCATTTCTCTCGATCACAACAATCCTCCCTTCTTTGGAACCACATGAACTGGGCTCACCCAAGGGCTGTCTGAGATTGCATATATGAAGCTTGCATTTAGCCATTTCAATACTTCTTTTCTGACTACTTCTTTCATTATTGGATTCAACCTTCTCTGATGTTCTATAGAGGTTTTAGCATTCTCCTCTAACAAGATCTTGTGCATACAGACAACGACTGATTCCTTTCTCAAATCATGACCAAGCTATTGCTTCTTTATATTTTCTGAGAATCTCCAACAGTTTTTGTTCTTCAAGCTCAATCAATCCAGCTGAAATGATGACTAGTTTTCCTTTTTCTAGTTGTAGAAAAGATACTTCAAATGTTCAGGCAATTCTTTTAGAATTAAACCCTCTGAACTTTTGTTTACTTCCAATAGTTTTCTTCATAATCGCTGATTTTTCAGATTATTTTCTTCAACACTAAGTATTTCCTCTTTTAATTTAAAATTAGAGTCCAGAAATTCAACTTCAAGATGCTTAAGATACTGGAAATTCATCTCATTCTCATTCATTCAACTTTGAAAATTACAATCATTGATCAGTTCAGAACTAATGGGAACTTTTTGTTTCTACAATCTCACAATCAGCATTAATTAGTTCTGGCTGTTTCAAGCTGTGATTGAGATTGAAGTGCATTGCCTCATCTCCAACCCTGAGAGTTAATTCTCCTTTCTTTACATCGATCAAAGCTGCTCCTGTTGCTAAGAAAGGTCTTCCTAACAACAGTGAGACTTGTTTGTCTTCCTCTATATCAATGACTACAAAGTCCATTGGGAAAATGAAATTTCCCACTTTGATCAGCACATCTTCTAAAATGCCCTCATGATGGGCCAATGTTCTATCTGCCATTTGTAAGGTCATGGTTGTGGGAGTAAGCTCCCCTAAATTAGACTTTTAGCACCAGACAAAGGCATCAAGTTGATGTTGGCTTTAGAATCACATAATGCTTTTCCCATATCGCCTGTCTAATTCTTGCCGCAGCGGTCGCCTAGAGCTCCCATTTTTGCAAAGACTTTTGAATCACTACACTATAGGTTGTTGTCAAGCTCACTATCCCTTCTTCAGCAATCCTTCTCTTTATGCTCAATATCTTTTTCATGAATTTTGCATAGTGAGGCATTTGAGTCAATGCTTCTGAGAAAGGAATGTTGATCTCTATCTTCTTAAACATGTTTAAGAATCTAGAGAATTGTTCTTCTAGCTTTGCTCATGTTCTCGAGGGGTCGGAAACCTCGGTGGCCTGTAAGCTTTAACCTTTCCCTTCCCTAGATTTTCTTTTCCACCCGCGTCGCCGCATTTTTTTCTGCTTTTATCTTTCTCTAGCCAATCAGGCCTCAAACTTAAATTCTCTCAGTCTCCAATTTATGCATGTTTCTTTCCCCAGATCTTCTTCACCTCCTTCTCCACCCCTTCCGCCACTTCTTAGAGTTACAGCCATGCAGTCCTTTGGATTCTTCCTTGTGTCACTTGGAAATGAGTCCTTGGAGTGATTTTTCATAGCTAGAGCCAACTGCCCTACCTTAGTCTCCATATTCTTCAAAGAGGTATCGGGTATCGGGCTCGAAACATAATCAGGTTTGCCCGAATGCTGCTAGCTCAAATAAACCGCTCATGTAAGTGTCTGCTGTACCCTTTGTTTTCCCCATGGTAAGCATCTAGTCCCCAAAGGACTTAGATCTCCTTCGCTCTTTGATTTTCTTCGTTTTTTGTCCCGCGATCGCCGTCGTTGTTGCCGCTTAGAACCCCAAGTGAGGCATGATATTGATGCATATTCTACCTAGGTCTTTAACCTTGCTTTGCTCCTCTACCATATGAGAAATTCTCATGGTTCCTGAGTGCTGGTGTATAGTGAGTAGGCAAGTTGAGGTTAGGCTTAAAGGTGTAGCTCATGTTAGCATTTAGGTATTGTGCCTCCTTAACCTGGTTTGGTCCCTCTTCAGCACTCTTTCTTCTCTCTCCTTCATCTATTGTTCCCACTTCCAATGCAGTATGCATTCTTCTTTCATTGTTTCCAAGTTTGTTCATCACTGCATCCAACTTTGCTTATATGGTAGTCATACGATTAAGCTCAATTAAACCACTTCCCCTCAGTCTACTACTGCTCCCTGAAGCTTTAGATGGAGCCTTATAGTTGCATTTGGCAACGTCTTCAATCAACTGCCTTGCCTCCTCAGCACTTCTTCTCTTAAAAGCCTCATAACAGGCTGCATCAATTATTCCCTTTGAGGCATAATTCATGGAATGGTAGAATATATCCATCTGAGTGGTCAGATCTATTCCATGCATAGGACATATTTTGAGTAGTCTCTTAAATCTCTCCCATGCATTGTAGAGACTTTCATCCTCCCCTTGTTTAAAGACTATTATTTCTTCTCTTCTTTCAAAAGTCAAGGTCGGAGGTGGTAATTCGCCCATATAGTGCCCCACCAACTCTTTCTCCCTGCAAGCTGATCATCATCCAACAGCAATGACCTCAAACCAATTTGTCGCCACATCCCCGTGCTGAAAAGGGAGAGCTATGTTTGATTACTTGCCACCCCATTTAACTTCTGATCAGAGTCACATCCTCATGAATCTTCCCATATGCTCATTGGGATCTTCAGAAGGATGACCAGTAAATTGGTGCTACTGTACTATAGTAATCAAGGTTGGCTTCAGTTCAAAATTGTTGGCTTCTATAGCAGGTTGTCTCACAGCAGAGTACTCCTCTTGAATAATAGGCCTCCAAAAGTCCTCCATAGTATAATGCCTCTGAGGTCTCTCTTCTTCTTGTTATTTTGGAAGAGGTTGTAGTCTTTCTCTTTGATTTTCCATACTTGTAGATTCAGCACTTGTAACTTTCCTTAGATTCTTCAGTGTTCTCTCAATTTCAGTATCTAAAGGCAACAAATCTGCTTCTGGTTTTCAATGTATTTAAAATCTTCCTGAAATAGAAACACACTGAGATCAAATGAAATCTATGGGAGACAGCTATCTTCATTTAAGCTCATAGAAAAATTTCGATAGCTTCTTCAACTACTGCCATTAAAACTGTTTTTGTGATTTTCTGAAATTTATAATAAAATAAAGAAAAAGAAAGAAAAATGTCCAAATTAGTAATTCCCTTTTTTGGTTAGAATATTGATCTTTAAATTCATCATTTGACTCCCCGGCCAACGACGCCAAAAACTTGTAAAGACCTTTTTATATATACAAGTTTATGACACTGTTATCAAAGGACTATATTCTAATCCCCGACAATGATGCCAAAAACTTGTGAACACATTTTTATATATACAAGTTTATGACACTGTTATCAAAGGACTATTATCTAATCCTCGGCAAAGGTGCCAAAAACTTGTAAACCGATTTTTGTATAGACCAAATCTTTCCAAGTGATTAGCACTGCTACCAAAGACTAACTAAGTCCCCGACAACGACATCAAAAATTGGTTCATAACAAATTATATATATATATATATATATATATATATATATATATATATATATATATATATATATATGTATATATATGGAAAGATGGATTTGCTTTTTGGTCTTAATCACTACAAGTGCACAAGTCGTACAAGTAATAAAAGTGGATGTTTTAAGTCCAGATATCGTTCCCACGATGAATGATAATAAATCAAAAGATTAACTACCCCAACTACTTAAGATCATTACTATTTGAACCCCACTATTATGATGAAGAGAATACAATAAAATAATCCAAAAATGATTTCACTAATATACATGAAAAGAATATTTAATAAAAATGGATTTGAGAGTTCACTGAGTGAAACAACACTGGGACTTAGATAAATGAATAATAATCAATTTCTGCACCATATCGATTCATAGCTCAGCCATAAGTTTGAAAACTGAGTTTGTCAATGATGCATGGTAGTATAGTTTGGATTTCTCCCTTAACCATACTTTTTACTGATTAGAGGTTCATGTTCATTTCTGATTCATGTGTCTAATCAATTACTTTTAGGATATACTTTCTTTCTAAGATCTGGGTATGTTTCCTTTTCAGTACTTCACATCCAAATCTTAGGATTGAAGAATTCTTGCCCCCATAGACAAGATATTGCAAGCCTTCACCAATTTGATTGACACCTCATCCTTCATTTCTGATGAAAATTTCCATTTCCTTAATTAGATCTTTGCTAACACTGAATCAGAATCAATTCATCAGAAAGAGGAGAGACCTCTGAGTGATTAAACTGATACTTTATTCAACCATCCTCAAACCATGAGTGAGTTGGTGATCTATCTGAGTAACCCTTCAAAGTTCATTAGTTTCATAGTATTAGTCTACCATACCCACAAGGAACTGCTCTATACTCTCAGGATTCTCCATCTCTGTGTCATGCAGAGGGCTTCTTGGAAATCAGAGCAAGATATAATACCTTGCTTAGGTACACGATACTAGTACTGTGAACAATTAAATTAAAAAATAATACCAATCAAATAAATTCAAGAATTCTAACTAAGGCGCTCTTCCACCTTGTGCAGAAAAATGACTATCATCATCGACCCATTCCCAGAGAGAGCTCAACTTTTCAAAATCGGTTCACCACACGCTGACTAACCTGGATCGTAAAAATTCACTTAAATTGTAAATGAACTCCAAAAACTTTCTATTCTCCATTTAAATTGAACAGTAATGAGAAAGATGATTTTATCAATAATCCTAACTCAAGTTTATTTCGCTTCATTACCCAACCATAAATTAAAAAAGAAAACTAACTAAAAACTAAACTGAAACCAAATCTACTAAAACAGAAAATAAAAGAAAATATATATAAATATACAAGAGTCTTCAACTACCTAGAAATCCTGGAATTGTGAAAGCTACGCACAGTGCCCTAGATGTGTCTATTTATAGATTTTCCAATGTTGAGCCACACTTAAATAATTTCGTTGTGGATCCCTAAATTCTGGCCCAAATTAGTCACTCTGTCGCGACATAGAAGTTTTGTCGAAACAGAGTTTTTAGTCTTTGTCGCTGGCCTCTGTTATAGCATGCAATTTTCTGTAGCAACATGTTCTATGGGTTTTTTCTTGAATTCTATCATGATGGACTTTGATAATGTCGCGACATAATTTTGATGCAGCCATCTTGTTCTTGTCATGATAGGAATGTCTTATGTCGCAACACTAAATTTGTTGCAACCAGTTCTTTTTACACTCCCCGCCTATAGAAAACTGTCGTGATAAGAATTTTTCTTTTCAACTTGTCTACTTTGTCGCGACTGCGATAGGATTCCTTTGGTTTCTTCACAATTTATGTCATGACAAAATTTTCTTTTGTCGCAACAAGATTTCTTTTCTGGTCCTTATTGCTAGCTGAGCTGTTTGTTGCGACATTGAGATCTTTGTTACGACGGACTTGACTTGGCTCATCTCAATTCTCTTCCAATTTCTGTTGCGATTTAATTTTCTTCTGTCACGATAGAATTCTATTACTCTCTAGCTTTTCTTGTCGCAACAGAAAACTTCTTTGTCGCAACAAAGATTTTGCCTTCAATTCTTTACTATGTCGCAGCATGAATTGCTTTGTCGTCATTCCTCTTGTGTTGCTCTTCAATTTCTTGTCGTGATAGAGAATTCACCTCCCTTATGTTTTGTTTGTTGTGACAAAAATAATCTTTGTTATGACAAAGATTTTGTTGCTATTTGTTGTGAACTCTAAATGTAGTGTCGTGACAGGATTTTCTTTGTTGCGACATAAATTCTTCCTTGAGCTGGCTTCATGCTGAAAACTTTGTCGCAACATAAAAACACTTGGCTCAGCTGACTTATGTTGTAATCTTTCCATTTTCTGTCGCAAATGAGTTGTCTTTTGTCATAACAGAAATGCCTTTGTCAATGACAGCTCATCCGCGACCAAATTTCAGGTTACTTAATATAGGAATGATCACGCACAAAGCTCTTTGCCATTTTCTTTGATCATCACGCAATGTGAAAGTTAAGGGTATCACAACAATCTTCTTTCATTTTTCTTCAGTAATGTCGCGATAGAGAACTATTTGTCTTAACAAAGATTCTACTTCTGCCTTAAGCTTTGCCTCGACTCACGCGATATTGCCAGTTTCTTGCCGGCTAATTTACATAGTTCTTCTATCCTCGCTCAAATTGGCCGTGGCATACAAAACCTGCGGCTACGACAAAGAATGCTACAATTTCTACTTTTTTGCTTCTTTTCTGCTGGCATTATCTCTTTTTTCATTTAAAACCTGCAAAACACAAAGTTTGTGATTATTCCAGAATTTGGCATAAAAATATATCTAAAACTGCCAAAATCATACTAGAAAAATGGATTAAAAATATATGATTTTAACCATGTAGCTTCTGTAAATCCAGGATTTATAGGTAGCTGAAGACTCTCTGTATATTATTTTTTTTCTTTTATTTTATTTTTGTATTTTCATTTTAGTAGATTTTGTTTGAGCGTAGTTTTCAATTAGTTTTCTGTTTAATTTCTGGATTTGGGTAATGAACTGAAGTGCAGCTTCGAGTTGGAATTTATGATAAAATCATCTTTCTCATTATCAAGCCCGATTTCAATGGATGTCAGAAGCAATTGAGTCTATGAATATCACGCTTATATCATGAATTTTCTTGACTGGGCTAGTCACCGACATATGTGAACCGGGCCAAAGTCGAGCTCCCTTTAGGAATAGCTTCAACGGGATCAATTTCTCTCGCTTCTAAGTGGAATAAGCCTTAGTTAGAATTTCCCGAAATTTATTTGATTGGTATTATTCTTGAATTTAACTATTCCAAGTACTAGTACCGTAATCTAAATGAAGTTAAAGACTTTCTCCGATTCGACTCAATGGCGAGTCCGAATCGAACCAATGCTCGCTTAATTCTTTATTTACCGCTTTATTAAATTCTTTTTCAAAATGTCACGGCCAAACTCCCGTCTCGACCCGAATGGCATATCCGAACCGGAACCCGGTTTACTCCGACCGTTTTTATTTATCTTATCAAAACGTTTTATTTACGTCATTTCCTTTTAGAGTCCTCATTTACACGGAAGCATTTTTAAATGGTAAGCCCATAAACATTTACATTTATACAAACACATTTACATTAAGGCATTTCATGCCCTTTCAAAAAAAGTACAAAACAATATTTATGAGTTTAACTCGTTTGATTACAAAATATCAATGTTCAAGAATGCAATGTATGCTCATGTCGGGGTATATACTTATACACCGCGACGCTTCTACACTCGCGCTCTCGCTCGGGCCTTCTTTCCCGGTTTACTCGATACCCGTGCATAGTTAAAATACACGCTTAAGCATTTTTCTGCTTGAGCGGTTCATACGCTTCTATCTAATACAACATGATTTTATTCAATTATGCTTGTCATTCTATTTCAATGGTCATTGCATAAACAATACATATGCTTATATATTTGAACATACTTTCATTTACAAACATGCATTTTCAATGCAACAATTCCTTCACAATTCAATTCATGAGATTTAAACATATACTCATAAAGACGTATTTGGTTTACAATCCCATTTCCACTCGTCAAGTTTGTTATGTCACCTTGACTATTCAATTTACTTTCACGATGGATTCCGCATGATGAATCCTGTCTTGTGTTTCATTCAGTAATGTGCTTACACATTTAGAAATTTCGGTTCATCAGCATGACGGATGCCAATTGGTGCATCCCGCCAAGAGAGTCATTTAATAAATGTCATACGTCATCATGACGGATGCCGATTGGTGCATCCCGCCAAGTGAGACATTTAGCAATATAATTCTTCCATCAAGGCGGATGCCGATTGGTGCATCCCGCCAAGTGGGTCATTAATAATTCACTTCGATTCGTTATGTCACAATATGACAATATCATTTTCAATTCAAATAAATGCACACAAACAAATATTTGACAATTCGTCACAATTTCTCGATTTCAAAACATTATGCGATTTCAGATTTCCTTTCAATTGACGTATGCATATTCCATACAATCATTTCACATTTACATAGTAAACTATCAATACTCTCAAGTATGATAGAAGTTCGTTGAACAAACAAAATGAGAATATAGAACAAATCGGTTCACACTCTCGCTTCTTCGATTTCATTCTAGGTTAGGTGATCCCCACCATCCCTAGTCAATAAAAATTACACCACTTTTAGTGGATAAACAATTATTATACATTTTTAGTGAATTACTATTAATCTTCATTAACGGTCTTGGGTGAAGACACTAAGTCTGCCCAAAGACGAACTCGCTGAGGCAAAGCGGTATAGTACATTTTTCACCTAGTTTCATTCTTATTTGTACCCCCATTAGTCATTTATTTGGGTCCCTAAACAATCGGTGTACGAATACGGGACTTAAAAGTGCATAGCATGCAAAAATAGGGTTGCTTGAAGACACAGACCACTTCACCGGCATCTGCATTCACTACCCTATCGCAATGGGTACCGGCACACTGGAGCGGTACTGGTACCACTTGTCTTCGTGACACGGTACCTGCATTCACTTTGGTACCGCATTACTCACGTGTCTCCGCCTAAATGGCGCATTTCGCCATTCTCACCCGTTTTTCTTTCATAAACCTCCTCCAATTCATCCTATATCAAAAATCCACTATGCAATCCATTCAAAACAACTCCAAAAGTGGTTTAGCACCAATAAAACCCCTTTTTCTTAAGTTAGGGCTTTTCCCCCAAAATCAAAATCACAAAAGATGAAGTTAAGGTTTTGTTTTCTTACCTTAGTCTCTTTAAATCTTCTCTTCCATGTTGCTTGGTCTCTTAGAAGCAAGAAATGGGAAACAATCCCACTAAAATCACTCCTTCTTGCAAACCCGAGCTTTTCTCCCACACTTTCCTCTCATTCTCTCCCAAAACATGTTTGCTCAAAATGAGCATCTAAGACCAAATTTGGTCTTTAAATCCTATCTCCTCAAGGCCTTGTTTGGCCACCAAAATGCATTCTTTGACTTAAGTTTCTCTCTAATTCTCTATATAGCCTAAAAATCTCTCTAATTGCACTTAAATTTTCAGTATTCACACTTAGACCTACAAACTCATTTATATATGACCTTTAGGTCCTTATTTTACAATTCTTCCACTTTTGCCCTTTTTACACTTGGTTTAATTTCCGGGTCCAATCACCTTATTTAGCATATAATATTTGCATTTGGCTCTAGCCATATAATCATTTATTCAATATTCATTTAACAATTCCTTAAAAATACCCAAGTTTGCCTAATTTATACCTGAATATATAATAATTTTGTATTATAAAATTCTAGTGGTATTGGGGCGTTACAAAGCATCAGATCTTGCTCGATTTCTCGGGAGGCTCCTCCGCGGACATGTAGAATGGAGAATCCTCGAGGGTATAGCAAAGCTTCTATGGGTATGGTAGACTAACTTTTCGGAACCAAGGAACTCAAAGATTACCTGCATAGATCACCAACTTACTCATGGTTTGAGGATAGTTGAATGAAGTATCAGTTTAATCACTCGGAGGTTTCTCCTCTTTCTAATGAACTGATTTTGATCTCATGTTAGCAAAGATTTAATCAAGGAGATGGAAATTTTCATCAGAAATGAAGGATGGGGTGTCAATCTAATTAGAAAAGGCTTACAATAACCTGTCGCATAGGTGAGAATTCTTCTACCCAAGATTCGATGTGAAGTACTAAAAAGGAAACATACCTAGATCTTAGAAAGAAAGTTATATCTTACAAGTAATTGATTAGATACATGATTCAAAAATGAACATGAACCTCTAATCAGTGAAAAGTATGGTTAAGGGAGAAATCCAAATTATATTACAATGCATCTTTGACTAACTCAGTTTTCCAACTTTTGGCTGAGCTATGAACCAATATGGTGCAGAAATTGATTATTATTCATTGATCTAAGTCCCAGTGTTGTCTCACTCAGTGAAATCTCAAATCCATTTTTATTAAATAGTATTTTCATGTATATTAGGGAAATCATTTTAGGATTATTCTATTAGTTCTCTCATCATCCTAACAATGGAGTTCAAATAGTAATGATCTTGAGCAGTTAGGGTAGTTAGTTTTTTATTTATCATCAATCCTCATGGGAACAATATCTGGACTTAAAAATCCACTTTTATTACTTATACGACCTATGCACTTGCAGTGATTAAGACCAAACTCAAATTTAATGAATCCATTTTATAAAAAGAACAAACATATATCATATACAAAAAATTGGTCAACAAGTTTTTGGCGCCGTTGTCGTGGATTAGATAATAGTCCTTTAATAACAGTGCCATAAATTTGTATATATCATTTGGTCCAAACAAGTTTTTGGCACCATTACCGAGGGATTTTAGTTAGTCTTTGGTAACAGTGTCATAAATTTGTATATATATATATGATCTGTCAACCGGTCTATAAAAAAGTCAGCAAACAAGTTTTTGGCGCCATTACTGAGGATAGATTGATGAATTTAAAGATCAATATTCTAACCAAAGAGAGAGTTACTAATTTGAACATGTTTCTTTATTTTACAATCAGTATACGAAAATCACAAAAATAGTTTTCCACTGTGGTAGCTTAATAAGCTACTGAAAATATTTTTTGTGCCTAAACTGACTTAGTTGTTTCCCATATATTTCATTTGATCTCAGTGTGTTTCTATTTTAGAAAGATTTTCAATGCATAGAAAATCATAAGCAAATCTGCTACCTTTGGACAATGAAATTGAGAGAACACTAAAGAATCTAAGGAAAGTTATAAGTGCTGAATCTACAAAGATGGAAAATCAGAGAGAAAGATTACAACCTATTCCAGAAGAAGGAGGAGAAGAGTGACCTCAGAGGCATTATACTATGGAAGACTTTTGGAGGCTTGTTATTCAAGATGAGTACTCTGCTGTAAGACAGCCTACCATAAACGCCAATAATTTTGAACTGAAGCCAGCCTTGATCACTATGGAACAGTAGCACCAGTTTACTGGTCATCCTTCTGAAGACCCCAATGAGCATATGGGAAGATTCATGAGGATGGTCAATACAGTCAAGTTAAATGGGGTGAGACAGGAAGTTATTAGGCTGCATCTCTTCCCCTTTTCACTGAGAGATGTGGCAGAAACTTGGTTTGAGTCATTGCCTGATGTGGCAGCTCTTCCCTTTTATAGATGATTTCACCATCTATGGTCAAATTATTTATCTCCCATAAATCTAAAGCATTGGAATGCTTCAAAAGATATAACAGATTGGTTGAGAATCAATTGAATGTGAATATTAAAGCACTACAGTGAAACCCCAGAAAATCCATGATTTTGGATAAAGGGTAAAATAGTAATTTCTGATGAAAATTCGGAATTTGTCTAGATCTCGGGTGATGAAATGGACTTTCGTTGAAATCGTCTCGCGAAATCTAGCTACCACGTCGAATTTCGTTGGATTTCGAGGTGGTCATGATTTCACGCCGAGGCGTGATACGCCTGGATTAATACTACTGGCGAAGCGTTAGTGATGCCACGGCACCTCAAGAGCCGCGACACTCGACTAAAGGGAATGGCTCATAATTAGCCACATGAATTAATTCCATTACCACATCGAATCCACATGTAGGTGATGAGGTCATAATGAGAAATTAAGAAATAAAAGAAAAGAGATGGAATTATGATAGCCATACAAATTTGGCTTGAGGAAAGGAGAAGGAACTTTCCTTATCTTGACCCATACGACATTGCCCATTCAAATGGGAGGGAAATGCAAAGAGAAAGGAGAAAATGGGGAGAAAATAAAAGGGAAATGAGATGAGAAATGAGAAAAAGAAAAGAAAAGCAAAAGGAAAGAAAAGAAGGAAAGGAGAAAAGAAAACAGAGAGAAAAGAAAATGTCAGAGGAGAAAGAAATAGTGCGAGAAGCAGTTTAAAGTAAAGGAAAATTTCTTGCCGGCTGTCAAGTTCGAGATACCGAGGACTAAAGTCGGGTGCATGCGCTACGCTTCTACGTGTGGACACCAAAAGTCGAGTTTCAAAACTTCCACGAGGTAGGATATTTTCCTACTTGGTTTATTTTAGCCTAGCTACGAGTAATGGCAGGGTTGTTTATGGAGGTCATGAGAGGCCATGTGGAAATTAGTTCGGAGCCTCGGGACTAAGGGCACTTGATTTCATGACCTGGGCTTCAATTTAATCGTAGGAGTTGTTTTAATTTCGTAAACCGAAAGTTTCTAGATGTCAGGGCTCATTGCTGTGATGACAAATGATCGGGAACCAAATCGTTCATGCTCAGGAAGGGACTATGAAGTGCCCCGCTGTTGAATGGTCCTAATTTTGAGACTTAGTTATGTGCTATGGCTTGCTTGAATAACATGCAAGGTGGTGGAAATGCGACGCAACATTTGACGCTATTTACGTATTAACATGTGGGAGCCTGTACGGAGGTAGATTATACGTGATAAATTATACCTTCCATATTTGTAAATGTTTCATGTATATTCATTCATGCATGTAACATTTATAAAATGCACAAGATCACGATTTCATATGCACTACATCACATAGGGTCTGGTGTGGGTACAGAAGGTTTATTCACACCTGTCGCGGAATGGGTCATGAACTCGGGAAAATGGGACAAAGTCCAAGGTAGATATTCACGTGTAAAATTATCAAATGATAAATTACATGTTTCGGGGATGGAGCAAGTCAGCAGATCCCCAGGTGAAAGTCCCAAATGTTATTCATGGTTAGACATGAAACTCGCACGCCCGTGAAAATGTCAAAGGCGCGGCGCGCGTCCCGCTGTAAACCCGAACTCTGGCCAAAAGAAAGAGGAAAAGAAAAAATAAGGTTTTGATAAATAAAATCGATGGTCTCTAATGGTTTACCATGGTGTCAAACACCGATGACTGGTTTTATTCACACTTGGCATTCCAGGTGTGAGGAGCCTGGGCTGACTCAGTCGTGAGCATGAGGGGTCAGATCTCATGCATGATATGTATATTTCCATAATAGAAAATAATTGTATGGAATGTGATTGATTGTTTATATATGCCATTGCACATGCATTTTAGCGGAGTAACCTCAGAGAAAAACTTTCTACTCGGGCTTTGCTCACCCCGTCAGGACTTTCGTACAGGACTATCTCAGGAGACTCCGCACTCACTGTGAGGTCACAGAAGAAACCGGCCAGGGTTTTCGATGGTTTTTGGTTTAATATGTATTAGAATTGTAGATTTTAATATGCATTTGTATTAAGAGTAATAAAATAACTATTGGACTATTGGAATATAGTTGGGTACATGTTTGATGAGTATTGATGCAAGGGCCCAAGTGGTCATTTTTACTCAGGTATGTGTCTCGTGATACGAGACGTATAGATTTTCCTCAGGTTGACGGGTAGTCAACAGACCCCCGGGATTTGGGGCATCACAACTACGAACTAATCAAGGACGTGAATATCTATCTGATTTATTTAAAAACTATTATGATGATAAGAGTATAGCTAGACAACTAACTATTCCTTTTACTCATGAATATAATGGCGTAGCATAAAAAAGAAATAAAACCCTATTGGACATTGTTAGGTCAATGATGGTGTAAGCTAATTTACCCAATTCCTTTTGAGGAGATGCACTATTGTCTACATCCTACATTATTAATCGTGTTCCATCTAAGTTTGTTCCTTCTACCCCATATGAGCTATGGAAATGCGAAACGTCAGATCTAAGTATTATGTGCCCATGGAGATGCAGAACTTATATTCAGAATACTTCTCATGAATATGGGAAACTTGCTCCTAGGGGGAAGAAATGTATCTTCATAAGATACTCAGAGTTCTCTAAAGGATATGTATTTTTGGGAGAATATATGACTAGAAAAGTAACATAAATTGAGTCATAAGATGTCATTTTCTTAGAAGAGGAATTTCCAAAAAGAGGTAAATAAATGGGGATTTTCGACTATATGAAATGGAAGATCTTAAGGCAAATGGGAGTGTAAGACATATGGATTCAGCTCCCATAAAGCAAGATGGTATCGAATATCATGCATCTCTTGAAGTTAGTAGGAAGGAAAAGTTGTCAGATTTTGATCTTATGGAATAAGATCATGAACATTCTCAAACTCAACATAGTAATCGTGAGAAATTTCACCGTTGTCGATTTGATATTGAGGGGGAAGCCTTCATGATTTCCCATGATGAAGAAGATCCAAAAGTCGTTCAAGAAGTTATTTCTAGTCCTACATCTATGGAATGGATTAAAGTTAAGGAAGAGGAAATGAATTCAATGAAATCTAACCAAGTCTAAGGTTTCAATGACATCGCTGTGTCATAAACCATCAGAGCAAGTGGGTTCTCAATATTAAACATAAGGCAGATGGGACAATTGACATATATAAAGCTCAATTGTAGCTAAGAGTTACACGCAACAAAAGGGAATTGACTATGAAGAGACATTCTCGCATGTGGTCATGTTTGCATCAATTGGCGTCATTCTAGCTATTGTAGCATGGATGGATATAGAGTTATACCAAATGGACGTTAAAACCGCTTTTCTCAATGGAGAACTAGATGAAGAAATCTATTGATTAGTACCCAAAAAGTGCTATTTTGAGTCCTATTTAAGGTAGGTTTTGAGCGCTTTTTGCATACTAATCATATTAATTAAGTCAATTGACATGTGCAGGTCCGTTTAGTACTTCTGATTTTGTTTCGAGGTTGTTTTTGGTAGTTTGGCAGGTTTCGTAAGCCTCCACAATCATATCAAGCTTGGCATCGAAATTGTGCTGATTTATGCCGAGTTCGTATGAATTCTCATCGATTTCCATCAAGTTTGATGAAGAAATAAAGAAGCTAGAAGATGAGAGCACGGTCGGGATGATGCGTGCAAGACAAATTTCGGAATTTCTACGATTTTTCACAAAATATTGTTTTTCTAAGTCAGGAAAAGAATTTCGGTGGAAAATCGCTTGAAAAAATCGCGGAAAATCGCTAAAATCGCCGATTTTTCGTAAATTGCCGACTTTTTAATGATTTTTCTACGCTAAATACACATCGCCGAGGCGCGCCCCGAGCATCGCGGCGCCGATTATCTACGATAAAGAAATATCGATTTTCTACGATTTTTCAGCCGCTCGCTTTTATCCCGGAATTTTTCCATTTAGATTTTTTCGCTTTTTGATCCGACTCATCCAAATTTCATTCGCCTTTGGAAAAACTAAACTACTATATTTTTATCCAACTATTGATTTTAAATTCAAGCTCGACCAATGTTCAGTAATGATTTATAACGGATATATGATGATCCAACAATGTATTTGAACCAAAATCAAATCCAACTATAGGAAATAAATCACACGCTTTTGATAACTAATGGTTATCTTGGACTCAAAATTCTATAAATACCCCTAAAATCATATTAATTTCATCACAAACCCATCCATCCACATCTAAGCTCCATTTCACTCTCAAATAATTTTTTCTTTTGTTCTTTATCCTACTTTTGGGAAAGATCTTTGTGAATTAAGGTATGTTTCTTTATTCATTAATTTTGTTTTTATGCATATGTTATTTAGTTTTATTTTGCGTTAAAGTAGTTTATAATATATTTTATACTATAGTTTTATTTATTTCCTTTTATAATTTTGATAATACTATAGCATAATTTTTTAGTTAATTAATTATATTAGTTATTTAGTTAATAGTGTTATTTTAGTATTATAATAACAAATTAGTTATTTACTATAATCTTGTTTTAGTTAAGTATAATGCTTTTGAAACATTTATACTATAATTTATATTTTTATACTATAGTTTTATTATAGTTTCATTTGATAATATAATTTTTAGTTAATTAATTATATTATTCATTTACTTAATAATCTTGTTTTAGTTATATAATATTTGAAACATTTTTATACTACAATTTATATTTTTATACTATAGTTTTATTATAGTTTCATTTCTGATAATATAATTTTTAGTTAATTAATTATATTATTCATTTACTTAATTGTTATTTTGTTATATAATGTTTGAATTCATTTTTATAATATAATTTATATTTTTATACTATGCTTTTTATTATAGTTTCATTTGATAATATAATTTTTAGTTAATTAATTATATTATTCATTTACTTAATTGTTATTTTTGTTATATAATGTTTGAAACATTTTTATAATATAATTTATATTTTTATACTATAGTTTTATTATATTTTCATTTGATAATATAATTTTTAGTTAATTAATTATATTATTCATTTACTTAATAATCTTATTTAGTTATATAATATTTTGAAAAATGATTTTTATACTATAATTTTATATTTTTATTCCTATAGTTGTATTATAGTTTCATCTGATCATTGACCGATTTGAATTTTATTTTCAATAAAATCACATGTGTTTACGTAATGGCTAGTGGGAAGGGAAGCCGAGATTCTCAGACAGGCTCAGACTTATGACATAAAATTCGAACAATTTGTAATTATCATATTAAGACAAAAAGTGGTGGAATACTTAAAGCTCTCATCCCCACAAGATAATAATCCCAATTCAAATACTAAGAAGTGTCCAAAATGCCACCTAAGTAAAACAAGAAATGAGGCAACTTTGTAACGTAAAGGTAAAGCAAAAGTGAAAAAGGTACTGATATGGAAGAAATTCAGTCAATTAATTTATAAGACAATCGAGGAAAACATCACAATTTTTATTGATGATGACGAGGAAGAGGAGGGTGAGGAGGATGCAGACATATCCATCGACATGCAACCTGAATGAGTTGTTATCAATATTTGTAGCAGACGTGCATCAAAAGCTAGTGAATGGAATAGAGATTAGGTTACATGATTTATGAGAGGTAAAAGAAAAATAGGTAAATCTTTATACCTAATTCATTTTTCACATAATTATGTATAAAATAATGTAAGTTGATTTTATTTTTTTGGGCGTAATTGCAATAAAGTAGTTCTCACAACCAGGATCCATCAAGACGTGATACAAAGATCACAAAGTGTTCATACCTGATTCATCACCGCCTAATTGCACCATCATTTACAAGTCTTCTACCGAGAAGCAAAAAAGCCTAAAAATATGTTCAAAGGTAATCCAACTCAAGGAAACAATGGGACGACACTAGCGTTCTTCATATATGAAAGTGTTCCACCTCAAAAAAGCTTACTCACACCATTTTAAGAACATGATTTTCGTGCACAACAAGTGTGTTTGTCTAATTATATAATATGTTTTACATTATGATCTCCATATGAAATATAGTTTTAATAACCAGCTCTTGAATTATTATATGTAGGGATGGGCATCGAACCACCATCTCCGTATGAAATCAAAAGCAAGTACTTGGAAATGGAGTATAAAGACATGGAAGCTTATGTCAACTTGCAAAGGGAGAAATGGGAGACATATGGATGTACAATTATGTGCGATGGATGGACCACAACTAAGCTGAGCATAATTAATTTCATGGTATATTCAAAAGGGTACACCTTCCTCAAATCATTTGATGTGTTCGATAAGATTAAAGACAACAAATACATATATGGTTTGTCAAGGACGACAAGAAGCTGGAGAAGCAAATGTGGTTCAAATTGTACAGATAATGATCTAAGATTTGTGAAAGCCGGAAAGTTGTCATTTAAGAAATACAATTGTATTGATCTATATGTGCAGCACACTGCATTGATTTAATGTTTGAAGACATTGGTAAAAGGGATAGTTGTTGTTCATTGATCTGGGAATGAGTTTAAAGATAACTCCAACTTCTTATTTACAATCATGGTTGGTTGCTTGCAAAACAAGCATGTATGTGGTGAGATATCGTATGGCCCCGAGCAACAAGATTTGCAACAAACTATATTGCCCTTGATAGTCTTCTAAAAAAGAGGGCTGATTTGAAGAAAGTCTTTATTAGTAATGAATGGTCATCTCACAAGCTTAATGTGATCAGAATGGGCATGAGGTCAAAGACCTATGTTTGATCATCATTACTGGGAGAAGGTGGAGAAGCTTAGTGTCCATCTATGAGGCACTATACACGTTGTTTCGGATTGCTGATTCAAGTCAGTCCCAACCATGCCATTTGTATACCTAGTTGATTCTGGCTGATGAAGTAAATTTGGGGATCGACCAAAGCTAAAGAGCGGCTTAAACTTATCATCGCGAAATCGTTGATAGAACTCTTAAGCATCCTCTTCATGCAGCAGGTAACTAATTAATATCCTCTTCACCAATATTCACCTTTAATAATTTTATGTTTATATTATTATCGCATACTAATTCTCAATCACTATCAAGAAGATACTCATCTAAATCCAAATTTTCAATATGCACTGAGTCGGGTCTCCAACCCCGAAATACTTCGTCGCTCATGATGTTTTTCTAAATTAGATCCTAATGTCGCTTCTAATTTTGGAAACGAGGTAATTTAATGAGTTTCTAATTCTAATTAATCGATTCAATTTCTTCTCGATTAATTTTATTTAGATTTTTCGACATTTTGAATTCGCAAATTTATACTATTCCAAGATGCAAAATGATTCGTGATCTGTTAGCGCTTTAAGATCAAAAATGGTTCTGGTGAGTATTAATTCTCATTATAACTTATAAGTAATTTTTATAACTATTTTATTATTATATATTGAATATAAGTCATTTTTATTGCAGCTGAATGGTGGTTTTTGTATGGAAATCACGCTCCAACGTTAAGGAGTTTGGCCTTAAAGGTTCTTCCCTAAACCAGACTATCTTCAAATAGGAAAGAAATTAGAGCACATTTGCTCTAATTCATACCAAACAAAGAAATTGGCTTGCTTATCCTAGGCTCCAACACTGGTTCTTTTGTTATTACAAATACTTAAAACTAAAGATCCGATAAGGAGGTTAGCAGATCGATAAAGTTGCCACAAAATAATTTTCTCGATTTACTAGAAATTTCAAATTGAAGTTCGCGAAGAAGAAGAGAATCAACTATTTCAATGGGTTAGACCTCTTCATTTAGATGATGAAGATGAAATCGATCCACGATTGCGCACATGTTCGAGAAGCAAGGAGTTAATGCTTGAGCGAAGTTTTATCCAAGAAGTTCATAGTGAAAGTTTTAGTCATGACACGAGGGACTCATTTCAACCTCAATAACTTCTCGACCCTCCTTTGATCTTTGCGAAACAAATATAGTAGTAGACCAAGTTTTGCTGGTACTTCTACTACAGGTTATGATGGCTCACGAGAGAGAGGGGACCAATGATGGTAGATATTGAAATGATGGTGTATTATTGCGTGATCCACAACAAAGTCAATATCCATCGAGCCCATTCACCTATGAAGATGATTTCACTTATGCTACACAAGATGGAAGCACCACTGGTCTAGGAGAGCGAGCTGTATTTGGAGCATTGGAAAAAGACACTATAGAGGAAGACAACGAAGGATGACACCATACAAAACGAGGGATCTGCTCTTAGGCCGCTTTTGAGTCCATGAGTATTGGAACTCAATCTGGATTCATCGAATGAGGGCAATATATTTCCTCCTTATATAATGAGTTATGGTCAGCCTTCTTCACATCCTTCAGGTTCTATTGGTGAAGAATATGGAATGGTTAACTATCCTCATGATCCACAAATGCCATTCCAAATTCCATATCAAATGCAAGAAGGATTTCAAACGAGTATGTGGGTGAACCCCGAATTTCCTATCCACAGAGAGGTTATGGGTAGGAGTCAACATATTTATGCATAGCATGTTCGAAGTTACAATCAATATTATTGCAACATTCAGTTCGGTATGAATATCGTCTTTCATCAAGATGGGATCCTTCATCAAATAATGTAATGGAGCCACTTGGCCTTCATTTTGGCTTTAAATGGCTATCGTGGATGTAATTCTCGATAAATTATAATGAATATCATCTTCAACAAGTGTATATTTGCTTATTTATGCATTTTATAGTTCATCAAAGTATTTCCATGAATTTCCAAAGTATTTTTGTTAATTTTTGCATTAATGATATTTTTGTCAAAATATCCACCGATATTTTCCGACATTTCCGATGATTTCCTTTCGTAAAATCTAAAATTTGAGAGATCAGAATTTACTGATATTTTGTTCTTGATGGTGAAGGAGATAGAAGATTGGCAATTTTCGCGAGGAGATAGTGAAATTTTCGCAATGATAGCGAAAATTTCGCAATGATAGTGAAATTTTCGCTATAGCTAAATTTTCGCTATGATAGCGAAAATTCGCTATCATAGCGAAAATTCGCTATCATAGCGAAAATTACTATGCATAGAGAAATTTTCTCTATAGCTAATTTTCGCTATGATAGCAAAATTTCACTATCATAGAGAATTTTTGCTATCATAGCGAAAATCACTGTGCATAGCAAAAATTCTGCATCCTGTTTTTGTGATCCAAATGACTCCGTTTTGTTTAATTCCTCTTTTTCCCTCAATGTAATCATATTATTTAGGTTAGTTTGGTATTTTCGCATGCTCAGGCTATATAAGCCATGTTATAACATTTTCAGAACTCCAACTATTCATTTCACGTGCAGCTTGCATATGGCCCCTGCTTTAGTTTCCATTTTCTCTCTTTCTCTCTCCTCTTTCTCTCATTTTTGTGCCGCTAAACACTCCTCGAGATGACAACTCAAAGGATGTTCGCTAAGCCTCAAAACCTTGAAGAGGAGGGTTGCTAGGTCGGGTTGATGGGCTCAGCAGTGTTCCTCCTGCTTTCATGAAGTGCACGTGGTATTTGTGTTTCAAACTTTTCAAACTAGGTTTAAATGCTATTTAATGTATTTTCTTTCTGGGTCAATACTTGGGTATGCTTTGTGGTTCAGCAGTATTCTTAATGGTGATACTCCGACATCCATTGGGATGTCATTTCACGCAGCCATTTAAAGTAGGTTAAATGCTTTATTTTCAACCAAGCAGGAACATTAAAATGCCTGCAAATGTTATAGTTCAAATAGGAATGTTACTAAGAGTTGGTTTTAAAGTTAAACAAAGTAAGATCCGCTTGGAAATGACTATATGCTTCATTTGCCCTAATGCGTAGGAAATAACCCAGGACACTCCTCTACAACCCCATCATACTAAACTAGTGACCCAAAACTCTGTCTTTTTACATCTTATTTTACACTGCTTTCAGTTAGCTTAGTGGACAACAACCATTCCTTTTTATCGTAACCGAAATCCAAAATGAAAGCCTCACCATTTCAATCAATATACAAGTCATTTGTAAGATGAAAAACCTATCTCAGGTTTGACCATAGAGAACCGCTTATACCGCAGTAGCTTGATCACACAAAGAGTAGGTACTGTGGATAGTAAATTTTGTTGATTCCGGATCACCCTACTGTGGCACGAATCATCTATATAAACCAACCTTTAGACTTCGACCTTAAACGACAAGAACGCAAAGTTTGCAAACTCAAAAGATCTATTTTTTGTCTTAAGCAAGCATCAAGACAATGAAACCTTAAATTTCATTAAACCATGTTAAAAGATGGTTTTACGATAATGGAGGAAGACCAATACATGTATATTAAACATTCAAATATTGGTTTCATAATTCTGTTCTTATATATTGATGATATATTGATAACTGGAAATGATAATAAGTTAATAAATGTTACCAAGAAATGGTTATCATTGAACTTTGAAATGAAAGACATGGGTGAGGCTAGTTATGTGCTTGATGTTAAGATCTTTAAGGATAGCTTACAACGGATTTTGAGTTTATCTTAGGAGACCTATGTTAAGAAAATATTGAAGCGTTACCATATGGATGATTGGAAGCCTGTGGATACCCCTGTTGAAAATAATTTGAGCCTTAGTCTTGATATGTGTCCCAAGACGCCTAATGAGAAAGAACAAATGTCCAAAGTACCTTACTCCAGCGTTGTTGGTAGTTTGATGTATGTAATGATGTGCAAGCGTCTAGATATGTGCTACGTCGTTGGGCTTGTAAGTATATTTCAATCTAATCCAGGCTTAAAGCATTGGATGCCAGTGAAGAGAATATTGAGATATTTGAAAAGAACATTTTATTACATTCTGTGCTACCAAGGGAAGGATTTGTGCTTAGCTGGATATGCGGATGCTGAATGGGGAGGCGATCTTGATCGACACAAATTGACTTTTTGATATGCATTCTTGCTTAATGATTACGCAATTTCATTGAGTAGCAAGAAGCAATCTTTTATAGCTTTATCTACTAAGGAGGCTGAATATGTAGTATGTTCCTCGGCTATAAAGGAATCAATTTGGTTAAGAAGATTTTTGTAGCATTTAGAAATCGTCAAAACAACATTTGAACCTATGACAAATTATTGTGATAGTATGGCTAAGTTAGCTTATGCTAAGGATCCAAAGTAACATGGAAAGACCAACATATCCTGATCAAATATCATTTTGTCAAAGACATGATCCCATAAAATTAAGTGGTTCTGAGACACATTCCTATGAGTAAAATGGTAGCAGATCCATTTACCAAACTAATTGCAATGGATGTATTTGTTAGACATGAAAATTCCCTAGGCTTATGTAGGAGATGATTAATTTGTACATATTGACAAACCACTTGTATTTTTGTCATAATAAATGAGAAGCATTTATTACCCTGCTTCGCTTGTTTTAGAATTTAAGTTCAATGTGTTGAAATTTATTCAAGACACCATTGAAGTATGTCGATAAACTTGATTGACTCAGACATGAGTAATTGCTTCAACACATAGAGCGAGCAGAGGATGAAACAAAGATTGGAGATGACTGGCAAGTAATGTCGTGGAGCGACTTTGGTCACATTGTTACTTACATGGTCTCCTTGAGGAGAATCAAGATGAGATTCTGCATATGAATTGATATGAATGCCTTCGCCACCATCCATGTGTCTATTTAGAGGAAGTTGAGTATGAAACTTGTTGTTTAACATTATTGAATGTGTAGACAAAAGTTTCACGTTTGGCGTTGTCAAGTTTAATAATAATTAAGACTCAGGTTGGTGTTATTTATTTTATAATAAAGATCAAGGTACACTTTTATTTTGACAAGAGAAGAGTTACTCGCCATAGCATGCATTTCCATATCGCATGTGCTAGATTTAATTAAATCAGAAGCGAGAGTAATGGATCCTTCTTCGCTATGCGAAAATTCAAAAATCCTAGTTATGGATTTCATTTTTCCTTACTTGTGACTTTTGACTATATCATGATGTGATGAGTTAATGTTGGCTATCTTAGTATGTATCCCATACTCATGGAATGATTCCGCTTAAAGGAGCATTGGTATGAGGGTGAAACAAAGAGTATTCTTTGCTTATACACTCATTATTTGTATTCCTTTGTCCCTAGGAGTTATTTAAGCAATAAAGCTTGAATAACTTGAATCTTTGATAATTGTAAGAAAGGTTTGAGTATGGATTCTTGATGGATTGAATAATACTTGATCATGTATATTAAGAAAAATACTTAGGGTAAATAAGCACTTCTTTTCCTTTTGAGGTTGATGTCTCCTATATGGCCTATGTAAGGTTTGTATTGGAGCTCCCACCAACCTTGTGCTTCAAGTCGCACAGTCCGTTCACTTGCATGAATTATTCTCTGTTTGAATTATTAAGATGATGTTCGTGATGAGCCAAACCCAACATGGACGAGTGCAAGATGTTGGATTATGGGCATGGTTCGCCCAAGTGGGCTTAACCCCGACCTGTAATCTAGAGACACATCCCTAAAAGGGTTCTCAGATTCCTATAAATATAGGTACCTGAGACACCCTTATGTATTAAAAAAGTTTTTTCTTCACGAAAAAAGTTAATCAGCCAAGAGAATTGTTCATATTATGTAGTTTAAAAATGGAATTTTGGTAATATGTTTCTTTACCTAAAGTATTGAAAAAAACAGATAAAACAACTAAGTAAAATTTTCCTTCCGCATAAGCTCAATCATGTTTGCTTGCACACGAAATGGTTTTTCTCAGTGTTTTCAAAGTATTCTGAAAACCCAATTTCAAAAGCGAAATCAAACACAGCCTAAGACTCGATTTGATAGTGTTTTTTATAACATGTTTATGAAATAGAAAACAATTATTTTTAGAATTTTAAAATAAGATTGGTTGGCCAGATGTTTCAAAAAGATAGTTAAAAAAACATGTTTTAATAATTGTCTTATTTTACATGACAACGCCTTAACTCTACTTTATACAATTTTATTATATTAATATGAAACCAAATTGAAGTTAATTTTTATCTAAAAATAAATAGATTTATGTGAGTATGTATAGGGTTAATAATTTTTTATTAATAATAAGTATGTATTTATTATAGTACAAAATTACAATTAGATGGAAATAATTAAAGTACCATATTTTTAATACAAGTCAAAAAACTACTTCAATCAATAAAATAAATATAATTTTAAAATAATTTTATTTATTTTTTAAATAAAAAATATACAATAGCTCTAATATGTGAACAAAAGAATATGTGGGCGAAGGGGTCTATATAACTTTTTTTGAAAAGTAAATAATTTTATTGTATCAAACTAGTAATACGTCGATAGAAACACAAATATAAATACCCTAAAAACCATAAAGGATGGAACAATACCCGGTTTAATAGCATAATAAATCGGCTCAAAGCCTACAAACTTGATAATACTATAGTTACTAAAATACCTATGACTCTTGTTATGCAATAGATCAAATATGATTTGCCCGTGAAATTACACGCGTAAATAAAATACTCCTTGTAAAGACGACGAAAAGTAAAAGCAGCCAGTAACAAGGCGATATAAAACCCAAATACCGCAACAAGGCGACATAAAAGCCGGCAAGTAACAAGACGATTAAATCACGAAAAAACTAGACAAAACACAGATGTATGTGAAATAACCATTTTACTGAAGAAATAAATTGATAGAAACAAATAAAAATTAATGATTTTATGAGAAAAAATATTATCAAAATTATCCCTCATTGCTTAAGGAAGATGGGGGACTAGAAAGAAAGTTAGAGAAAAAAGGATGGTAGGGTTTTCAATCATGAGGATTTATTGATGAGTTAAAGTAAGGGCCTATATAACTTAGAAACATGCTCATCAAGAATCCATTTTTTCTTGTGTTGTGTTTTCCTTACTCGATGTAGAGGATGTGACACTATCCATTATAGTTTGGTTTCATATATTATTTATTTTGACATTTGGAACAGTTTTGCCATGATTGATGAAGGGGAGTTTGAGAAAAATAATATAGAAATTAAAAATAAATCTAAGAAAAGCATCTTTAAAAAAGGAAAAATAATCTCAATTTGGTAGTTTTTTCTCCCACATGAAACTTTCAAGCATGAACGTCAAGTAAAGGTGTTTTATTTAAAGGCAACTTTGATTTAAATTAAATTTTCAAAATTCTAAAAGTGTCTATCGTCTCTTCAAAAGACATTTTCTATCTAAATTCAAAATTTTCAAAAATTTTGAAGTTTATTCCAAAAGACATTTTTTGTTTAACATTTTAACTTTTTAAAAAGTCTCTCTAAAAGACAATTAAATTCAGAATTTTAAAAATTTTATAAAGTGTTTCTTTAAGAAGCTTTCGGTTTAGTCGATTTAATTGATGCAACCACATGAAAAGACTCACCGAGACCATGCGGAGCAACTTGGCGACAGGTGTCACGCCACTTCTACGACTACTTCCAACATCTTCCCACCACCCCATTATAGGCTTGTGTGTGATAACCCCGGACCTGCTCCTCTTAAAGTTTATTGTATATGTTGTCTTCTAGTTTTTTTTTTTTTCTAGTTTTCCCACACCCGAACGACGTTGGTGTTTCATCCTCAACGTCATCATCGTTCTCCCGCTCCTCCTTCCCTACTGTTGATTTCGAACTCATCTCCTCAAATCCCTGTCTTACACTTCCATCAAGGACCTCTTGCCCTCAACCTCCGCCGTCTAGATCAAAACCAATTTTGACTGCAACCATAGAATCAACGCGAAGTGGAATTAAAGAAAAACAAAGGCCTTCTCAGCATACATCAATGACGTCGTTAAGTTGTGTGAGTTTGGCCAATCAAGCGGGTCCATAGGATGTGGTCGGGATCACTAATGGATTTCGAGTTATCGAGGCTAGAGAATGATTAAAATGAAAATTGGTATATTGTTAACAATTTTTTTCAAGATTAATTAAATGTTAGAAGTTCACTTGATATTTTCCTCTAAATTTAAAGTGTATGATGGAATGATTTTTTTTCTCTATTTTATTTTTTGAACACAAAAATAATTTATTAGCATTAACGATAGATTACGAATTCTTTAAAGTCATCTGAAGATGAAAGCAACTGTCCAATTAATAAAATAATGAATCAGTTCAATCTTTGGCATTCAGCAGTGGCTTTCTGCGTTGATATGTGTGCAACTCGATACTCTGCTCAGGTTCTAGCGTATTGCCAATAATTGATTTGATTTCGTGTCTATAAATGAAACTTTGTTCATTTAAATCGCGCGCACAATCGATGTTGCATGCGGCGAATGTCTTGAGATGGCGCGGCATCTTTCATGTAGGCAACCAATCGCGTGTCGTATGAAAACAATGGCCAATAGCATATCATTAAGGCGATGATTCATCGAAAAAATAAATAAAATCTATATATGTGTGGAATAACCACTTTATTGAAAAAGAATGTGATGGAAAAAAGTATAGAATGATGATTTCAGAACAAAAATGGCCAAATAAATCACCCCTCTTGATTAAGAAAAAGAAGATAGTAGAAAGAAGCTAGGAAGTGCTTGCATCTAAATCATCTCCACCATCCCTACATGGAAAAGAGAAAGTGGTTAACTTTTCCACGATTTCTTATTTCCATATTCTTTCATCGCCGAAATTTCATAATAATCTAAACCTCTCACACATGGGCATCCTCCCAGAACCCTCAAATAAGAAACTGGTATTTTTCGAGTTTTGTTAGGCAATTGCATCTCTTGGAACTTCTCCTCTCTTAAACTGAAAGCAACAATTGATTTATGTTTCTTATGAAGATAATGGTTAGACGCTACCCAATGGATATTCCCATTAAAGTACGCCGGCAACCCTGAACCCCATTGTGCAATGACGCTAGCATGGGTCTCCTCAATTCTTCTCCAATTATTGGATTTCAGAGTGAAAACATCGATCCGGGTTCTGACCATAACTTTTACGGTGAGAATCCTCACAATCTTGTAGTCCTCATCCTCAAAATCGTAGAAAAAACACAACAAAAAGCCCTTGTTAGGAACAAAATTAGGGCATGGTAGGTGGTTGTGTTGTCTGGTAGATGGGTTCCAAAGCATGAGTTCCGGAGAGGCTTCGGGAGAAGGAAACCTATAAAAGCAATTAACGATACAGAACAAACCATGACAAGAATCCACAATTGCTAAAAGGATTTTACTTGGGAGCCCCAAGTGAGACTCAAGATCCAGCCCCAATTTACCCTTCGGGGAGGGTCCGTCTATGGAGCGTGGACAAGGCGTCCAATTTCGTAGAGTTTATGTTGATGACGGAGAATTGGGCTTTAACAAGTGGGGTTGGAGATTAAGGTGTATGAGCTTTGGATACTTGTATCTGAACCACCGTAGCAGAGATTTCACCGGTAGTCTCCATAGAATTTCTTCAATCATCTCCTCTCGCAGTTTCTCCATCGACAGAATTTCTTCAACCATCTTCTCTGGCAAGTTCTTCATTGCTCTCTCACCCCCTCTGCTGGTGCCCTAATGGATGCAGAGGGAGCAAAATGTTGTGTTAACTGTTGGGCGAGCGTTCCAACGGACCGTATTGGCTTATTTTGTTTATTTTATTTTTTTTAAAACTATTCACTTTTTAATAAAATGTAATAAACTGCTTCTACATCCAACCCCCGCTCTCTCCATATCCAATCATTCTAACCTTCCAATGGCGTCGCATTGGTTTATTTTGTTAATTTATAAAGAAAGTTTTGGGAGGATGTATCAAATAATGAAAGTGGTTTACTTTTTTTCTAAAACAAATAATGCATTCTAGAGTAGGTTGGGTTTGATTAAACGAACATGCCATCAAATAAAAACCGACTTTTGGTTTTTGGTTTCTTATTTATATAAACCAAAAAATTAACTAGTAATACGATTAATTAAATCTTCGATTAATCATTTATTCGGCTAATTATAATTAAAAAATAAATTTATAATTTTATAATCATATATTAAAGTTTAAATTATTATAATAATAACATAATAATAAGAATTGTTTTGATTCTCACTAACATAAATTTTAGCCTTTTAAAAATTTGGTAAATTTGTGTTTATGGTAACTAACATCCAAATAATAGCAAAGTGGGTTTGAAGATTTTATAATATAGGGTTGAGGCCATACCAAAAAAAATAATTGTTGTTTTTGGTAAAAAAAGTAACGATTGCCAAAAAAGACCCAAAATTACACCTCAGTATATCCTACCCACCTATGGGAATTTTTTTTATAAAAAAAAGAAGCAAATATCCTAAGATCTCCTTCCTTCTTCGGTCAAAGACGCCATTTGAGGTCACTTTAGCAAAGCAAGTTTCCTCCCCTCGGCCCTTTTAAATCATCTTCAGGTAAGCGCTATGAGCAACCCAGGTGAATATTTTAAAGCACTGCTGTCTTGTATAAGACCAGGGCACACTTCAATATATTTCTATGGGAAAAAAGCTTCCTCTCGTCAATCCCTTTATTTTCTAAAACCCTAACATTTTCTTCTTCATCATTAGAATGCCCACTTTTAAATTTTTGTGGGAAGAAAGCTTCCTCCTGTTGGTCCTTTTTTTGGTGGGAAGAAAGTTTCCTTCGGTCGATCTCTTTTTTATTCTTTCCTCTATGGAGCAACTATCAACCAATTCCGTAAGGAAAAGTTTTTAATTTGTGTTTCACTTTGTATTGATATGGTATTTTGAGTTCTGATGTATGTGGTGTTTCATATAAACCAAAATGGTGAAGACGAAATTGATACTTTTTTCGTATATTGTAGTATAGTGTGTAATGGAAATGAGTATTGGTAGGGTGGTAATTAAGTGTTGCTTGTGGTCGTGTTCGGATCGTATGATACTTGTGTTTTTCTGAGTGTTATGGCAAGACACGACCACGAATAATAAACAAGTCAGAATTACAAAATTCAAACACGACCCAATTAGTAATCGTATAATATGATTAGGCACGTATAACCCGTTTATTAATTTAGTAACTTAAAATAATATAAATTATAACTAATTCATTAATATTTAACATAAATAATATATATAATGGGTTAATATAAGTTAAATATTAATTAACATAATAACTACTTGGTCAATAAGGGTCAAGTCGTGTGTGGATTGACGATATAACTCCATTTATTAAACGGGTTATCTGAAGTCGTATGGTGGCGAAACCGTTATCTTCCATTCGAGCCAGTATATATAGTGTTGAGTTCGTGTCGCATTCACGAGTCGTGTCAAATTTTGCCAACCTTAGTATTGGCCTCAAATATGATGTACTACCATAACATATGGTACACTAGATGAACATCCGTGTTTTCGCAATTGATACTACCATATCACACTAGGGATACCACTTGATACTACCATAATAAATAATTGGTCAAAACCTTCATATAAATATGTACAATAGTTGTTATTCCAGTTTTTATATTTATTATGAGTCAAGACATTGTTTAGAATCAGTGAGGCTGCTTATTTAGAAATAATGACGTTGAAGAAATATTTTTTATTGCTATGTAATTTCTTGCATATTCTTCGTCCTATTTGACACCTTTTAAATAATGGCTATTTAACTTATTCTAAGCGTTAAACCCCTTATTGTTATACAAAAATCCTTATACCTTGTGTCATCTAAGACTTGAATAACAATTCCATAAGCAGTTATTAGTTGAACTTGTTATTAGTTTACCTATCATGTATGATTAACCATTATTACTTAATCTTTCAGGAATTTAAAATAACAATTTATTCGTCTTTGTTGATAAAAAAAAGAGTTTTCGACTTTTGGTTTGAATGTCTATGAAGGATGTTATTCTATAAAGGTGGTATACATAAAGCTTATACTTATAGAGATGAAATAATGCGAGCATGGGTGCTATATACATCAAGATGGACCTGGTACATCTAACTCCAAGATATGGACATAAAGACAACCAATATATGCAAAATACTTCAAGTGCATTGCTGATGTAACTCATTTATCAATATTGTTAATTATTGTATAATATAAATTGTAAACTTCACTAATAAAGTAATACATTTGTAAGAATTGAACAAGTCACCATTGTGAATGAAATGGAACATTTACTGTAATATGTACTTTATATGACTTCATGTAATTCATTTTACCTTGCATAATATGTGCTTTATACATTTTTCTTTCAATTGTCGTGTAGTTCCATAGAAATCCAAATGGTGAAGATTTATTTCATAATTTTTGCTTCTGTTTTATGTATCATTCGTCATTTATTGTTGTATTTAGTCTACAATTAAAGAAAGTTGAAGTTAGATGAAATTTAAGTCATAATGTACTTGAATATCGATCCTAATTTCATGAAATAAGTGAAGTATTACAAAAATATATTAAGGAACTAATAGTACTACCATAACATACTGTAGGTACTTCCATAACATATTATTTCAGTTTTTGGCTTTCTTCTTTGTATTCAAATTCATGACCGACTAACAAGCAAAGCCAAAAGAATTTTCTTGTGGTTAGAGAACAAAAAACTGGTTGATCGGGGGTATTAATATTTAGTTGAGATGTGGGTATGTAGCATTGCTTAGTGCATAGTTATTTTAATGGTTGAATAGAACCGTCATAGGTTTATGACCATTTTTTCAAAGGGAAGGGATTTTGGAGGAATGTGTAGTATTTATTACAAACAATTTATTTATGGGAAAAGTAGGTTTGTATACACTCATAGAAAATTTATTGAACATAACTGATGAAGAAATGGTTTTAGGGTTGTCGATACCTGAAATATTAATTGGACTTTGGTGAAAAAGTCAAACCTCAAAAAAAAAAAAAAAACCCTAAGCTATCCCTCATTAAAGTCTTCTACATCAGTTGTCTTCTTCTTCTTCTTTTTCTTCTTCTTTCAACTAGATTCACGGACCAACTTGATGGAGAGAAGACCTCCGACAAATCCTCAAAAATATTGACCTTTGGTGAAATGTCAAACCTAAAAAAATAACCTAAGTTATCCCTCATTAAAGTCTTCCACATCAGTCGTCATTGTCTTCTTCTTCTTCTTCTTCCTTTTCTTCTTCTTCTTTCAACTGGATTCATGGACCAACTTGATGGAGAAAAGACCTCCGACCAATCCTCCCGCCGCCCGCCGCCAGTCCTCCCTTCTTCCTCCCTTATTAGTAGGTACATTTTTTGGGTCTTCTTTGGTTTTTTTCCCTATTTGATCACATCCTCCTATCTTGTATTTCTTCGATATTGATAATTACTCTCTATTTGATTTGCTTTTATTTTTTTCATTTGAAGAATTGTTTTAGTTGTTCCTAAATTATTCCACAATGTCAATGATGAATATGTAATTCATAAATTACATTTTCTATTGTGTTTGTTTTTCAAAAAAGAGAGAATTTTTATCAAACAACTGTAAAAAGATGAATTTCGATAACATATAGGGTTATGGAAGCTTCAAATTTGTTCCAAATCGTATTTACTACCATCACAGACAAAACAACGACCATAATATATTAAATCTACTACCATAACTACTACATCGTGAAAATTTCTAAACCAACTACAATTAAAGACTCCAAGTAGCTTTAATCTATTATCTAGTTGCTTAATCAAAGTTAAGGTAGTACAACATCTAATAGATGTACAATTTGAAACACATAATTCATAGTTTACCTAAACTACCACCATAACTTCCTGAAACTACTACCATAATGTATTGAATCTACTACCATAACATACATTGTTGCAAATCTATTATTAATTTTAGTAGCTTATTGTATGAGCTATAATGTATGACTAACCATGATTACTTCTCATTTTAGGAAAGAAGATAACCTATTAAGTTGTCTTTGTAGGTCAGAAAAATGGAGTTTATGGTTCTTGATTCGAATGTCAACGAAGGGTTCTTTTCTATAGAAGTGGCTTATACAAAGCTTACAGCACTCGCGATGAAGCAATACGAGTTTGGGTGCTTTATCCATCAAGATGGAAAAGAACGAAAGTAGCTACAACATCCACTTTATTAGAATATAAAAATGGACATGAAGACAACCACTATATGTAAGATGCTGCAACTACACTATTGATTTGTTTTGTTATTGGATCTCTAACAGCATTATTATACCTATTTGTAATTGGAAAATTATTGTAATACATTTACAAACATCATTATTTATTGTATGCTAGATGTTTTTCAATATCAGACAATAAAGTATTATAAATGCAATAGCTAAACAAGCAGCTATTTTTGAAATGGTGCATTAAAAGGGGGATTTTTGATGAAACAGACGCACACCTTATCCGAAACCTTCGTACGAACGGGCTTTCGGACACACTAAAGATTAACTTGACACACGTTATAGTTTAGCTAAACTACTACCATAATGTACTGAAATTACAACCATAATATACTGAATCTATTACCATAATTGCTCAACCTACTACAATAGTGAAAACTTCTAAACTAACTTCAATTCAAGCCACTAAGGAGGTTTAATCCATTTTTAGGTGCTTAATCAAAGTTAAGATAGGATATCCTTCAATAAATATACAGGTTGGAGCACACACCACACGAGTGGATGGGTCACAACTCACCATGCTTATGCCTTTTTGTTGTTTTACTTGTAACAACACACCACACTAGTGACCCATCCACTCAATGAGAGTTGTGAATTGAAGACCTTAGCCAAGAGATGATTTGCAAGGTAATCAACTCACTTTTGAAGTGTTGTCTCTCACAAATCAAGGTAAGGACATAATCATTCATTTATTTTTTCTTAAGGTTTTGTAGTTATTATCTTTATGTATCTAAATTGGTTTTAAGATAAATTACTTTCGCATAAAGTTTTGGATTACAATTGTAATCAGAGCCAACCAATTTTAGATCATAAAACATAATTTTGGATTTTGATTATTACTTGATCATAAACCGTTGCATATGTTGTTTTTCTTGGTCCTAATCCAATTTCATGGAGCTCTAAAAAGCAGTACACCTAAGGCAGAGTATCATTCGATTGTCACCTTTGTTTTGAACTACAGTGGGTCAATTATCTTTTATATGAGCTTGTCATTCATTCCTTGTCTACTCTAGTAATTTATTGTGATAATATTGGTGCTAGGTATATGTGTGCCAATCCAGTTTTTCATTCTCGGATGATGCATCTTGCAGTGGACTTTCATTTTGTTCGCAATCTTGTTCAATATGAGGTCCTTCGTGTGACGCGTGTTTCCTATTATGATCAACTTGTGGATGCTTTAACCAAGCCATTTCCTAGTCCCCGCTTGCATGATCTTTGTACCAAGATTGGACTCGCTTAGGAGCCATCTTGTGGAGGCATGATAAGGATTAGTTAATTTAATTATTTAATTTAGTTTTCATAATTATCTTTACGCTTTATAGTTTAAATTGATTTCATTATCAGTTTAGAAAACCTACTTGGTTGTATATATATTTCACACTCTTGTTCAATTATATTAACCAGAATTATTTATTCCCCAAAATTCTATCATTAAAGGCATAATATTCATATTAAACCTAAATCCTGGGTTCAAGACCTTTCTTTGCAATTTATTTCCTCGATAAAAAAAATCCCGATGCAGGTTCTAACAATGTTGATTTTTACAACACGTGTCTAAACTATAAAATCAAAACTGAAAAGCAACAAAAAAATGGAAACATTAATCTTAAATCGATTACATCTAAAAGCATTAATCGCATAGAGAGTGATTCTTTAAACACAATCATATCATAATAAGGCATGCCCGGCCCTGAGCAAGGGCAGGAGGGGCACTTGCCCAAGGCCCACATAAAAAATAAAAAATTCCATTTGAAAAAAAAGGCCTATAATTATGAAAATAGGGTCTATTCTTGTCAAAAAGAAGGGGCATGTGACAAAAAATTGAGAAGGGACAACCGGATAAAGCCTAAAGGCATATAAAGCAAAAAAAAGGGGCATGGGACAAAAAATTGAGAAGAGACAATTGGATAAAGGCATAAAGCACACTATTTTATTTTTATTTTTTTGTCTCCTTTCTTCTCCACCTTCAAGCCCTAACCTCTCAAGCTCTCACCTCTCAAGGCAGCCATCAACAACGCCACTAGCACAGTGGTACCTCCGATGATGACAACTCCTTCGACTCTAACCAGCCCTCCAATCTTAAATCAACTTTTTTTTCCCCTTATTTTTCTTCATTTTTTCTGTTTTTTGGAAATTTGGTTGAAAATTTCCGAATTATTCTCGACCACGAACACACCCTTCATCTGTAAAACCCGAGAAAATTCTAATTCTACGAAAAAATGTTAAAATATGAAGTAATTTGATCAATCAGATTTGCCACAGATACCGGATAGCGAAAGCAGACTTACGTCGTTGGAAGTCCTGCAAATCTAGCTACCATGGCCAATTTCATGTCAATTAAAAACGATCGTAATTTATGTCTTTTCGAGGCATCGGTCGGGTGCCATATTACATTTGTGAGAGGCATGTGATATGATGAGGGTCACTGCTACGTAATAAGTAATGACATGTTCATTGATTGAGTGAAATGATAGATAAATGGCTTGGAATTATTCCAAGTGTCAAAAGAGCCCTTAAAGTCAAACTATAGGACAATAGGGGAATTAATAGTGAAAAAGAAAAGAAGAAAAGACATCTTCTTCTCCATTTTGCTGGAAACGTGCAATAGGAGGAAAAAGCGGTTTAGAGAGAGAAAGTCAGCTTCTCTCTAGATTTCCAGTTCGGATGTCGATTACAGTCGACAGAGGAGAAGTTAGTTGTTCTGAGCTGCAGTGTGGAGCGATTTGTGGAGTTTCGACAACTCAAGAGATAAGGTGCTACTCTGCTATTTGATAACTTTGGTGGAAATTAGTTTTAATGGATGAGGATTTGTTAAGGCTGAATGTAGCCGTGTTTGAATCTTAATAATTTGAACAGTGAGAAAATCCCTAGTGTGACGTGAGCAGTTGAGACCTAGGGTTTTTGCTATTAAGCGTTTGTGTGTTGCTTAGGTGATTCAAATGAATTGCTTAGATTGGTTGTTATTCAAGTATGACTAATATTAACAGTTGATTATTATGATTAAGTAACATGATGTTGTGAGTTAGATTTTATTGATATATGTGTTTTAAAATATATTAAAACATGATTGTTGGAAGTATAATGCATTCCGCATATGTCTGGAGACACCATAAAGATGGTGAGGTGTGATGCGTAAATAAGTGGAGGGGTTGTCTGACGTTGAGATTAATTTTGTAAGATTATTAAAAATAATAATTTTGCTTCAGGAAAGTTGTCCCAGAAGAATTGTATTGGAAGATTGTTAAACAATTCCGATCGGACCATGTTTTGGAGAGTTGCAGTGAGTACCTGGAGTTGTCAGCGTATTTATATCGGAGGGTTGTCCTCAATTAAAAAAATATTTTGTTTTGAAAAATGATTTTCATACATGGCCAGGCATGTGTGAAATTAAATTGGACACAGAACGTGGATTAGGCATGTGAAGCGTTCAGTAGGATCATGCATTTGCTGAATGTGTTTGGTTCTTGATGTAATGCGCTTAGGTGGGGAGTAGCAGGAGATTATCAACTATTTGGGCATTTGCTCACCACTATCGAGATTTCGGTACTGAGAGTGTTTGGGAGACGATGCTGCTGGTCAAACACCAGAAGAAAGCGGGATTGTGACTTTTGATATTTTAATATAACTATATAAATAAAATTAATTTTTAATATAATTTACTAATAAGTGAAATTAACTCTTGAACCATTGTTATATAGTTGTTGATTATATTTTGGTGTTAATTATGATGTGGCGGCCAATGTGACCATTTTATAGTATGAGTCTCATAGTATGAGACATATAAGTTTTCATGGACAAACGATGGTAAGCGGACCTCAGATTTGGGCGTCACACCATCTGTAGCGATCCACCCTCATTTAATTTTTCCACATAATATAATTTTTCTTGGCTTCTAAGTTCTTCTTGAAGTATTCATATATTCAAAATTTTAGATTCTCATATATAGATATAAAAAGAAATTGGTCATAGGCATGAGATTGATGTGAGGGTTGTATATTTACTACATTCGAGTAGAACTTCACAAAGCTCTCTCTCTCTCTCTCTGCCTCTCTCTCTTACTTTTGTTTTCAATCTTTTTCATAATGTTTTTATTGTTTATTTATATTGTCATTGTACACATGTAAGAGTGAAGTATTGGTGTTTCTTATCAGTGAGGTTGCTGGCTCAAAAAAAAGTAATTAATCATCCAATACTTTTGTAGTTGGATACTACAAGAAGCACTCTCTCTCTCCCTTTTGTTTTTCAGCCTTTTCGTAATGTTTTATTAATTTATTTATATTATTGTCCTTATGCAACATGTAGGAAGTGAAATTATTGGTGTTTCTTATCAATTGGGATTGCTAAACTCAACAAAAATAGAGGTGAATTAATCATCCAATACTTTTGTAGTTAGATAGATAGGTAGGGATTAGACTTTTCAAATTTTTAGTAGTGTAAGCCTTAAGGGAGTAGTGGGTTAATGTGAGTGTAGAATCTCAAACTATTTATGTCTTTTCAAACTATTTAATCTTTAAATAGAAAAGGAAAAATTGATAAAATGAGTTTAAAGAAGTATTGAATGTTATTATGTTATTTGAAGGGATCTTATAGATTATTTTCATTTTTTAGTTTCTCAATTATATATATATATATATATATATATATATATATATATATATATATATATATATATATTTTATAAATTAAGTGGCCCATCAATCATGATGTAAATTGTTCAATTACTTTTAGTCGTTGCGAATTTGGATTCAAAACCCGGAATTCGTTTAAATACAAGCCGCTTAGTCGGAGCCTCTTTCCATATTCCAGGTGCTATTATACTTTTCTACACTTGAAATTAAAGTGTTGCAAATGACTTTGCCAAATGTGTTAATGTCGCCACCTTCATAAAGTTAGTTGCTTGATAGATTGTTATCCACATGTTTCAATTGCTCACTAAATCCTATTCACGATGTCAATGAATGTAGCATCCGCCAAAAGAAGGTTTTCAAAGTTAAAATTATTGAAATCCTACTTTAGGTCATCAATGTCACAATAAAGATTGAATGGTCTAGCAATTTTATGCATTGAGAAAAATATGTTAGAAAATATTGATGTTGAGACTATTATCAATGATTTTGCATCTAGAAATGCTCAAAGACTCTTTTGTATGAACATTTGTATGTTTAATCTAAAAATCGATGTTTTTATTTTTATTTTAAAGAATATGTTATTTGTTAAGTTTAATAAAAACTACTATTTACAAGCAAAAAAAATTTATTACTTACACTTAGAACTTTAATTAGATACATTAGGGCCCCTATTTTGTTAATTCGCCCCAGGCCTCGAAAATATCAGGACCGACCCTAGAATAAGGTACCATAATAAGAAAAAAGATAAAAGATAAGTACAAAACAAGACATTCCCTTTGCTATGGTTATTGGTGTTTTCACCCTACCAAGAAAAAAATAATAAAAAAAAAAAGTCTCCTCATAAAATCTTTAGTTTGATAAAAGTAGTGGCAGTCAAGAACCCGCGGTACTAGCCCACACATATGGGGCACATGTCGGCATATCTTTAGTGCGCCACGACTATACATGCGGTCGACGGCTCCCAAAACCACCTAAAATGAACGTAAGACCCGTTTTCTCAAACCAATTCAATCCAAAAGAAAAAGCAAGTTATTCTCACCCATCTTCTCAATTTCAAAGCAAGACTATGTTGTTCCACATCGTCTAAAGAGTGAAAGATGAATGTATATATGTGGAGAACTTGAATTCAACCGTCAACACTAACAAGGTTCCCAATAATGATTCATTAGTTCATGATGTTAAATGTCATGTTAGAATAGGACACATTGGGCGAGATCGACTAAAGAGATTAGCTAAGGCTAGTTTTTTTAGGTCTATTGAGAAAATAGATTTGCCCATTGGAAGAAAAAGCAACTAGATTGCCATTTGACAAGGCTAAGAGAGTCATTTTTCCTTTACAACTTATTCAATATAACATCTGTGACCTAATGAATGTAAGAGCACAACATAACACTCACTATTTCATCACTTCTATAGATGATTTCACTCCATACGGTCACGTTTATTTGATCTCCCATAGACGGATTCAGCTCCCACAAAGCAAGATGGTATGGGATATCATGCACCTCCTTAAGTTAATAGGAGTGAAAAGTTGTCAGATTTTGATCCTATGGAACAAGATCATGAATGTGCTCAACCTCGACGTAACGTAGTAATCATGAGAAAGTTCCTCGTCATCGATTTGAGATTAAGGGGGAAGCCTTCATGATTGCCCATGATGAAGAAAAGCCAAAAACCGTTCAAGAAGTTCTTTATAGTCCTACATCTAAGGAATTGATTAAAGTTATGGAAGAGGAAATGAATTCAATGAAATCTAACCAAGTCTGGGATTTGGTTGATTTAACGTCAGGTAGTAAGACCATTGGGAACAAGTGGGTTTCCAATATTAAACGTAAGACAGATGGGCCAATTGACAGATATAAAGCTCGATTGGTTGCTAAGAGCTACACGTAATAAGAAGAAATTGACTATGAAGAGACATTCTCACATGTGGTTGAGTTTGCGTCAAATTGCCTTATTCTAGCTATTGTAGCACGGATGGATATAGATTTATACCAAATGGATGTTAAAACCGCTTTTCTCAATGGAGAACTAGATGAAGAAATCTATATGAACAACCTTTAGACTTCGACCTTAAAGTACAAGAGCGTAAAGTTCACAAGCTCAAAAGATCTATTTATGGTCTTAAGCAAGGATCAAGACAATGAAACCTCAAATTTCATCAAGCCATGTTAAAGGATGTTTTAAGCTGATGGAGGAAGACCATTACGTGTATATTAAATATTCAAATATTAGTTTCATAATCCTGACCTTATATGTCAATGATGTATTGATAGTTGGAAATGATAATAAGTTAATAAAAGTTACCTAGAAATTGTTATCATCGAACTTCGAAATGAAATACATGGAGGAAGACCATTACATGTATATTAAATGTTCAAATATTAGTTTCATAATCCTGACCTTATATGTCGATGATGTATTGATAGTTGGAAATGATAATAAGTTAATAAATGTTACCTAGAAATTGTTATCATCGAACTTCGAAATGAAATACATGGGTGAGGCTAGTTATGTACTTAGTCTAATGAACTTTGATATGTGTCCCAAGACGCCTAATGAGAAAGAACAAATGTCGAAAGTACCTTACTCCAACGTTGTTGATAGTCTGATGTATGTAATGATTTGCACGCGTCCAGGTATATGCTACGCCGTTGAGTTTGTAAGCAGATTTCAATCTAATCCAAGTTCAAAGCATTTGATGGCAGTGAAGAGAATATTGAGATATTTGAAAAGAACATTAGATTATGTTTTGTGCTACCAAGGGAAGGATTTGCACTTAGCTAGATATATTGATGCTAATTGGGGAGGCGATCTTAATCAACACAAATTTACTTTTGGATATGCATTCTTGCTTAATGATTACGCTATTTTAATAAGTAGCAAGAAGCAGTCTTGTATAGCTTTATCTACCATGGAAGCTAAATATGTAGTATGTTCCTCGGCTATAAAGGAAGCAGTTTGGTTAAGAAGATTTTTGCAGCACTTAAAAATCGTCAAAACAACATCTGAACCTGTGAAAATTTATTGTTATAGTATGGCTAGGTTAGCTTATGCTAAGGATCCGAAGTATCATGGAAAGACCAACATATCCAGATTAGATATCATTTTATCAAAGACATAATCACACAAAATGAAGTGGTTCTAAGACACATTCATATGAGTGAAATGATAGCATATCTATTTACCAAACCAATAGCGATGGATGCATTTGTTAGGCATGCAAAATCCCTAGGCTTATGTAGGATAAGATTAATTTGTATATATTGACAAATCACTTGTATTTTTGCTTGCAATAAATGAGAAGCATTTCACACGGGCTTGTTTTAAAGAATTTATTATCTGAATATGTTGGAAATGCTATTTAGTACAATTCAATGAAGTATGTCTATAAACTTGATTGACTCTCTCACATGAATAATCGCCTCTAGCGCTATAGAGCATGTGGAGATGAGACCAAGATTGAGATGACTAAGGCACGGTGGGAGCAACTTTGGTCACATCGTCGCGTACAAGGTCGCCTTGATGAGAATCAAGATGAGATTCTGTATATGAATTTATATGAATGTCTTCCCCACCATTCATGTGTCTATTTAGAGGTAGTTGGGTGTGAAACTTGTTGTTTAACATTATTAAACGTGCAAACAAAAGTTTTAGGCTTGTCGTTGTCAAAAGCGATAAGACTAAGACTCATATGGTGTTATTAATCTTATAATAAAGATCAAGACATACACTTTTATTTTTGGCAAGAGAAGAGTTACTCCGCCATAGCATGCATTTCATACTGCATGTGCTAGACGACCAACTAGGAAGTGAGAGAATGGATCCCCGGTTCTTCGCTATGTGAGTCCCAAAAATCCTAGATATGGATTTCATTTTTCCTTAGCCTTTGTGACTTTTGACTATATCATGATGTGATGAGTTAATGTTGGCTATCTTAGAATGTATCCCATAGTCATGGAATGATTTGACTTAACGGAGCATTCCTAGAAAAACGAGTTAACTCAAATCTAATTGGTATGAAGGCAAAAGAAAGAGTATTATTTGCTTATACACTCGTTACTTGTATTCATCGTCCTGAGTTATTTCGCTTAATTGAGCTTGAAATAACTTAGAATACAAAGTAATTGTAAGAAAGCCCTGAGTATAGATTATTAAGGGATAAAATAATACTTGATCATGTGTATTAAGAAAGATAATTGGTATAAGCACTTCTTTTCCTTTTGAGGTTGATGTCTCCTATATGGTTTATGTAAGGTTTGTATTGGAGCTCCCACCATCATTGTGCTTCAGGTCGCACAGTTAGCTCACTTATATGAATTATTCTCTATTTGAATTATTAAGATAATGTTTGTGATGAGCCAAGCCCAACATGGGCGAGTGGGAAATGTTGGATTATGGGCATGGGTCGCCCAAGTGAGCTTGACTCGACCCATAACCCATGAGACACGCATCCAAAGGATGTGTCTCCCTGAAAAGGTTATCCGATTCCTATAAATGCAAGAACCTGAGACACCATATGTATTTAAAAAAAAAAGTTTTTTTCCTTCTTGAAAAGTTACTGTTTGAAGTACCATCTCTCTTATTCACATCATGAAAAATATTAAAACCCAAGAATGGTGTTCATATTTTGATTCCAAAGTACATATTTTAGTAATATGTTTCTTGCTTGAAGCATTGAAGACACAGGATCCATGCTCAACAAGTAAGTACCCACTTTTGTATGTATTTATTATAATTTACCAAAATTACAATTAGATGGAAATAATTAAAGTACTATGTTTTTAATACAAGTCAAATAACTACTTCAATTAATTTAATTTCAATCAGAAAAATAAATAAATAATTTTATTTCTTTTTTAATTAAAAAAAAAATACAATAGCTCTAATATGTGAACAAAAGAATATGTGGGTGAAGGGGTCTATATAACTTTTTTTGAAAAGTAAATAATTGTATAGTATAAAACCAACAATACATCGATAGAAACACAAATATTAATCCTCTAACAAATCATAGAGAATGGAACAATACCAAGTTAATAGTACAATAAACCAACTAAAGCCTACAAATTTGATAATACTACAGGAACTAGAACACCTATGACTCCTATTGTGTTTGTCCGATCAAATATGATTTGCCCATCGGAATAACCCACACATAAATAAAATCACTCCTCTTGGTGAATCAAAAGAAGCTATCATAGACAAAGTGGGGCAGAAACTCACCTCATTGATCTTCTTCTTTCTCCTCTTCCTCTTCCTCCTGTTGGTTGAGTAGGGATGTTCTTTGATTAGGGCTACCGTAGAGAGAAGGAGAAACAAGAGTCTCCATGTATAAACCCAATTCTGGCTTATGTAGTTGGAAATATGATCTGTAACTGCGATTTGCCATGTACCTGCATGTGTTTTTTATAGAACAACAGTGCGCTATCTTTCCATTATGAGCCAACATAATCGCATCATTCCTTATAAACCGTAGCGCTAGCGGAAAGCTCTTATCTAAATCATCTCCATCATCCCTACATGGAAAAGACAAAGAGAATAACTTTTTCCACGACTTCTTGTTTCCATATTCTTCCATCGCCCAAATTTCATCATAACGTAAACCACTCACACACAGGCATCCTCCCAGAACTCTCAAATAAGAAACTGGTATTGTTCGAGTTTTTGACAGGCAATTGCATCTCCTGGAACTTCTCCTCTCTTAAACTGAAAGCAACAATTGATTTATGGTTATCATTATCATAATGTTTGGACGCTACCCAATGGATATTCCCATTAAAGTACGCCGGCGACCCTGACCCCCCCCTTGCAATTACGCTAGCATGGGTCTCCTCAATTCTTCTCCAATTATTGGTTTTGAGAGTGAAAACATCGATCCGGGTTCTGACCATACCTTTTACGGTGAGAATCCTCACGATCTTGTAGTCCTCATCGTCAGAATCGTAGAAAAAACACAACAAAAAGCCCCAGTAAGGAACAAAATTAGGGCATGGTAGGTGGTTGTGTTGTCTGGTAGATGGGTTCCAAAGGATGAGTTCCGGAGAGGCTTGGGGGGGAGGAAACCTATAAAAGCAATTAACGATACAGAACAAACCATGACAAGAATCCACAATTGCTAAAAGGCTTTTACTTGGGAGCCCCAAGTGAGACTCAAGATCCACCCCTAATTTACCCTTCGGGGAGGGTCCGTCTATGGAGCGTGGACAAAGGCGTCCAATTTCGTAGAGTTTATGTTGATGACGGAGGTGGGCTTTAGCGAATTGGGGATTGGAGATTAAGGTGTACCAGGCTTTGGATACGCATCTGAACCGTAGCAGAGATTTCACCGGTAGTCTCCATAGAATTTCTTCAATCATCCCCTCTGGCAGGCTCTTCATCGACAGAATTTCTTCAACCATCTCCTCTGGCAAGTTCTTCATCTCTCTCTCTCTCTTTCTGCTTCACCCCCTCTGACGGTGCCCTAATGGATGCAGGGGGAGCAAAATGTTGTGTTAACTAAACAGTGTTAAGCGAGCGTTCAAGCGGCCCTGTACTAGCTTATATATATATATATATATATTTTTTTTTAGATAAAAATTTTAATTTTTATAAATAATATATAAATTTAACATTATTTACAATAATAGATGAATTTAACAGTACAATGAGAATATATTAAAAAAATGGTATAATGAGGATGATATTTTTCTTATAGATTATTTTAATTATTTTTAAAATAATTAAAATGTATTTATAATAATAATTTAATTTTTTAATAAATATTTTTGTATAATATTTTGATAAATTTATAAAAAATAAAATAAAATAATTATGATACATAATTTATTTTTAAATTATTTTCAAAAATAAATACCATAGGAAAAAAAATGGTAAAACGATAATTTGTCGTAATAGTATCAATGGAAATAGATTTTTTTATCTGACATTTAAATTACTTTAACATTAGACCTGTCTTCGATAAAAATCTGAAGACTCGCCGAATTTCGGTGACTATCTTAATTTCATGCTTTTCAAAAAATTACATAATCGCACGAGGACCACGGACACCGTGCAGTAGGGCACTAGCATGCCACGTGGCTGGTCGGTCAGGTTGAAGAATGTTCTGCTAGCTGGCTGCATGGGAGGCAGGTGGGGAGGGGACTCACCCCCATCGATTCAAACTAACAAAAAAAAAAAAAAAACAAACAATAAGAAGAAAGGAGAAAAGGGAAGATAAGAAGGAAGGAGAAAAGCAAAACAAAAAAACAGAAAAAGGGAGAGAGGAGGTGCGTGGAAGTCAAAATGAGAGAAGGCCAAGGAGAGAGAGGGAAAGCTAGAAGGAAGGAAAAAAAGAAAATGAGGAAGAAAAGAGAAAGGAAAGAAGGAAGAAAGGAAAGGAGGAGGGGAACCGGAACCAACGTCGCATAGGGAGTAGAACCAGACGGCAAATGACTCGGAATTGCGCTACGAGAGGTAAATTTCCTCTTAGTCCGGTTATTTTACGCCTAAGAGCCACGTAAGATGTGTGTGGTTTGGTTGTTGTTGTGTGATGATCAAAGACCAATTTCACAGGGCTTTTGGGACTGTTCAAAACCAAACATTGTGTTCCAGGACGGAAAAATCCCGAGCATAATGAAAAATGAGGGTGTGCCCAAATTTCCTCACACCCTTGTGAATCGGTCGCATCAACTTTGGACAGTCATAACTTTCTCGTCCAAACTCCAATTCACGCGTTCTTGGACTCTACGGAAAGCTCGTTGAGTCTAGAATTTAATAAGATGAAGTGCTTAGCCAAAATGTGGGCTAAACATTGGGTTAGGTCATGAAATACTTGGGGCTGCGTATAACCTGAGTAGGAAATTGTGTGTTGGATGTTTTGTGTGGTATTTACAAAAGCTGGACTTTCTGGACTAAGTCCAGATTATTTTCGAGGCCAAGCATGGCCGGATTTATGGCTGGGAATAACTAATGTGAGTTATTGCTGTAAATTGAATAACAAGTTGAATGTATGAAATTATGTGAATATGTGTGATAAAAATGGAACAATTAGATGTATTAAATATAATTTATCCATGACATTTGACATGTAGTGTAATAAATATGTTGCATGTGACACGAGCGCATAAGTATAGGTATGGAAATGGAATGCAAACATTGTATTGTGATGATGCGCACCTGGACATCACGCCGAATAAAGGAGCGACATGGCTGGGTCGATACTTTGTCTTCGTGTTCGATAGGCTCAGATTTCGACTACGGTAATGGAGTCTCACTGTGCATTTCAACCGCTTTTGAATTAAAAACAATTGTTCGAGATTATCCAATGTTTTAATAAAACGTTATCGAGATTGTCCTTCGTTTTTGAATAAAATAAATATCGTAGATTACCAATGCTTTTTGAAATAAAGTGGTTTATCGAAGACTGTCCACTGTTTTTGAATAAAACATTTTATCGGAGATTGTTCAATGTTTTTAAATAAAGCGGTTTATCGAAGACTGTCCACTGTTTTTTAATAAAACAGTTTATCGGAGATTATCCAATGTTTTTGAATAAAACATTTATCAGATACTGTCCACTATTTTTGAATAAACAGTTTATCGGAGATTGTCTAATGCTTTTGAAATAAAGTGGGTTATCAGAGACTGTCCACTGTTTTTGAATAAAACAGTTTATCGGAGATTGTCCAATATTTTTGAATAAAACAGTAATCAAAGACTGTCCACTATTTTTGAATAAAACAGTTTATCGGAGATTGTCCAATGGCTTTAAATAAAGCGGTTATCGGAGGTTGTCTAATGGATTTGATTTATAAAACAAAAGCTTTTTGTTTGGATAAAGGGTCATTGGGTGAACACCAATGACAAGTGGTTTTTCACACTTGGCATATGCAAGTGTGATGGAGTCAGTGAGGACTCAGGATTTGAGTCATGAGGGGCATACTACATTCATGACATGTAGACATTCAGGTACAGTAGAGCATATGTACTTGAATGCGTGTGTTTGTATGTATTAGCATTGCATGTTGCACTTAGGTGGGGAGTAGCCTTAGTAGGAGATATATCTACTGGAATTTTCTCACCCCGTCGTGGGACCACCCTTTCAGGTACACGAGAAGACAACGCTCCTTCGAGGTCGTGAGTACAAGCAGCACACGAGCTAGGCCTCGAGAGATTTTTGTAAAATATATTGTGGAATAACTAGTTTTAATATATTGCATGTAAAAGAGTCAGACATCAAACTCTTGTAAAATATTATAAGATTTTTGTATATTTGTAAGAAAAATATACAGAAAGGCGACCAAGAATATTCCGCAGGTTGACAAGTTGTTAGCCTAGAATTTCGATTTTAGAAAGTGTCACAACTCGCATCGTATTTCCAGTTTATGATTACCCTGTGGCCCGACAGTATAGCCCCTGATTAGCAATGCAGGCTGCTAGTTTGTTATTACCAGGGCCTGAAGGGGCATAGTCCTAATACCAACTTGTCACAACTTGGTATCAGAGCTTAGGTTAACGATTACCTAGGAGCTCGGGTGAGGGTATCCACACCAAGATTTTCCTCGATATCGTCATTATAGTCGAAGTATCGAGTTAGTATAAATACCTAGGATTAGTGGGCATGGGTGTAAAACACGACATTATGTGCATTGATTGCTTTTGTGTTCTAATATGTTCCAAGAGAGATGTATTATGGTTGTGTGAATATATGTATGATAGAATGTGTATAGAAATTGAAGAACACTAGGGTTAGCAAACGTAGTGGTTCGGAAAACGAATAAGCATGATTATGTAGGAATTGTTATTTATTAGTGTTTGGCATTATGCACCACTAATGTGAAAAAGGAAAGGAGAGAATCTCAAATTGCTATCTTAACTTGTGTAGATGGCAAGTTGAGGGCGTTGGATCGTAGAGGTCAGCTCCCACGGCAAGAGTCACCATCGCCTAGCTTTGATCAGAAGGCATTTGTGGAGGTGATGGGTGCTGCATTTACCACCATTGCACAGACTAGTGTAGCTGACCGTCAAGGAGGGTTGAGTGACCTCCAGAGGTTTATAGTGCATCATCCTCCTACGTTCAAAAGGTGTGTGGGAGTAGGGATCCATGGTGGCTGACCATTGGTTCCACTGTAGAGAGAGTTTCTGGAGGCTATAGAGATTACCCGAAGGACACTTAACTCGACTAGCAAGATTCTACAGGGTGAGTCTTAGGTGAGGTGGGACTAGGTGAAGTTCTCCAGAAATTTGGAAGCAATGACATGGATAGATTTTCGAGAGCTCTTTATGAGTAAGTTTTTCCCAACATCGGCTAGGTATGCCAAGGCTCATGAGTTTCTCGAGTTGAGACAAGGATCCATGACAGTACTCGAATACGTGGCTAAGTTCATAGAGTTAGCATGTTTCAAGGATGATTATGTGGCCACAGATATGGCCAAGGTTAGGAAATTTAAGGATGGTCTGAAATTGTCCATCCAGGGCAAGATTGTGGGATTTCAACTACAAGACATGGACTCTATGGTCAGAACAGCTATGACCATAGAGAGAGGAGATGCATGACACACTGAGTATTCGAGACGCGGTAAAAGCGTGAGAAAAAGGAAGGAGGAGTCACTCTTCTTTTAGCTCGGGAAAAAAGCGGAGGACTTCTGTTCCATGAGGACATTTAGTACGTGGTCGCAAGAATGTGTCCAAGGCCAGCAAGGATGTTATCAAATGATGATATGTTTCTACCGTCACCACTGACATAGGAAAGGGATCGCTCTTACAAAGGCAGATCCCAAGGATATGGGATAATCTTAGCTCTAGACATCATGACAGTAACGATATCGTTTGTTCCTTCCACCTTAAGATGGGTAAGAGGAACCAATTTTAGTCACAGAGTGTTACATAAGCACCTTCGGCAACATAGACAAGCCAGAGGGGCCAGAGTATAGGTTGAGGTCATGACGTGGCCTACGTGCTGACTCGAGGACCCAGGGGCTGTCTACGTTGTACCACAGCTGCCGCACAGATAGTCGTATATGCAGTGGCAGAATGCTTCTACTCTTGCACTTGTTTGATTAGAGTATTGTTTAAACTGGATGCATCTTCATATTCATTGTTGCATCTCAGGTGTGATCGATTCAGCTCGAGGTCGAGACCTCTGAAAGCCAAGCAGCCTGGGAATTCCCTCCCTAGAATCAGGGGTGGATTGGACCGGATACGCTTAATTGTGAATTAGAGATCTCTAGGCCTCTACTCACAAGGACCAAAGGATAGTGAATAGGTCAGAGGTTGATGTCATTCTCGGGATGGATTGATTGACGACACACTGGGTTGTCATATATGATTACCCTTGGGAATTTCGTACTCCAAATTCTTTTTTAAGGGGGAGAGGGTGAAACCTATGAAAAAATTTTAAATTTAAATTTTTCGAAAAATGGCAAAACGTAATTTACCGGGAATAGTCCTAGAGGAAAATCGGGATTTTTATAAATTGATGACAAACTGATTTCTGTTCCGGCTAATTGTCTCTGAAAATCTAGCACCTCATCGAATTTCATCGACCCGAGATTGTCATAATTTCAGCGTTCAAAAAACATAAACAGGTACGAGTGACCACGTGGCACCAGGTGGTAGGGCACCTGGCCTACCACATGGCAGGCAGGGTGGCTACAAGAAGGTAGCCTTGCTAGTTGGCTAAATGGGGGGGGAGGACTCAACCCCCACTGATTCAAACTAACAAAAAAAAAAACAATAAGAAGAAAAGAGAAAATGGGAGATAAGAAGGAAGGAGAAAAGCAAAACAAAAAAACAAAAAAAGGGAGAGAGGAGGTGCATGGAAGTCAGCAAGAGAGTAAAGGCAGGAGAGGAGGGTGGTCAACGCGAAGAAAAGAAAAGGAGGAAGAAAATAGAGAAGAAGAAAAGAGAAAGGAAAGAAGGAAGAAAGGAAAGGAGGAGGGGAACCGAAACCAACGTCGTGTAGGGAGCAAAACCGGAAAGCAAAGGACCTAGAACTGTGCTATTAGAGGTAGGTTTCCTCCTAGTTAGGTTATTTTATGCCTAGGAGCCACGTAATGGCCTAACGGTTTCTCCCTATTTCAGGGCGAATTTAAGATGTGTGTGGTTTAGTTGTTGTTGTGTGACTGTCAAAGACCGGTTTCACGGGGTTTCAGGACTGTTCGAGACCGAACACTGTGTTTCGGGATGGCAAAATCCAGAGCAAAATGGCAAACGGGGGTGTGCCAAAATTTTCGCACACCCTTGCGAATCGGCTATGTCAACTTTGGACAATCATAACTTTCTCGTCCGAACTCCTATTCGTGCGTTCTTGGACTCTACGAAAAGCTCGTTGAGTATAGAATTTAATAAGATGAAGTGCTCAACCAAACCATGGGCTGAAAATTGGGCTGGGTCACGGAATTCTTGGGGTTGCGTATGGCTTGAGCAGGGAATTGCGTGTTGGATGTTTTGTGTGGTATTTACAAAAGCTAAACTTTTTGGACTAAGTCTAGATTATTTTTGAGGCCAAGCATGACCAGATTTATGGCCAGGAATGGCTAGTGTGTTATTGCTGTAAATTTAATAACATGCTAAATGTGTGAAATTATGTGATATATGTGTGATAAAAATGGAACAATTAGATGTATTAAATATAATTTATCCATGACACTTGACATGTAGTGTAATAAATATGTTGCATGTGACACGTAGCATACATGTAGGCATGAAATGGCATGCAATGACATTTGCATTACATTTATGCAATGCAAATACTCACGCCAGAGTCGTGTGGAAGTGCATGATTGGGGTAGACACTGTGTTTGGTGTTCGATGGTGGGCTCAGTATTTTGGACTATGTGCAATGGAGTCTCAAGAGTGCATTTCAACTGTTTTTGAATAAAACAGTTTATTTGAGATTGTCCAATGTTTTTGAATAAAACGGTTATCGGTGACTGTCCACTGTTTTTGAATAAAACAGTTTATCGGAGATTATCCAATGCTTTTGAAATAAAGCGGTTTATCGGATACTGTCCACTATTTTTGAAAAAAAACAACTTATCGAAGATTGTCCAATATATTTTAATAAAGCAGTTTATCAGAGACTGTCCACTGTTTTTGAATAAAACAGTTCATCGAAGATTATCCAATGTTTTTGAATAAAACGCGCCCAGACCGCCCACCGCTTACCAAAATAGTTTATCGGAGATTGTCCAATGCTTTTGAAATAAAGCGGGTTATCAGAGACTGTCAACTGTTTTTGAATAAAACAGTTTTATCGGAGATTGTCCATTGTTTTTTAATAAAATGGTTGTCGGAGACTGTCCACTGTTTTTTAATAAAACAATATATACCTGATCATTCAATGACTTTAAAATAAAGCTGCTTATCGAGGTCAGCTCAATGGATTTGATTTATAAAACAAAAAGCTTTTGTTTTAGATAAAGGGTCATTGGGTGAACACCAATGACAAGTGGTTTTTCACACTTGGCATATGCAGGTATGAGGGAGTTAGTGAGGACTCAAGATTTGAGTCATGAGGGGCATACTGCATTCATGACATTTAGACATTCAGGTACAGCAGAGTATAGGTACTTGAATACGTGTGTTTGTATGTATTGCCATTGGATGTTACACTTAGGTGGGGAATAATCTCAAGTAGAGATATATTCACTGGGTTTGCTCACCCCGCGTGGGACTACCTCAGCACACACGCAGAAGACTACACCCTCTGAGCCATGTGTACAAAGAAGGCCGGGGCTGCACCTTAAGAAGTATTTTTGTAAAATATATTAGAACAATCTAGTTTTAATATATTTTGGCATGTAAAAGAGTTGTACATCAAACTCTTGTAAAATATTATAAGATTTTTGTATATTTGTTAGAAAAATATACAGAAAGGCGACCACGAATATTCTGTAGGTTGACAAATTGTTAACCAAACCCCAGGATTTTGGAGTGTCACACCATGGTATCTGAGTATACAAACCCCCGAGTTTTGGGGTGTCATATTATCTACAAAAAAATAATTTTTATCTTATCTACTCAAATTTGTTTAAAAAAAAATCTATTTATATTAATATTTGTATAACATTCTAAACATTTTAAGAAAATAGAAATAAAATTATTATGATAAATAATTTATTTATTAAGTTATTTTTGAAAATGATTAAAAAGAGTTATATTTGAAAAAATAAAATACTATGAGAAAAAAAAAATCATCCTCGTTATAAATTTTAAATTTATATATTATTTAAAAAAAAATTTTATCTAAAATTTGAGAAAATTAATTTTGAAATAAAAAATAGTTATCTTATCTTACTAAAAAAATATTTTTTTAAATCATTTTTAAAATTTTATCTAATTTTTAAATAAAAATTAAAAACATGCATGACAGTGATTAATTTGGAAGGGTAAATAATGACATTGGATGATAGATAAAAAACGATTTACTTTTTATTTTTTTTAATAATGTAGGAGTTAGTTTGAACATTTTAAAGTGTATGGGATAAATATTAAAAAGTGTGAAAATGAAGGGGGCTGAGAATGCATTATTCGTTTTTGAAACAAAAAGTCGGTTTAGAACAACTCCAACCATTCCTCATTTTTTATTTAATCTCCATATTTGGAGATTTGCACCCAAAAAATGCACTCCATTCATCCAACATTTCTATCTTCATATTTGGAGATGTGAATAGTAACTACTATTCACTTATTAATTTTATATTATACAAATATTCTCTCATATGTTTTTCTTATAATAATAAAATAATTATTTTAATAATATTCAGATAAATATGTTTTATCTGTTAAGATATATTTATTTTTATTATTTATTATTTTATTAATTTTGAATTATTTTCCATATACAATATAGTAAAATGATTTTAATATATTTTTTTGTAGTATTAATTTATAATTATTTCTTAAACTAAATAAATTTAAATAATTTAAATTTTTTATTAAAATTATTTTTTGATAGTGATAGAATAATTTTTATTTATATTGTAAATAATAATCCATTAAGATTTTAATTAATTAATTCAATAATTTCTTAAAAATAAAAATATAACTTCAAATTGAAAAAATAAATATAGATTAATGTCACATAATGTTTCAGACATCATTTACTTGGAACTAATACATTGAGCCACAAGAAATATCATATACCTTTCCCATAAATGCTCAATTAATGCATTACGAAATGCATAATGAACTTCTTTATCTTTAATTTGTTTATGACAAGAAATGAACTTTTGAAATTGTTCTGCTTTATTTACTATCATATTTCAAGGTGATGCATTCGAGTATAAGTATTTCAAGGTGAAAAAAATAGAGATTATTGAAAAAATGACTCGTGAATCCCAAGCAAATGGGTCAAGTGGTCATAATGATGGTAATCTTGGGTGAATTTTAATTTAATACGATGATTAAAATTATGTGGTATAATATGTTCATCAGATAGTTTTTATATCAGAAGTTTTATCATTTGCTAATGTAATTTTATTATATAGCTTTCATTAATATTATTTTATTTTCTAATGTAATATGATGCACTATAATATAATATTTATTAGTTTAATTTCATTTTAGGTTTTTAATATATTTTTATTTGTAAGAATTATTTATTTGAATATAATTTCATGTATTTATGTTTAAATAAAAATAAAAATATTTCATATATCATATTTTTAAACTATTCTAATTTGATAAAATAAAGATTTGAAGAATTAATAGTAATTTGGAGTTAAAATGGAGATTATTGGTTGAAGTTAGAAATCTAAAAAATGGGGCCCATCATCTCCAAATATGGAGAAGATGCCAATTTGGAGTTGGAAGTAGGGATGCTAACGAGGCGGGTTCGGGACAAGTCGCCTTAATCCCAACCCCATCCCAATACTATACGGAATTTCCCATACCCGAAATAACCTGTCATAAGAGAGGGGTGGGGCAAGACAACAAATTTTTTTTGTAATCCCATACTTGTCTCGACCCGTCCTGAACAGCGTCATCATAGAGGCAGACACAAAGCACCACGACCACCTCCCCCTTCTACACTACCTCACTTAGGAAAACTCATCACAATCTAAGATTCAAACAACAATCCCTAAATTTCAAAAGCCCTATCTAAGAAAATCAAAACCTTATATTTCAAAAACCTAATCTCATAAAATTGAAACTCTAAATTTCAAACAACTAATCTTAGAAAATTGAAACCATGGCTTCCCATCAAATAAATAAGTGTAAATAGGTTTTATGGGGACTGGGATTTAGGGGCTTACATATGCTTTAAGGGAGGTGCCTTTGCCCAAACAGAGTCTCCACCTTGGATTCCTTAATCCTTCCATCAATAGATCGATCAAAGGAAAAAGCAAAATAGAAGAAATTAATTTGAAATATCTTCGTTATTTGCCCATAGATTGAGCAAGAATCACCACGGGAGAGATTTAGAGAGAAGATTTGTTAAAAAATGGCAACCTCGGGGAGAAAAAGAAGGTATTGTACCAAGGTCAATAACCTCGCTCAATTCGCTATTGAAGAACACAACAAGGAGGGGGTAGTGGCTGGACTAAAAAACCTAGAGTTGTAACACTAGAGGCAGTGATGAAGCGATTGTGTAGTCTTGTTTTAGTGTTCATCGTTGTGGAAAAGGCTGGAGGCTTCATGTGCAAATCACATGAAGAAGACCTACATATTACATACTATGGTAAACGGGGCAAGGAGGGTTGGGAGGAAAATTTCCCAAATCCGTCCCAAATCCGACTCGAGTATTACAAAATTTCCCAAACCCGTGTAAACCTCGAATAAGGTCTACCCATACTTGTCCCATTAAGGGAGGGCCGAGGCGGGCTACCCGATAAGCCCATCCCATTGCCATCTCTAGTTGGAAATGGAGATTTATGGTTGGACTTGCTCTTACTTATAATCTTGTTTATATAATTCTTCCAAACCAAACCTTGCAAAACTTATAAAAACTCAAGAATATCAATATCTTTTTTTATTTTTCACTCATAAAGTAAATAAATATTTTTATGGTAATTAATAATAATAATAATAATATAATATAATAATAATAAGAATTGTTTTGATTCTCATTAACATAAATTTTAGCCTTTTAAAAATTAGAAAAATTTGTGTTTATGGTAATTAACTTTGAAATAATAGAAAAGTGGGTTTGAAGATTTTATAATACAGGGTTTAAGCCATACCCAAAAATATAATTGTTGTTCTCAGTATATCCCAAGGATCAAAATATCGGTAAACACGGATATATCGGTAATTGAATTCACGAAATATCTAAATATCGTAAAATATCGGTGGATATTTTTACAAAATATCTAGATAAAATTTTTCATATATTTTAATTATGATTATGAGAAATGATTCATATCTTAATTAAGCAAAAGACGATCAAAATCAAATGGATTAGTAATTATTAAATTAAATATGCTATATTTAATATATTATTAAGATATTATTATGTTAAAGAGATATTATTTATTTGTTTTTGTTATTATTATAAATATTATAGATAATGAGGAGATTCAAAATATTATATATTATAATTTTAAATTTTTAATGATATTATTTTATTTATTTTCCTTTTCAAATTAATACTTGATTTAAAATACTATAAGTTATAATGTAAAATAAAAATAAAAATAAAATAAAATATTATAGTATGGATTATGAACAACAACAATAAGATAATATAAAAAAAGTTTGCACTATATATAATAAGAGTAATCAATGGCTTAGTGGTTGGAGGGTGTCACTTCCGCATTTTGGATGTGTTCAAACCTTCGTGGCTAAATTCTTTATATTTTTCGAGCTTTAGAAATTTCTGAAAATACTCCATTTTTCGACTTAAAAAATCTGCATTTCGGGAAAATATCGGAAAATTTTAAGTGATTTTTCCCGATTTTTTCCTGATTTTTTTTTTCTTTCAATTTTTTCTAGTGCAAATTTTTTCGAAGCCGCCAGAAAATCGATTTTTCAGCGATAAATCGGCCGAAAATTTTGGGTGGGTTCAAAACCCTTCAGAAGCAATTTTTTTTATATTTTTTGAGCCAAGGAAAAAACAGGGAAATTTCAGAAAAATATCGGATTGACTTAAAATTGAAATTTCAGAAATATCTAAAATCGCCATTTTTCCCGATTTTCCTCGATTTTTTTTTTCTTCGATTTTTCTAGTGCAAATTTTTCGAAGTCGCTTAAAATCACTTTTTCAAGAAGATAAACGTCAAAACTGATTTTTGTTCCCTGGTATATCCTACCGACCTATGGAATTTTTTTTTTAAAATAAGCAATTATCCCAAGATATCCTTCCATCGAAGACACCATTTGATTTCACTGTAGCGAAGCAAGGTTCCTCCCGTCGGCCCGTCTAAAGCATCTTCAGGTAAGTTATGAACGATGATGAGTATTTTTCAAAACCCTAACATTTTCTTCCTCATTAGAACACGCACTTCAATATTTTTGTGAATAGAAAGCTTCCTCTTGTCGATCCCTTTATTTTCCAAAACCCTAACATCTTCTTCTTCATCATTAGAACAACCACTTCAAAAATTTTTTAGGAAGAAAGCTTCCTCCTATTGATCCATTTTTTGATGGGAAGAAAGCTTGCTTATGTCGATCCCTTTTTTGTTCTTTCCTCTACGAAGTGGCTATCAACAAATATTGTAAGGAAAAGTTTTTTTATTTTTGTTTCACTTTGTATTGATATGATATTTTGAGTTTTGATGTATGTGGTGTTTCATATAAACCGAAATGGTGGAGACGAAATTGATACTTTTCTTATGTTGTAGTATAGTGTGTAATGGAAATGAGTGTTGGCCTCAAATATGATGTAATACCATAACATATGGTACACTAGATGAGCATTTGTGTTTTCACAATTGGTACTACCATAACACACCGGGGATACTACTCGGTACTACAATAACAAATAATTGGTCAAAATCCCCATACAAATATGTATAATAGCTGTTATTCTAGTTTTTATATTTGTTATGAGTCAGGGCATTGTTTAAACTGAGGTCGCTTTATCGGAATAATGACATTGAAGAAATATCCTTTATTGCTATGTAATTCCTTGCATATTCTTCATCCTATTTGACACCTTTTAAATAATTAGTATTTAACTTATTCTAAACTTTAAACCACTTATTGTTTTACAAAAATCCTTATACCTTGTGTTGTCTAAGACTTGAATAACAATTCCATGAGCATTTATTAGTTGAACTTGTTATTAGTTAACCTATTATGTATGATTAACCATTATTACTTAATCTTTCAGGAATCTAAAATGACAACCTCTATTTGTCTTTGTCGGTAAAAACAGAGCTTTCGAATTTATAGTCCAATGTCTATGAAGGGTGCTATTCTATAGCAGTAAAGCATAAAGCCTTATATTTATAAAGATGAAACAATGCAACCATGGGTGCTATATACATCAAGATGGACGTGGTACATCTAACTCTAAGATATGGACATGAAGACAACCAATATATGCAAAATACTTCAAGTGCATTGTTGGTGTAACTCATTTATCAATATTGTTAATTATTGGATAATATAAATTGTAAACTTCACTAATAAAGAAATACATTTGTAACAATTGAACAAGTCACCATTGTGAATAGAAGGGAACATTTATTATAATATGTACTTTATATGATTTATTATTCCTTTTTTTTTTATTGCAATAAGTGCTTTGTACATTTTTCTTTCCATTGTTGTGTTGTTCCATAGAAATCCAACTTGTGAAGATTTATTTCATAATTTTTACTTATGTTTTGTGTATCATTTGTCATTTATGGTCAAATTTAGTCTACGATTGAAGAAAGTTGAAGTTAGATGAAATTAAGTCATAATGTACTTGAACATCGATCCTAATTTCATGAAATATTTGAAGTACTACAAAAATATATTAAGGTACTACCAGTACTACCATAACATACTATAGGTACTGCCATAACATATTATTTCAGTTTTTGGCTTTCTTCTTTGTATTCAAATTCATGGCTGACTAACAAGAAGAGTCGAAAGAATTTTCTTATGGTCAGATAACAAAAAACTAGTCGATCGAGGGTATTAATATTTTATTTAGATGTGGGTATGCTATACTACATAGTGAATAATTATTTGTATGGTTGAATAGAACCATCATTGGTTTATCACCATTTTTTCGAAGGGAAGGGATTCTGGAGGAATGTGTAGTGTTTATTACAAACAATTTCTTTATAGGAAAAGTAGGTTTGTATATACTCATAGGAAAGTTATTGAACATAAGTGATGAAGAAATGGTTCTAGGGTTGTTAGTACACCCTAGGAAAAAATAATTGGACTTTGGTGAAAAAGTCAAATCCTAAGTTATCTCTCATTAAAGTCTTCCACATCAGTTGTCATTTTCTTCTTCTTCTTTCAATTGGATTCACATACCAACTTGACAGAGAGAAGACCTCCGACCAATCCTAAAAAATAATTGACCTTTGGTGAAAAAGTCAAACCAAAAAAAAAACCCTAAGTTATCCCTTATTAACGTCTTCCACATCAGTCATCCTCTTCTTCTTTTTATTATTCTTCTTTCTCTTTCAACCGAATTCACATACCAACTTGATGGAGAGAAGACCTGTGACCAATCCTCTTACCGCCTACTAGTCCTCCATCCTTCTTTCATCGCTTCTTCCTCCCTCATTGGTAACTACGATTTTTTGGGTATTCTTTGGATTTTGTCCCTATTCGATCACATCCTCCTATCTTGTATTTCTTCTTAGTTGATAAGCACTCTTATTTACTCTCTATCTGAATTTTTTTTTTTCATTTGAAGATGTGACACCCCAAATCCAAGGGAGTCTCGTTGACAACCCGTCAGCCCGCGGAATATTCGTGGATGTCGGGTAACCCGACACCACTCACGAAAATCGGGCAGAGTCTCCTTTGTACGGGGAGCTCTACCACAAGTACAATCTGTCCCAACATTTTACAACGACCATACTGGGTCCACGTGCGAGTAAAAATGGTCACTTGGGCTCATGCATCAATACTCACAAAATATATATCAACTATATAACAATAGTTTAAGAGTTATTTCATTACTCTTAACCAAAACATATATCAAAATTTAGAGTTTTAATACATGTTATACACAATGAATACCAAAGTCACAATCCGGTTTTCTTCTAAAACGCGGCCTCTAGTGAGCGTCCTCCCGCACACCCCGTAATCTAAAATAATGATCCGACAGTAAGTGAGCAATGCCCAGTAGTGATAATCTCCTACATGGGTTACTCCCCACCTAAGTGCACATGTCATGGCAACCAAACATACTCAAGCAAATACATGATCCAACTTGAATGTCTACATGCCCAATCCTAAGTCTCGAGTCCTCACCGACTCCCTCACACATGCCTAAGCCAAATGTGAGAAAAATACAGTTTTCAAAACAAAAGGTTTTTGTTCTCGAAAACTTACTACCGAGTTTCGACAAATATATTGGACAACCCTCCGAGGTGAATTGTCGGGGTAATTCCTCCTAAAATGGGCCATGGGTCCGCCTCCAGATGAACCTGGTTGACAACTCTCTAAGGCAATTCTTTGGAAAATCTTCCTTGAAATACCTTTCACAACCATTTTCACTTTTCTTTCATTTTCGTGTCATGCACTCACACCTATCGTTCTAGGGTGCCTCGGTGCATATGGAATGCATTATGCCATTTCCAAACAATTAATGTTAATATATTTTACATGTATATATTAAAAAAAAATGAATTCACATAATTTATGTTATTCAATTCACAATCAATAACACCAAAATTAGCTCACATAGGCTAATAACAATCCAAGCAATTCATTTTGAATCACCTAACAACACAAAAATCACACAACATATCACGTGAACAGTAGAACCCTGTGGTCTACTATCTCACGCCACAATAAGTAGGGATTTCTTCACCTACCAAAGATATCGAGATCGAAACACGCTATTCAGGCCTCAACAAATCCCCATCCATTAAAATGGCTCTTAGCCCAAGAATAAACCAACTAGAAAAAGATCCCTACCTCTTGGAGTTGTCAGAACTCCACAAAATCGGAGCCCACTTGTAGCCCTTGTCGTGTAGAACAACTTGTTTACTCGCCGAGAACCGACGGTCCGAAGCCGAAATCTAGAGAGGAAGTCACTCTTCTCTCTAAAATCAAATCTCCTCCACGCATGCTTACTAAACTGGTGAAGAAGAAGACTATTCTTCTTTTGTCTTATTCACTTATTCTTTTTACTTAATTCTCATTATGTCCTTTAGCTTGATTTTGGACACATGGCTTAATCTAGCTCATTCATCTCCTATCCTCTCTAATCATGCAAATATGTGTCATACGTGGTATATGTAGTAGGTGACTTTTGTCACATCACATGTTCCTACAAGTCGTCACATCTGCATTTCTCGGCAATCCTAAGTAGTTCAAAACGGAAATTCCGATTGTCTCGAATTCAAACGAAATTAATTTTTGGTAGCTAGATTTCGCAAGATGATCCAATCCGTGAAGTCTCGTTTCTTTCATCCGAGATCTAGAAAAATTTCGGATTTTGACAGAAATTACTATTTTACCATTTTTCAGAAAATTTAATTTTCTGGGTTTTACATTATCCCCTTCCTTAAAAAGAATTTCGTCCCGAAATTCTAGACAATCACAACGAATCACAGGCATATAACGTGCACATGCCATGCATGTAAACTAGTCATTTAAATACATAAACGACTAAAACCACATACCTTCATCCCTAAACAAGAAGGGATAGTCTGACGTCCCCGCCTCCCGCTGACTCCTCCACCCACCTGCCGCCATAGCACCCTTGTTAAATTCTCACGGCCCATGCGTCTGAAAACCCGATCCCTAAGCATTCATAATGGGCCACCGGTCCCTCCTCGAAGGTCCCCATCCGCACATCAATCTCTCCCAATCCACCATACGAGCCGGACTCGAGTGTACCGAAAGCATGGAGACGCAGCTACCGCGACACCGGCACTGCCAAGCAGAAGCCAAACCCAGACGCTATGCCTAAATTTCCTGAGTATCTCGCGACCCAATGAACCTCGACGAGCATGCATCGCGCCCGAACTTGACTACTCCTCTCTTAGGCATCACCTTCAAGAAGACGGATCTCCAACCGAACTCTATGGTTGAAATCGCACGCATAGCTCTTCCGCTTCCGCCTCAGTCGAGAAGACTGGTTTATCAAGCTCACCTTCTGAGGGTGTCTTTAATCGCATCGTGACCAGTGATGAAGCTCTCTCCCACCTTGGTCCAACATACTCCAGATCTCGCATGGCCTCCCATACAATGCCTCATATGGTACATCCGTATACTCGCATGATAACCTAAGCACGTAGCGACTCCATTGCGCGGCAAGTGCCTTCCCAACCACCCTTATGATCCAGACGCATGCTCAAAGATGTCCCTCTTAACACCTATATGGTCCTCTCCTGACCGACCATATGTCCGTAGGTGGAAAGCTGTACTCGTCAATACAGGTTCCATAAATTCTTTAAACTCTTCCAAAGGTCAGAACCCTGGCCCTATCCCACACACCATGGATACCGTACTCCATGTAGCCTGACTATCTCTCGAATGTACAAACCGCGTAATCTCTATCGTGAAGCATCATCCGCACGGCTAGAAGATGCCTACTTGAGCCGTCCATCATCACCCATACCGATCATGTCCTTGCGGTGTTCGTGGAGCTGGGTCACAAATCCATCGCGACGCGCTCCAACTTCCACTCAGCCCAATTTAACTACCGATGTACCTCGCTTCGTGCTCAGCCTTAACCTCGTCGACACGCGAGACATCGCCGAACAAAGTCCCCTACGTGTCTCTTCATCCCCGCCCGCATTACCGACGACGGCGATCCCGTACATCCGCAGATGCCAATTGACGCATCGAAAAATCGAGATGTTGAAACCCTCGAGGATCTCCTCTCTCAAATCGGTCAACTGGGGAACCACTATTTCTATCCTCTAAGCAATCAAGACTACCATCTGCGTGGACCGTCCAACCCTCGTCACTTCTGTACCCGATCAGATCCCGATCCCCGATGGATACCATTCGTCCCTCGGGACTCAATCACTCTACCAACAGACTGCAGCACTAAACTCCCTAACGTACCCTAAGCCTGCTCGCTGTATTGTAGCCTAAACTATCCCATAGTCTCGAGCATCCGCCACTCCCGGGAAGCTATACTAGCCAATGCTCCCCGTGACTTCCGACTTAGTGCATCAGCCCCCACATTTTCCTTACTAAGGTGGTAATCCAAAGTGAAGTCATAATCCTCTAGGAACTCCATCCATTTGCGTTGCCTCATATTGAGGTCCCGTTGCATGAAAATATACTTCAGACTTTTGTGGTCTGAATACATCTCAAACTGCTCGCCATATAAATAGTGGCGCCAAATCTTCAAGGCGAAGACTACGGCCGCCAACTCCATGTCGTGTGTGGGTTAATTCTGTTCATGATTCTTCAACTGACGTGAACCATAAGCTACTACTCCTCCCTGGATCGCATCAAACACATCCTGGCCCGGCCCTCGAGGCATCACAACACAATCAGGTACCCCTATCCCCCCGGTCCGGACTATCAAGATAGGGAGCCAAAGTAACTTCTCTTCAACTCATGGAATGCCTCCTATTTTATCATCCTTAATCAAACCCGACTTTCAGTGGTCAATCTCACATAAAGCGCTTACTGTAGAGATGGGCAGAGAGAAACCCAATGAATCTCCCAGAATTGCATCAATCCCAAGAAATCAAGCAGATTCAAAGACCCACTTCGGCCTCCCAACTCATCACGCCGACCACTTCCCCTAGGTCCATCGACACGCTCGATGTCAGACACCACGTGTCCCAAAATCTCATACCTCAATAAGCCAAACTCGCACTTATCGAACTCGCATATAGCTGATGATCTCTCAAGAATCAGAAACAATACTCAAGGACTGCCCTCTCTAACTGGGAATAGATCAAAATGTCATCCATGAAGACCACGATAAACCGGATCCATAAATAAATGGAATAATTCTATGCATGAGGTCCTAGAATGCTATTGGCGTATTCCTCCGCTAATCCAAAGGGCATCATCAGAACTAAAAGTGCCCATAACGCGCCCGAACGCCGCTCTTATCTCGTCTCCCTAACCTCAGCCGATGGTGTAATCTGCCATGTAAGGTCTATCTGAAATAGACTCGCGCCCTCTTGCATCAGTCAAACAAGTCATCAATCCGACAATGGGTACGATTCTGATCGTAACCTTGTTCAACTATCTCAGAATAATGCACAACATGGTTCTATCCTTCTTCTTCGCAAATAGAACCTGAGTGCCTATGGTGAAGTGCTCATCTAATGAACCCGTCCAAAGAGCTCTCGTAGCTAGGACTCTGAAGTTCCTAACTCAATCAGCCATCCTATGCGGAGTCATAGAGATGGGCGAAGTACCAGGGTGTAACTTGATACCGAAGTCTACAACCCTCTACGGAGGCAATCCTGGTAGCTCATCTAGAAAAACATCCTCATACTCGCAAACTACTCGAGGTAGATCTAAGTCCGGTCTCACCTCGTCCTCTAAGGTAAGGCTTGCTAGCCAACTCGCAACTGTCCCCGACACTGGACTCGTGATCGTAAGACCTAAGAAATTCCAATTTCGGAAAATGGCAAAATCGTAATTTCTGCATAAAATTGTAATTTCGCTTAAAAACTAAATTTATTCTATGGTTCTCGATGAAAATGGATTTCACCGTTGGACCTTCTCACGAAATCTAGCTAGCAGAAATTCGTGAGAATTCGGAAACAATGAGTTGGCACGCTTCGAGGCATCATGTCGGGTGTCAGAAAAACATTTATGCAAACTAAAATCACATATAACACGTGAATCATGTGCCATAAGTGGCATGAGAGAAATGATGGAAAATGATGGCTTAGTGCCGAATGCTAAACTGGAAAAGAATGACAAAATGGTCATTTTTTGAATTGTTTAAGTTAGAAAAAGACAAAACATAAATAGTGTTGTCTCCTACATTGAAAAAGGGAAAACAAAAATGTGGGATAAGGGAAAAGAGGCAAAAGCTTTGAAATCGTGATTTTTAGAGAGAGACCGACTTCTCTCAAATACTAGGCCATCCACCGCCGATACGGACAAGACGGAGTCGCTTCACGAGGAGAGGGGCTTTGTGGGCATCGGATTAGGGTTTCTAAACTCCGAGAGGTGTGGGTTTCTCCCTTTACTGGGTTTACACTTTGCCAAGTGTTTTTCAATGTTTCGTTGGTTCGAGGCCTGAACGACGCTTGATCGGGTCCCAAAACTTGGGATAATTATTGGAAATTTTGAAACCCATTTGTGCCGGGCCCACACCGCCACGCAGCTGTCGGGTTGATTAATTGTGTAAATTTGTGAAATAAATCATGTCTTGATTGGAATGGGGTCGAAATGGTTATGAAATTCGAAGTTCACAAAGTAAACTGGATGATTGGGGATTTTCTCCTAGAATAGTAATCGAGGGTTTCTACTATTCTCGAATAGAGTTCACAAAATAAATTTTGTGAATTAATGTGTTTGGTCGTAATTCAAGAATTGCTCGTGTTTGATCATTGAATTTTACGCGGAGCTAATTTTGATGTGATGAAATGAGAAATTACATAAATATGATCAGGTGATTTAATTTTTATGTGAATATATGCATGTTTATATATTTGCATGTGTTATAGACTCAATGAAAATTGGCATCATGCATTCCATATGCACCGGGACATCCTAGACGTGGGAGTGAGCCATGAGATGAGCTCCAGAGAAAAGGTTTCTGAGGGTCAGTTTCCAAAACTAAAAATGATCTGAGGGTAGTCCATACTAAAAATATCAATCGTTGAGACGACCCAATTGATATACATCTAGGGTAGCCCATAACACATCAATCGTCGAGACGCCCAATTGATATATATATATACATCGGAGGGTTGTCCACATATAAATATAATACTTCATACGAGGTTTAAGTGAGTGTGAGGGAGTTCATGAGACTCTAGTAATTAGATGATCATTAGACATTCAAGTAGGATCATGCATTTGCTTGAATGTGTGTTTATTTTGGAGCATTGTAATGCACTTTGGGGTGAGAGTAGCCCACTTGCAGGATTCCACCATCGAGCATTAGCTCACTGGGTCGAGGGAATATATTTTCGTGCATGAGCGCACGAGGAGACAAATTTCATTCAGAGGCTGAGTTTAGAAGAAAAGTCTATCAGGGCTTTGAGTTATGATGTATTACATGTATTAGAATTTCTAATTTTAATATATATGTGTTGTATAAAAGAGAATTGATTTCACCTTTGAAACTATCGATATAGTCATGTATCATGACGTAGTATTATATCAGCCCAAGTGGGTCGTTACCCATGTTGTGATTTATATTGACCGCTTCGGGACAGGTTTCATACGCGCTGTATTTGCAGAGCTCCCCGCATAAAGCGAGACTCGCCCGACTGGCGGCGCCGGGTGTTCCTGACATCCACTTGTATTCAGCAGCAACGGTACCAACGGACCCCCGAAACGGGCTCCGCACACGACAATCGCCCGGGGCAAAATATCATGCCGGTCCCCTAAATACAACACAAGTACCGCTCCGCGTAGAAGTAACCCCCATAATGCCAATCGGCAATCTACTTGTGTTGTTAGCCAATCCATCCGCCAGGATGACGTCGAACTTTGACATGTCCACGACCCTCAGTCCACCGTGCAGAACTCAGATCCTAACTCAACCATGACATATCATCCCTATCCTGCCCTAACCTTGGGAGAACTCACATACAAGGGCCTCCCAATCTCAACCTCTAAGCCTAACTCTATCACAACTGATGTAGCAATGAATGAATGCGAAGCACTATAATCAAATAACACTCGCCCATAAAGATAAAGAAAAACGTATTCAGATAACTGGGCCGATCCGGTCGACTCACCCTGGGCGGTGATGGAGTAGACATCGTCCCCCGCCCAGGCCTCGCCTCCGCCTCGCCCATAACCCGGCCTCCGGCCTCCGCTTCTCGTGTGAGGTGCCCGTGCATCTCCCCCCAACCGAAACCGCTCCTAACCCATACTAGGCGAGGAACATACCCAGATCCTCTCCCGTCCCACCGCGACCAGGACCGCGCTTTCGAAACCCCGATCCTCGTCTCGGGGCAATCCCTCCTCATAAGTCCGGGCTGTTGGCAATGGTAACACACCATCTGCCAAGTCGGACTGGCAACCCTGATCTGTCCCTGGCCCGGATGGTCGCGGCCTTGGAACCCGCATGAACTAGAAGCCTTGGGCTTCTCCCCCGAACTAGAAGAAGACCGACTCTCCTTCCTCTTGCCACTAACACCCGCATCCCGAGTGCTCCGAGCATTCTTGATCTCTCTTTCTATGGTCATGACGGTCCCAACCATAGAGTCCATGTCTTGTAGGTGAAGGCCTACAATCCTACCCCGAATGGATAACTTTAGCCCATTCTTGAATCTCCTGACCTTGGCCATGTCCGTGGCCACATAGTCATTAGCAAAACGGGCTACCTCTATGAATCTAGTCACATACTCCAATACGGTCATAGTCCCCTGCTTCAGTTCTAGGAACTCCTGAGCCTTCTCATGTCGAGAAGTATCCGGAAAATACTTGCCCATGAAAAGATCATGGAACTCTACCCAAGTCATCAGCTTTCTAGATTCTGAGGGTTCGCCTGGCCCACCACAAGTGGCCTCAATTCTAGTTGGAATGCGCCTAACTGGATCCTCGGTCGTGCTCCGGGAGTAATCCATAGCCTCCAACACCTTCTCGACCTGCATGAACCAATGGTCTGCCACCATCAGATCTCCTCCCCCTGTGAATATCGAATGATGATGTGCCTTGAACCTCTGGAGGTTACTAGGACCTCCCTAGCTACCTGCTGCACTAGCTTATGCAATAGCAGCAGCCGCAATCCCTACAGCCTCAGCAAAGGCCTGCTGGTCAAATACTAGTAGTGCTTGGCTAGCACCTTGTGGACGACCACTACTTCCTCTCCCGCGACTAGCCATCTACACATGTCAAATGGCAAGTTAAGTTTTAATGTAGTATCTCTAAGGTGTAAGCACAACCTCGAAACACTATTCACATACCGAAAAATTTCTATACGTTAAATCATACGCAACAAAAATTTTATTTTATTATTATTATTATTATTATTATTATTTTTTATTTTTTTTGAAAACCCATGAATTGTGGCTCATGAACAAAGGTTCATGAACAATGATCCAAACAAGGACTTTAATAGTGCATTGAGTCAAAACCTGGTCGAGCGTTACAAAGGCACACACCCATGGCCTAGGTCAGAAAGCAATGTGCCGCATAGCGCCCGTGTCGCAAGACACACTCGGGGTCAGTGTTGCAGTCGTGTCGTGAGGTCTCCTGCACCGGCTATTAAACTTTGTATCGTTAACATAGGCCCTTGCCGCGCGGTTGTGTCGCCGAATCGCCGCGAATAGCGGCTCAAGGCGGCGTCGCGCAGGCGCGCCAAGTACGCCAGACACGCCCATGGCGGGGACACAAAGGACACCCCCAGCCACGATACAAACCATTGTATCGCGACTCACCCCATGGCCGTTACAGCGCGGCGCGGCGCGGGCCACCTCTCTCGCGGCAGGTCGCCGCAGGTCGCGGGCCCTACCACCGTGGCCACGTCCGCGGTCGCAAGGCCCCGGGCCGTATCGGCCCCCACGCACGCCGCAAGGTCGTCACATACAACGATTAGATCGTGACTAGATCGAAATGGGCAGCCCATCCGTAGCCTACTATGGCAAGACCACAAAAAAAAACATTTCTCAAGTCCTTAGGACCACTATATATATATATATATATATATATATATATATATATATATATATATATTTCATGTCTTCAGTAGAACCAAATAAATTCATTAAAATTTATTTTATTTATTTTTTTCCAGTTTTACACACTGTAAAACCTTAGAAAACATTTCTTCTCATCAATTTTGTTTTCATTTAATTCTGGACTATTTTGCCCAAAATTTCTCAACCTCCTAAGGTTTTATTTTCTCAACCCTAGTGTTCAACATTTTTCCTATATGCTATTCACCAAGCATACAATTCACACAATACATAACACACAATCCAATCACACATCACATTTAATTCATCAAATGCACAAAGGATGCATGATCTAACTTGTTTCCCATCAAGTCCTAGGTAAAACCGATACCTAACCCATCGATACTGGGCCATGACTCTAATATCCAACATCGAGCCATACCAAGTCGTGATGCTCTGTCCCACGACCAGCGGCCTAAGCCCAAGTTCCCAAGCCCTGTATTCAAGATACCCAAGCCTCCGATACCAAGTCAGGACGTTTCCAAATCCCGGTGTCTCTGCCCACAACCCGCCAACCCGCTGACATTCTGGGATGCTCAAAACCCGACACCACTCACAAAAATAGGGCAGAGTCTCCTTTGTACGGGGAGCTCTACCAAAAGTACAACCTGTCCCAACATTTTACAACGACCATACCGGGTCCACATGCGAGTAAAAATGGCCACTCGAGCCCATGCATCAATACTCACAAAATATATATATCAACTATATAACAATAGTTCAAGAGTTATTGCATTACTCTTAACCAAAACATATATAAAAATTTAGAGTTTTAATACATGTTACACAAAATGAATACCAAAGCCACAATTCGGCTTTCTTCTGTAATAAACACGGCCTCTGAGCCCGTCCTCCCGCACACCCCGCACCTCGAAATAATGATCCCCGACAGGTGAACAATGCCTCGCAGTGATAACCCTCCTACATGGGTTACTCCCCACCTAGGTGCACATGTCATGGTAACCAAACACACTCAAGCAAATACATGATCCTAATTGAATGTTTACATGCCCAATCCCATGTCTCGAGTCCAACTGAATTCCCTCACACACATGCCTACTTCAAATGTGAGGTGGGCGCCAAACAAAAGGTTTTTGTTCTTGAAAACTTACTATCGAGTTTTGATAAATATATTGGACAACCCTCCGAGGTGAATTAGGTAATTCCTCCAACAATCATGGGTCCGCCTCCGAGATGAAACCGCTGACAACTCTCCAAGTGCAATTCTTCTGAAATCATCCTCAAATTCCTTTCACAACCATTTTCACTTTTCTTTCTTTTTTGTGTCATGCACTCACACCTATCGTTCTAGGGTGCCTCGGTGCATATGAAATGCATTATGTCATTTCCAAACAATTCATGCTAATATATTTACATGTATATATTAAAAAAAATTAATTCACATAATTCATGTTATTCAATTCACAATCAGTAACACCAAAATTAGCTCACATGGGCTAATAACAATTAAAGCAATTCATTTTGAATCACCTAACAACACAAAAATCACACAACATATCACGTGAACAGTAGAACCCTAGGGTCGGCACTATTCATGGCCACACAAGTAGGGATTTCTTCACTCGGTTCAAAGATATTGAGACTGAAAACATGGCCATTCAGGCCTCAACAAATCCCCATCCATTAAAATGGCTCTTAGCCCAAGAATAAACCAAGTAGGAAAAGATCCCTACCTCTTGGAGTTGTCTAAGTCCACAAAATTGCGCCCACGCCAGAGTCTCTTGCCGCCAGAGAACAACTTTGCTTTTGTCTGCCGAGAACCGACAGTCCGAAAGCCGGGAAATCTAAAGAGAAGTTACTCTTTCTCTCTCTAAAATCTAAAATCTCCTCAACCCAGACGTTTTGCTAAATGGAAGAAGAAGACTATTTTCATTTATTCACTTATTCTTTACTTAATTCTCATTGTGTCCTTTAGCTTGATTTTTGACACATATTTAATCTATTTCATTCATCTCAATCATCTCTGAATCATGCAACATGTGTCACATGGGTAATGTAGTAGGTGACTTTGTCATATCACATGTCTCTCATGTCAGTCACACAACACCGTATTAATCTCGCCTCAAAAACGTGAAATTGACTGTCTCAGAATTCGATGAAATTCGACGTGGTAACTAGATTTCGCGAGACGATTCAAACGGTGAAGTATGTTTTGTCATCCGAGATCCAAAAAAATTTCGGATTTTGATCGAAATTACCATTTTACCTTTTTTCAGAAAATCAGGATTTTCTCAGGTTTTACATTCTCCCCTCCTTAAAAAGAATTTCATCCCGAAATTCTGTACAACCACAACAAATTACATGCATATGCAACGTGTACTATGCCATGCATGTAAACTAGTCATTTAAATATTAAATGGCTAAACCACGTACGTTCATCCTTAAACAAGAAGGGATACGTGGCCTGCATCGTGTCCTCGCGCTCCCACGTTGACTCCTCCACTCCATCACTGCCGCCGCATAGCACCCTCACTAACCTCACGGTTCAAGGTCACGAAACCGGGATCCCGGATATCCATACGCACACCGTCCCTCCCTGGCTATCCCATCCGCAGGAACTCTCAATCTCTCCCCATTCCATTACATGAGCTGGATCTGGAGTGTACCTCCGGAGCATGGAAACGTGAAATACCTCGTGGACACCTAGTATGTCAGCTGTAGCCAACCTATTTATATGCTTACCTCCTCGAGTATCTCGAAGGACCCAATGAAACCGACGAGGCTTACCGCGCTCCGAATCCTGACCACCTCTTAGCATCACCTTCAAGAAGACGCGGATCTTTAACCTCGAACCCTAAGGGTTGACGCCGCATATCAGTACATAGCTCTTCCGTCGGCTCAGCCGCGGAGAAGACGCCGCCGTGACGCTTCCACCTTCTCGGAGGTGTCTCTAATTAGATCGTGACTGCTGATTGGTGCCTCTCCCACCTCGGTCCAACATATCGGTGATTTGCATGGCCTCCCATACATGCCTCATATGGTGCTATCTGTATACTCGTTTGATAACTGTTGTTGTAGGCGACCCACTATGGAGTGCTCTTCCCAAATTTACTCCTTATGATCCAGACGCATACTCTGCAAAGATGTCCTCTAACACCCGTATGGTCCTCTCCACCATCCGTCCGGGTGGAGTCGTACTTATGGTCAGCCGTGTGCCCATAGTTTGAATGTCAATGAAGGGTGCTTTTTTATAAAGGTAGCTTATACAAAGCTTACAAGACTCACGATGAAGCAATACAAGTTTGGGTACTTTATCCACCGAGATGGAAAAGAACGGAAGTAGCTGCAACATCCTCTTCATTGAGTACAAAATATGGACATGAAGACAACCACTATTTGGAAGATATTACAAGTGCATTGCTGATATGTTTTGTTATTGGATCTCTAATAGCATTATTGTACCTAATTGCAATTTATTGTAATACATTTACAAACATCATTATTTATTGTATGCTAAGTGTTTTTCAATATTAGACAATAAAGTATTACATATGTAATTGTTAAACTAGCAGCTATTTTTGAAATAATGCATTAAAAGGGGAATTTTTAATGAAATGGACACACCTTGTGCAAAACCTTCATACAGAATGGGCTTTTCGGACGCACTATGGTCAAACGACGCATATGTCATAGTTTAGTAAACTCTTGCCATAGCATATTGAAACTACAACCGCAATATCTTGAATCTACTCTGTAATTTGCTCGATCTCTTCTGATAGGTAGAAAACTTCTAAACCCGACTCTACAAATTCAAGCCATTAAGGAGGTATAATCCATTTTTAGGTGCTTAATCAAAGTTAAGGTAGTATATCCTTCAACAAATATACAATTTGAAGCACACACCACACTAATGGATGTGTCACAACTCAATATGCTTATTCCTTTTATTGTTTTGCATGGCAAACACACACGTAAATGAGCTCATCCACTTAATGAGAGTTGTAAGTTTAAGACCTTTGCGAGGATGATTTGCAGGTAATCAACTCACTTTTGAAGTGTTGTCTCTCATGGATCAAGGTAAGGACATGATCATCCATTTATCTTTTCTTAAGGTTTTGTAGCTATTATCTTTATGCATCTAAATTGGTTTTAAGATAAATTATTTTCACATAAAGTCTTAGCTTACAATTGGTATCAAAGACAACCAATTTTAGATCATAAAACATAGTTTTGGATCTTGATTATTGCTTGATCTTATTGACAACAAAAAGATTAATATGTGTATATGAATGATGTGTTCACTTATGGATTAAGTGGTGGTGATCAACCCATCAGAGGATCATTAATATGTTTGATTATTTGATAAAAGGTTGATGAGTTTTCCACTAGCAGTTTAAACTTCTTTATCTTTCAACACTTTTATTTTACAAAATATGCATGTAACTTATTAATTATGCAATTGTAGTTCGGACTAACGAAAAAACTATGATTTATTATGTTTATGAATTATAATTCATCACAACAGAAGAATTATAATAATATATATTTGGAATTATGTGATTTAGACCAATGAAAGAAATATGATCTCTCATGTTTATGAAATTCATCCCAATGGAAGAATTATAATAATGTATATTCTTGAAATTATGTGGTTGTAGTTCAGACCAACGAAATTACAATGATCTCTTATGTTTATGATTAATGTGATTAATGTGATAACTAACTCTTTTTCTATTCTTAGATTCTTGTAAAGTGTAGTGTGTATTTTATGACAATAAATATTTTAAAATTTAAATACAAATTCATTTACAACAATGAATTCTATTGTTATTGTCGGTTACTTATCTAGTATTGAAGTGTTAAGTTTGACAAACTTTGAAAAATGGAATGACCAAATTAGAATTGTTCTTGGATGTATGGATTTAGCCTATGCCTTAGAGGCTGCACCTTTCAAAAGCTTACCTAAAGCAAAAAACTTTATATGAAAAGTGGAAATGCTCTAATCGCATGAGTTTGATGATTATAAAGAACTTAATCAATCATAAAATCTATGGAGCAATCCTGGGTTCGAATATAATGTATTTGGTTGTAAAGGAAAGAATTCAAAATAGAGTTGCCTCTCTTAAACATATTAAGAGCAAACTCATGTTGACAAAAGGTCTTCCTTTCGCTTTTTTGTAGTAAAATTATATTTGCACATGAGCTTGTTAGCAAGTTTTAGTTTAGGCCCGATTAAGTATATTGTATGGTCACATTGTAATGAATATAAAAATTCCTTGACTTCATTGATGATTCAATGTTGCTTTTGAACATTGAATCTTGCATTTAGAGTTATATATGTTTAAAGTTAGTGGGGATGATATGTGATGAATTAGGAGTAATATTATAAAAATCCAATAAAATTGTATACCATAAGGGTTCTAATATTCCTATTCTTGAATACTAGTCTTTATATGACCAGTTATTCCAATGGTTTGATACCAAGCGATTCAAAATGTTAAGGATTAAGGGATGTCAATTTGATAATGGTGACGTGTTATGTTTTGATATTGCAAATATGATCATATTGGCCAAATGGAGATTGTTAAGTTAATCCTATAATGTGTGGCCATATATGATAATGTTGTGTAAACCAGGCATCGAAGTTCTTGTGTGACTGTATTATGAATGAGAATTAGTATTTTTAAGAATCTGATTGTTACAACACAGCAACACCATCATCATGTCAGTTTAATAATAGCCACATAATATTATATGATTCTTGGAGAACTGACTGTAACTGTGTTAATTGTTTGCATTCATGATAGTAACCTCCATGTTTATTACTATTTGACATGATCAGGTATTCAATATTCAATGTACTTTCCATATAAATCTTTGATGCATGGGAGAAAGACGAAAAAAGTTTTCTTTTCCTTCACCTGCCAGATTAGGTCTGAAGTGCACTCTGTGATGCTTGTGATGCTTATATCTTGGTTGTTTTACTTATAACAACATCCACTAGTAGACTATCCATAATAGAGTTGTATGGTTGAGGACCTCTAGCTAAGGGTGAGTTTAAGGTAATCAACTCAGCCAAGAAAGTGTTATCTATCTCTGAATCAAAGTGGGTGATCATTTCTGTTTATCCTTTTTCTTAGATTTTCATTATGTTTATGTAGTGGTTTTTAGATAAATACTTTTACTTAAAGTTTGGCTTACATGGTTATCTATAGTTCACTTAATGTTGAATTTTTCAAGTCTATTTTCCCAATTTCTACTACTTCCTCTACGTCCTCGTTTGAGTCCTCTGTTCTTATCACCTCTTGGTTTCTCTTACCTCACATTATAGTTTCAGTCTTGTCCCGGGATGCTCCTCCATCGATGATTGCTCTATTGGTTCTTCACTAGAGTCTCATCAATTGGCCTCTCCTTGGAAACTACATTGCCCACATCTACTAGCTCTTGAATGTCCCATATCATCCTTGATGACTAACAACACTAACTTGCTCACTCACCACAAACACCCATCATATGATTATTCGCTCCGAGAGACCAATTCTTGACCAAATGAATATCATGCTAAGTCACCTTAATTAGGATTTTGCTAAGGCTTCATACTATTTCTCAATATCTTAAAGATCCCTCTTGGCTACCAACTATGTCTAAGGAATTTGATGCTCTTCTTTGGAATGGTACTAATTAGGATCTCATTTCTCCCCTTCCATCATAAGGCCCTGATTTGGGTGCAAGTGGGTGGTTCCGCTCAAAACACATGCTTGGGGGTGAGCACCATTGTTAGAAAGCCCGCCTTGTTACCAAAGGTTTTCACCAACGCTCGACTATCATGATACTTTCAGACCTATGGTTAAGTTTACTACTATGAGGGTGGTTCTTAGCCTTGTGTTGTAGGGTTTGCTTCCACCTGATGGGTTATAGCTCAATGCTTTTCTTCAGAAACTTTATGAAATGTCTACTGACAGGACGGAACCGGGATACCCTCCTAGGATTCCCAGGGTGGTCAGCTAGTGAGTCCATAGTCTGATCCCTAGGGAATATCGATGGAACCCCACTTTAAGAAAGAAAATAAGAAACACATACATAATATAATACCTGAAATATATAAGATCCTGACGACTCAAATCCTGGCAGGCCTACCTTACGTAGGTCATAACCTAAACAAAAACACTTAATAAAAAAGACTCATCACAGTTCAATATTAAGATACAAGAGCATTCTAAGAGTGTTTTGCGAATTTTAGGGTACAAATAGAAGTAATATAATCTAACTCAATAAGGGCAGGATAGATAGGGCGTCAAAATCTTCATGTTGTCGCCGAAGAGTGATGTAAGCTGAAGTCAGGGGTGAGGTCTCTCTGACACTTTAGACCTAGAGAAGCCAGTTTAAGCTTGATAAAGCGTGAGATAATAAATTTATTGAGTGACATCATTTATAAGGAAAATAAGGTTTTATTTTGAACATTCTCCATCTGAACCTCCACGTCCTTTACTCACTTTGCAAGGGTTCCACCTGTTTAAAATCATTTTCTCGAAAACCCCGAACTTATACGAGTCAACAATATGAAATTCATGTTCAAAGATTTAGCAAATTATTATTAGAAAGAATTATCCCACTTGTATTTATTCTATATGATAAAAATTTAGGATAAAATTATATCAACATATATCGTAAGAAAAATCATGAAATCTGATGACCATAAAGATTTAAATAGTTATGGCTTTATGAAACTAACAATGTACGGCGATACCCTTTTATCTAACGTGAAGGATGTGCGAGCCTCAAACCGTGGAAAATAATATATAGTTGGATAAGAGCTTAACCCTCTTATATGTATTAACTAATAGCATTGGATTGAGCTAACCTCACGGTAGTGAAATAATATATACTTAGTTGGATGAAACCAACCTCACGACAAGTGGCAAATCGATGTATAATAAACATTAGACGTCCGACCTCACGTGATGGAAATAATATATCTTAGTTGGATGGAAACCAAGCCTCCAAAATAAGTGGCAAATCATGTATAATAAACCGTCTGGTAATCCCAATCTCACGGCCGTGGAAATAATATGTAGATTGGATGGAAACCAACCTCACGACCAGTGGCAGTAATAGAGTGTAATATAAATGCGAATCAGAACCTCTGATTTATATGGGCACTCACTTATAACAACCAACAGCACCTGCATATACCTTTCCACGACGATGCATTATAATGGAACTATGAGTCTAAAATCTGTTTCTTAAATCAATAAATTTTCAAAGTGGTTTAAAACCTCAATCAATATCAAAATGTTTAAATACCACAAATTTACCCCGCCAGACTTGAATGAGTTTCCAATTATTTTAAAATGTTGACAAAATCCATGAAATGATAACTTTGTTTATATCAAAGCAATGCCCTGTTTATATAACCAACCATTCGATCCAAATAATGCCATATAAAATAATTTACCACCATTTTTATATCATAATAATGTGCCCCAAGCATTTAAAGCATATAAACCACTCACATACTACGGATGCTCAGATCTGCTCCTGCGGGATAGATCTCAATTGACGTGACCTTTGTAATATAATAAAATACCATTTGGCTAGTAACTAAGCTAAAGACATTGGGACACCCCCGAATGTCTTAGGATAATTTTATAACTATGAAACTATCTCCATTGGACTCGAGCAGAGATCGTTATCAGTGCCTAAAGACCGGTACCCCAAAAATTGGGGCTTTTTAGAGTATTTTGAGTGAACCCTCGATAAATCATAAAAATATCGTTTCACTAATCCATCTTCAATTTTGCTAATTTGACCCGGTGGTGCCCAATTTAGTCCAAACCTTTTGGTGGTAAATGACCCAAAAATGGAAAACTGGCAACAAGCGGCATCGAAATTTACAAACTTTATATCAGGAAAGCCCGAGACCAAGAATACAGTGCCCTTACCTTGGTCCCGAAAGTTCTTTGTGGTGGCGAAGAACTTCGATCAAACCGTCGGCCAAACTTGTTTTCGATTGTATCTTTAAAGCAGTGAAGAATCTGCGAAAAGGACCACGGGGAATGAGTTCAGAGGTCAATGGGGGAGGAGGTATGGGTCGGCCTAGAATGGCCTGAAAACATCAAAATCCGGCGACCTTGCGAAGTAGCGGCGAAACCGCGAAAGCGTTGTCGGCGATCCGAGCTTTGTCACGGTGGCGGTTGGTAGGCGTGAAATTTTTCGGAAGCGTGCCTTCTCAGCGGTCTCTCCTCCTTTGGTCGGCGCGTGTATCAAGGGGGTGGCCGGAAAGGCCTCCCACGACCAAAATCCGTTTGGCTGAACGAAGGGGGGAGGTGATGTTCGCAAACCTGATTAGGTCATAGGTTTTGAGGAATTTCTCTGAGGTTTTGGTGAATAAGTGTTTTGGGGCTAGGGTTCTATTTAGCATGCAAAGCTAGGTTTGCTTATATAGAGCCTAGAATTAAACTCGGGTAAAAGCTAGGGGCGGCTCTAGACACTATGAACTCGTATCGACGAAGCCTACGAAATGGTGTCTTAGTCAACCCAAAATTATCCATCCTTGAAAAAGTCAACTTGGTCAAACTTAGTCAAACTTGGTCAAATGTGTTAAAAAAAAACTTGTATTATTTGGTACGGGTCGTTACATTATATGTCATAACCTCTTGGCTTCATTAAATCTAGTTATCCTCATTATGTCTGCAAACTCAAGAAAGCTATTTATGGTCTCAAACAGGCTCCTACGGCCGTACCTTTAAGTGCAGCTCTTACCTTTGCCTACATGTTCACTTCGGCGCCAGTTTGATACTTCCCTTTTTATTTTTCAGGAGGGTGATTTTCATACTTACCACTTGATTTATGTTGATGACATTATTTTTACAGGAAGTGATCCTCATCAAGTTGATCAATTGGAGCTATTCTTGAGTGCTTCTTGCTTAGGACCTCGTCGTATAGTATTTTCTAGGTGTTAAGGCTTTACCTCTGACGGACCTTCTTATTTCTCAATGACAATATACTATTAACATTCTCTCTCGACACAACATGATGGGGGGCGAAACCTGTGGCTACACCTCTTGTAGTCTCTTTTGCTCTTACTCTCCATGATAGATCTCCTCCTTCTGATACTACTTAGTATCATCAGTTAATTGGCAGTTTCCAGTACCTACAATTAACACTTGACTACCGATACCTTGCGATCCAACAAATTGTAGCAATTCATGCACCTTCTCTCTTCCATTCATTAAGGTGCTGCCAAAAGGCTTTTATTGTATCTGTTTGGGACACTTTTTGTTAGCCTCCTTATTTGGCGTCATAGTTCTTTGTCTCTTCATGCTTACTTTGATGCTAATTAGTCCACTAACACAAATGATCGTACTTCAACCATTGCATATGTTGTTTTTCTTTGTCCTAATCCAATTTCATAAAGCTCCACAAAGCAGCGAACCATTGCTTTCTCTTCCACTGAGGCGAAATATCATTCGATTACCACTTTGCCGAACTATAATTGGGTCGATCATCTTTTATATGAGCTTTCACGTTCATTCTTTATACACTCCGGTAATTTGTGTGATAATATTGGTTCGTATTTGTGTGCCAATCAGTTTTTCATTCTTGGATAATGCATCTTGTAGTTGACTTTCATTTTGTTCACAATCTTGTTCAAGATGGGGCCCTTTGTGTGACGCATGTTTCCTCTTATGATCAACACCGTCTTTAACGAGTCATTTCCTAGTCGAAAACACATGATCTTTGTACCAAGGTCGGCCTCGCTTATAGAGGTAGTCTTGTGGAGAAGTATTAAGGATTATTTATTTAATTATTTAATTTAGATTTCATAATTACCTTTCGGCTTTATATTTATCCTTTATGTTTTAAATCTGTTTCATTATCAGTTTAGAAAACCTACTTGGTTGGATATATATTTCACTCTTGTAAAATTATATTAACCAAGATTATTAATTCTCCAAAAATCATTAAAGGCATAATATTCATATTAAACCCAAATCCTAGGTTAGAGACCTTTCTTTTTGCAGTTGTTTCTAAGTAAGAAAATCTCGATGCGAGGTTCTAACAATGTTGATTTTTACATCACATGTATCTAGATATAACGCATTCCCCTCTAAACTATATAAATCAAGCGAAAAGCAGCAAAAGTAACATTAATCTTAAATGGATAGCTTGTTTTGAAAGCATTAACCACATAGAGTTATTCTTTAAACACAATCATATCGAGAGAATAAGGTGCCGAGAAAAGAAAAAAGAAAAAAGATAAGTACAAAACGCGTGACATTCCCTTAGTATGGTTATACGATTGTTTTCACCCTCTGAAAAAAAATAATAATAATAAAAAAGGTCTCTTTGATAGGCTAATTTGTGCTATGTAAAATAGTACGCCTATGTGCGCAAGTGCACGCATCGCCTTAAGTAATATAATGATAGGTAAAAGTATTGTCCCACGAGGAATTAGGTTACTAAGTACAGACTCTAATCTAGGCTCTATTTGGATGGTTGGAAATATGTAAAAGGATCTAAATTACACTAACTAAGCATGCAAGAAATAATTAAGACTAAGGCCTTAGGGCATAGATTCCCTAAACAATTATGTATGAACTTCTAACCCCGATTAATCAATTATACATTTCATCATGAAGATGGTAATTTCACTAGTGTCTATGTGAATCTTTCTCGAGCATCCACATACTACCCTTAGGATCAAGTATTTTACATCTTTGCTCAATCCCAGATTTCTAAAGGCGTATTAAACACAAGAAATCCGAATACCACACCTAATTTCATGAATATCTCTATCTCATGATAATTAGATGGTAAATCAAATATGATCTAATTTTAAGTCTCACCTCTCGGATCTTGAATTAAACCACAATTCATGCAAATATTGGCTAAATACTCACAAGCATTAAGATCAAGATGAAATACTCAACATAAATATGAAATAAAACATCAATCAATAGAAATTAGTAGAAATTCATACAAACATGTCTTTGACTATATCTAAACCTTAAGAAAACTACTAGAACATAAATGGAAGAAGAAATACAACCATCAAAAGAAAGAGGTATGAAAAAAGAAAGAAAGAAAGCAAATATGGAAGTGAAGCTCTCTTATTCTCCTCCATCATCTTAACTTCTCGGAAGTTGTCTTTCTCTCCCAAAACTACAAATACACCACTGAAAAGGGTCCAAAACCTTAAGAGGAGGAACCACTGAGAGACTATCGTCAATTTCCAAGCCTTTGAAGCGACACCCATAACCTCACCCCGATTTCCTTTTATGGCGAAAGCTAGAGAGGGAGGAGATGGGCTTCGGAAAAAATCATGGGCCTCGGCATCACATTGTAGCGTGATGGATTTGATGCTACGGCATGGCGAAAATGGGAAGCTGTTGGAGGAATGAAGGCCAAACCACGTTGAGGCGTGAGAAGCTCATGCTATAGCATGTTCTCACATCGTAGCGTGAGTGTTACTCACGCTTTAGCATGAGAAACTCACGCTATAGTGTGAGGCCTCACGCTTTAATGTGAGCAACTCAAGTTTAGCGTAGAATTTTGCCTCTTAACTTCATGATATCATATCTTGCTCATTGGACCTCGAATCCACATGTGATCTTGGTGTCTCTGAAAAGACCTTGGAGTCTAGAGTATGACCCGAGCGATGAGAGGCCATGAAGGACATCACATAGGTGAAATGATCACGTGTTTTCCATATTTGCATGATGACTTTAGATTTTTCGATTTTCAGCTCGTTTTTAGCTGATAGTTAGCTTTAATCACAAAACTAGGAAAATGTAGTATTAGGACACTTATTCATATCATAGATATACCAAAACCTAAGAAAAACATGAGGAGAAAATGAGTATTTAAGATACTCATCACTCCTCACAAATTCTTTAGTTAGATAAGTAGTAATCTAGAACCTTATGATATCTATTAGAAGAAACACATAGACACAAGCACACACACACACACACACACACACACACACACACACACACACACACACACACACACACACACACACACATATATATATATATCTAAAAGAAAAAACAAGTTATTCTCACTCATATTCTCAATTTCAACGCAAGACTATGTTGTTCTACACTGTCTAAAGAATAAAAGATGAATGTAAATATGTGGAGAACTAAAACTCAACCATCAACACTAACAAGGTTCCCATTAGAGAAGCAAAGCCAAGGAGGACTAATAGAAAGCCATGTGTATGCCACTATAACTAAGAGTGAACTTTTGTTGCTAGTGACTTAAATTTTCCCCACAATCTCTCAATGGCCATTTCTTTTGTGTAAAAAACAATGGCCACTAGCATCTCTTTTCGCTAAGTCTTTTTTTTTTGGATGATTGGTGGAAAAGAGAGAGAAGATTACCTATAAATAAAGGCCATCTTCCCAAATTCTAAGCATTCTATCAACAAAGGAAGATAGACAAATAGGGAGAGTTAGCTCATTTGAGTTATCCCTTTATGGGATTTGAGTTATCTATTTGTGTGATTTTGGGATGTGTTTGTAGTTCCAAATTTTGGAACATTTGTAATAGCCACTTTGTGGTTGGATAGAGAGTGTAAAAATTCTCCCATTTGTGAGTATACCAAAGTTTGTAATTTTCTCATCCTTGAAGTGATCTGAGTGTTTGAGGATGTTTGAATAATTTGTCGAACATCGTAAATTCCTAGTGTTTTGTAAATTGAGATTTGTGTCAGATTATTTCGCTGTAGAGTTACTATTCACGTTTGGGGTACTATTCACAAGTAGTGACAGTTGTAATTTAGGGAAACTAAACAAAATTTCTCAATAATTGGTATGAATTTGTTCTATATTTCTCAAATTTAGTGATGAAATATAGTGATTGAAAGAAGCAATGGAAAATTACTTTGATGCAAAGACATCAACACCAACATCATCATTGAGAATGATGGTCCGCTGAGAGGTCTTCAGCGGTGGGCCGAGCTTTGTATTTTTCGGCTCGCGGCCTAGCCTCACGAGCCTTATATTAGAGCGGGCTTGGACTGAGGCAGGTGGGCTTGACAAGACCAATAATTAAAACTATATATTTTTTTAATTTTAACCAAATTCCTCTTGATTAAAATTTAATGCACCAACTAAATTGTACTTATATTTATTATAAAATAAGAATTTTGTAAATACATATTATAAATGAGTTACATAATGTACTTAAAAGAATAACATAAAAATAGGGACACTTATCACCGGCGGGCACAGGATGGGCTTATGGGGCGAGCACAGAAACTATAAGCCAAGGCTTGGCCAGTTGGGATGAGTCGGGACTAAAAATGGAGACCCGCCTTCGACCCTTCTAAAGGGGCTCGGGTGGGAGCCCAAACCCAGGAGCTTGGAAAGGACTCGAATTCCTTTCACAAAATTTTTTATTGCCTCTCTAATGGATACTATAATAATGCACCGTGTCCTTCTTCAGGGAATTTGTTTATTACTCTAAAAGAAAGAATCGGATTCCCTTTCAGTTCATCTCCACTCAAATATACCCGTCATGGGGGTTACATGAACAGACGGTTATGAGATGGGCATTTGTAATGTGACCCTCGCGTCATACGTTACCAATTAATTTCTACATTAATTGTCATACATTAAGCTGCGTCGTAACTCTTTGTCGAGGTGAATTTGCCAGCGCATACTTTGTATTCTCCCCACGCCCAGAGGTGGATTTCCATACGAGGTGGCCTTTGTCTCTGTGCAGGGTGGATCTCCATGCACGGGTGGCCTGCGTCTCCGTGCGGGGTGAGAAGCCACGTCTCCCATGCCTGAGTTGGCATGTTTGCTTGTGTAGTTGATCCCATCCATAATACACACGAGGTGTACGAGTTGAAGTCATCTGCGGGATCTTCTGCCTGTTGAGCTCGGGTCACTCGCTTGGTTAGCACGTGATGGATTCAGTGCCCATGAATGCTCGGGTTACTCATCGAATGCCACTTGGGTTATACCTTACCTCTCGATCAACTCAGCCCATAGCATAGTTTAAACCATTAAGGTTAGAAAAGTCTTGGGCTATGATCTTTGGCGTGACGAAGAGTGCACTGACCCAGGCGGTGGATCACGGAAACTTTATAACATGTTCTTAAGCAACCTTTACCGAACCTGGTAGAAGCTTCACATGCTGCTCCTGAAAGCGGGGTGACTGATGCCTGGGTGCGCATTAAACGAACTGACTGAAGGACTCCTTTGGAAGCTGAAAAGTTTATACTACCAGGCTATGGGACTAATTACAAATCAATTTGCACGGGTTGTGCGATGAGAAATCTTAGCAAGCTGCTATTCACAACCTATCACAGAAAGGTGAGCGTGACGCTACGCGGGCATGAGAAGTCAACTTGGGAGTGCGGGTGAGAATACTAAATCCGTCGGCCGCACACCCTGAGTTGAAGAAGTAAGGCGTAACAGCGGAGAAGTTGGAGTTTTATTAACATATACAGCACAGTATTTACATTTGAGATAAAGGGTGGAAGTCGAGGGCTAGCGCGAGCCTAAGATAATCATCTCATAAAATGAAGAAATGAAACACAGTGAGAACTACGTTGGTAGCACACCATAATTGAAGAAGTAAGCGTAGTATTCGGAGGAGAGTTCGGGACAAGCACATTCTTGTAAGCAGCTTGCAGTGTTTACGTGCCGGATCGAGGGTGGTGGGGAATTCTTGGCGAACTAGATAATCATCTCATAAAATGAAGAAATAAAACCTGTAGGGGCTTACGTTGGTCGAGGTCAAGGGCCGTCTGGTAGGGTGCGAGGCTAATGGGACTGTGGGGACTTACGTTGCCCAGGGACGAGAGTGGATTGAAGACGGGAAGCCACCAATGACGAGGGCCAGGCCACAAAGCCCTCTAAGATTCGGGTGGTCCATGCGTGATTCCCAGCTATCTGATCCTAGGGAATGTCGGCGGGACCAGGGAATCTTGGAAGGGTTTCGGTCGGGGTCTTATCAACAGAAATTCTAGGCCTAATCATTTAGGAGATGTAATGCTTGCAAGGCGTGCTTTGATGACTAATCTCATCAGTGGCCTTGAGCATAAGGGGCATGTAAGGGACTTACGCTGCAGGGGCCAGGGTCTTAAGCATTAGGGAGCTATGAAAGGGACTTCACGCTGCAGGGCCAAGAAGAATTTATTGAAGGCGAGATACCAAAGGCATATAACCATCTCGGGGAGAACATCTCAAGGAGAGCATCTCGGGGAGAACATCTTAGGGAGAACATCTCAGGGAGAAATAATGCATCTTTTGATGTGCACTAAAACAGAGGGAAATAACCAACTCGTAGCCCAGAATGTATTGCACGAGACATAGGATGATAATAGATCCTCCCCGCGAAGATGGAGAAAGTAATGTCATACCTTGTTCCCTTATGAGAGACGGGATATACACCTCCTTTCCTAGGTTAGATTGGCAGGTGTGTATTGGCTTTGTAGAAGGCATGAGTTATAAGGCTCCACGATTTTGGATTTATCACGCTCGGCAAAGCGAGGCCTCGGTATCGTTCTTGAATTAATTGAACTTCATTTTTATTTAGTGGACCTTATGACAAGTCCTTCTTTGCTTGTTAGTCTCCCCGATGTCAATCACTGATCTGAGGAGTCAAACTTATATATGGTGATCATGAAGATGGAAAAGCCTTCGTCGTGTGGATCAGTGCGCGCTTTCGAAATGGCGTTGAAGGATAACGACTCGCCGATCATAGAGAATGGGACGGTGAGCGGTGACGTTTGGCTATCTCTCCCAACAAATTCATTTATGATCCATTAAAGTCGATCATCACCCTTCCAAGACCACACAGATTGTCGAGCTTATACCCTAGGCGTAACAAGGCTGTTAGGTAAAGCAGGTCGATCGCACTTGTAACACCCCGAAATATACCCTAGTAGTTTTCGGACATGTTTAGGGTCTAATACAAGTTAAATATGAATTTTCGGGAAATAAAAAACGGGGACCGATTAATATTAGAGACAAGGGAGTAAAGTGGTCATTTACCACTTGAGGACATAAAGGCATAAAACAATAAGGTTATATGCAATTATGGAATTTGAGAAAATATGGGATACCAGTATAATATATATAAGTTAGATTAGGGAATAATAAGAGAGAAAGGACCTAAATGCAAAAATGAGAAAAGAATTAAAAATGCAAGGCAGGCAGCGCTTAACTTTCCAGAATGGATAATATCAATTGGTCTCTCATTTTTGAGAGACCAAACCGTAGAGAGAGAGAGAAGAAGGGGAGAAGAAGAAGAAGAGGAAGAGGAAGAGAAGAAGAAGAGAGAAGCCCAGCAGAAGAAGGTATGGAATTGTATGGGTTCTATAGGATTTTTTGAGTAATGGATTTTTAAAAATGAGAGCTTGAGGGTTTTATGGTTTTATGTGGTTACAGGGTTTTATGGGTTCTAAACCTAGGGTTTAGTTAGGAATTGATCCTAACCCTAAGTTTGAATGAAATTGAGTTGAAAAACTCTAGCTTGGTTAATATAAGCATGGAATCCCCTTTAATTCTATATTTTGTATAAAGATGATGGACTTTGGTATGGGTTCTTGGACTTTTACCTAGGGTTTGGGTATGTGAAGTTCTAAACCACCATTACAGATAGACAAAAATTGGTTTTGATGTATGTATTGAGTGTTGGGTTGGTTTGGGTGGAACTATATGGAAAAAGGGAATAAAAACACACATTCTGGGCAAATTTCGAGGGGCGGTATCGGTACCGAACAGAGTGGTACCATAAGTGCTATGTTATTCTATTTCGGACTAGTGTTCGTATTTTGGCCATAACTTGGTCATTTCTTATCCGATTTGAGTGATTAAAGTTTCTGGTTAAACTAGACTTCAAGGAGAATAAAACACCCTGAATAGCTACCTTCGAATTCTGACTCTATGTATTTGAATTTCACTCAAGAGGGGGCTATGTTCAAATTTCTGCTTTAGTTTTGATCATAGAGTAATTAGGGTTGTTTAGGACATAACTCGGGATTTCGGTGTTTCGATTTAGGTGATTCAGGTTGGAGAAGAACCCTTAACCTTAACTAAAGGAGTATAAAGAACTAGGGTTAGATATGGGTTAAGACCCATGAAAATGAGTATTTCAAACTGGCCCAGTTTTGGCGTAGAAAATACCATAACGAAAGTTTGGATGATTGATGGAATGATTCAATTTCTATGTAAAGTAGATTCATAAGGAACAAGAATACATGAATGAGGTGTGAATACATAGGGTCATCTTAGATGCAATTATATGAGGAATTCCATATGGAGTGGGCATGAAACATGAATGCGAATATGGAAGCGATATGACATGAACACGTAATGTGTTTGGAATGCCTGATATAAGATAGTAAAGATGCGAACTCATATAATTGTAAAACTGCCTAGACCGATTATTGAATGACATGGCACCTATGTTATGTGGCGGCACATATATAGTACTTAGGTACTCTGGTGCGTCGCGACGACACTCTCGTAGGTAACCCGACACATTAGTACTTGGTACTCTACGATTAATGCAACGACACTCTCGTACGTGCTTGGTACATTGTGCCAATTTTCTGGTCAGTGTGACGACACTCTCTATCGATTCTTGACACTCTTGCTTTATACTCTGACACCTCGATCTTGTCTTGTACCTTCGGGTACTTATTGTCTTTGGCATGTCCTACTCATTAAAATGTGCGTACAGACGATCCAACCAGGTTATATGATAAGACTGTGAATAAGAATAAAATAAAAGCGTCGTCGTTACGTCGAGAATGTACCTCTGGTGCCTCACATTATAAATAAAGGACAAGCGAAACACCTACGGGTACTTTTGTACAAATAAAATCTGTAGTACCTCCCGGTGCCCGTGATGATAGAATTATAGGATTATGAAATATAGAATGAGTCTGTAATGGGGCATCGGATGCGTAATCTCTGAGTGTAAGATCCAGAAATAAAGACCAGATCATGTCTGAGTATAGGATGGAAACACAGGGAATAAGATCCTATAATGCAATTATAGATTAAAGTACAAACCATAAAGATCAAAATACAAGGAAATAAGATCTGCCAACACAAGTATGAATCAAGTAATCCAAGTATATACAATAACTCAAAGTAATACAAGTGTAAGATCCGTAATACAAGTATAAGATCGGTAAGACAAGTATATGCTCCGTAATACAAGTATAAGATCCGTAATACAAGTATAAGATCTGTAAGACAAGTATATGCTCTGTAATACAAGTATAAGTTCCGTAAGACAAGTATATGCTCTGTAATACAAGTATAAGTTCCGTAAGACAAGTATAAACTAAGTAATACAAGTATAATATCAAGTAAGACAAGGGATATGCTCCGTAGTACAAATTATAAGATGAAGTACAAGTATAAGTTTTGCGATATCTACGGTACCTTAGTAAAGGTCTGCGGTAGCTCACTACGGAGATGCCGGATAGTATCAATCGACCAGTTCGAGTAAATGTCTTTTGCCAGAATCTACGAATAATTATAAGTGGACCAAAGTATAAAAGAATAAATCGAAATATATATGTCCTTTGGAGATGCAGAATACGTATAAGTATGATCAAAACAGTATGTGTCTTTTAGGAGAGTTAAACAAGTAGTACTTACGGGTACTTCCATATAAAGTGATTAGCAATACTAGTATAAAGTTAGTAATACAAATATAATCTATAGTACCTATTGGTACCTCCAGGAACCCCGTGTAAGCTACGTAGTATAAGTATAAGCCCTATGACATAAGTATAAACTTTGCTAGTACCTAAGGGTACCTTTGTATAACATAAAATACCATGCTCCTAAGGGAGATACGAACAAGTATAAGATGAATGAAATGCCAGTATGTGAATGGTACTCAAAGTAAGTATAGGTATAAAGTTCGATGCAGTATGCAGAATACAATAAGTAGTAATCTCTGGGAGATAAGTATAAATATGTGTCCTACGGAGATCGGAATAAGAATAAGTCTTGTTATAAGTGTAGTTTTGAGTAGTATAGATAGTGCAACAGCTTTGTAGTACGTCACGGGTAATAAACTCTGTAACTCTAGATGGGAGATCAAGGAATAAGCATAAGTTTAATTTATAAGCATAAAGTAATGGTATAAGTTCATTATATGAATGTATGAAAATTCGATATATTTTATTGTTTTATACTTTAAATGTGTATATGCATAAGACATATGTTTCCCAGCAGCGTAAAACAAAACTACGGGTTCAATCGTGTGGAATCCCGAAAGAGGACATGCGATCTTGCATCTGATTAAGGCGACACGCTAATAGGGGTTCATCACAGTATGTCTCGCGCTCTGATTTGTAAATGTAAAAGTACAGGTTTTGTATATGTAAATGGAACTCAGTATATGTGTATATATTTTGATGGACACCACTCCGGTGGTGGTTCTTTTGTATATGTAAATGATTTTTGTTATTACAGAAATTGTTTGTGTACCCACATCGTCTGAAGTTGACTTTGAGAGAAAAAAAAGCGGTAAAGAGTCCGATTATCTGGAGTCTCGCACCTTGAACTCGGTTCGGATCCGCCATTCGGGTTGGGCCAGGAAATCGGAGTAATGGCTTGACCTTTACTGATGCGACTGAGATTCTTTTCATCAAGTGTTTCCCGACTTCCAAGGTTAGAACAAGCGCATCATCGTGAGGCATAGAAGCTGCCTTAGGGGAGCCTCGGAGAAGGTAAGGAGCTTGTCGATTGGTCGAATGCTACTCGGGGTGAAATTGTAGTTGACTTCGGCAACGAAGACCCCCGACCGACATTGTCCTCGACCCTTAGGTGTCTTCGAGCCAGCGATGATGCTATCTATCACAGGTCGGGAGCTTGCTGCTGGTGAGGATTGTGAGTTTTCTGAGGCCGCCCCATCAATATATTCTCAGAGATGCCCTTTTTTGACTAAGAAGTTCAATAGCCTTGAAGAGTGATAACGTGATTGAGTGATGCTCGGCCTCACGGTGATACTTGCAGCAAGAGACTTATCTACGTCCAGGATCTCCCTTCAGTGGCCTCGGCCATTTGAATCCCTGGAGCATCTTAATAATTGGTAGTAGTTGAGTAGGTGGTAGCGTGAAATGCGTCTTCTTGGCTAGACCATCCTACCTCTAGTCCTCGGTAGCTCGGTTACCCTAGCTCTTAGCCTCCCTTTGAAACTGATCAGCCCAACCTTGCTTCCTTTTACTCCCATCGTAGGGCCGGGAATCAAACGTAGTAGCGATCATTCTCTTGGTAGTGCGACAATTTCATCCTCGAGCATGGAAAATTGGTTTCCCCGTTGGAATAGCTCGTTTATAGTTGGGAGGGGATGCAACAATAGTGAATAAAAAAATTGGGTGTTCGAGCGAATGGATTGCTTCACCGCTTGTAGGATCATGTCGGGGCTTACGACATCTAATTAGAGGATTGCAGCCTCAAAATGTTTCACGAGGTCCTTGATAGACTTGAATCTTCCTATCGAGCGTGGAAGAGGCCAAGTGGCGCTTTGCTTCCACGGCCAGAGCACATATATTGAGTGCCCGAACTTCCCGGCCGAGGAGACGAGTAATATTCTTGTATTCGGGGCTAAGCAGCGAGACCAAGATAAGCGAGGCACGGGGTTGAATTTAGAAGACTTTGCCCAACAGAGAATTGTCACTTGTCTAAAGCGTCATCACCTGGCTGAAGTGCATAAGGTGGTCAAATGGATCCTGCAAACCATCGTACATCTGGAACTTTGGTAAAGCGAAATTCGTTGGGGCATCTTGGTTCAGAATGGTGGGAACAAACAAGGACGCAGACATGTCATCGATCGTGCGACATAGGGTCCAAAGTCTTCCCAGGTCGAATCGGACGGGGGTGTCGTGGGAGGATCAACGCGGTGAGGGGTAAGCCCCGAGGGGGTATGCGGTTGAAATCCGCACCTCGACAAAGGTACGGCGTAGTTAACGATATGGCGGTTAATGTAGGGGTAATTGAGTAGCGTAAGGAGGTTGAGGGCCACACAAAAATGTCCATCTCATAATTGTCCACCATGTAACCCCCCACAATGTGTATATATTGAGTAAGGATGAACCCAAAAAGGGAATCCAATTCTTTCTTTTTGAGTAATAAACAAATTTTTTGAAGAAGGACACGATGTTGTTCTATTATTGCATTATCCATTAGAGAGGTAATAAATATTTTTATGGAAGGGGGGAGAGAAGTTATCGGTGGATTCAGTGCATGGGGCTATGGGAGCAGTTGAGTTACCATATGGGGGTAATGGCGTGCACGCATTACGCCAGGTTATAGTCTCCTCCCACACAAGGCAATTTTAGCTGCTTGGAAAGAGGCCAACTACTGGTGGTGTGACTCCTATTGATCTCATAGCATTTGTTCCAATGACAACATCCTTGGTCAGTAGGTTCGAGCTGAAGAGGAATTTCGCTTGGGTGAAACGGGTTGAGTGAGCTTCTAGTCGTTTTTGTGTGTGATTTAAGAAATGTGGGATTGTTGTTTCTTTCCACATATAGTTTACTTGATGGAAAGGACTCGAATTCCTTCCACAAAAATTTGTATTGCCTTTGTAATGGATACTACAATAATAGAAAAACATCGTGTCCTTCTTCATAGAATTTGTTTATTACTCGAAAAGAAAGAATCAGATTCCCTTTTTGGGTTCATCCTCACTCAATATATATCCATCGTGGGGGTTACATGGTGGACGATTATGAAATGGGCCTTATGTGTGGCCCTTAACGTCCTTACGTTACCAATTAATTTCTACATTAACTATTATACGTTAACTGCATCGTAATGCTTGTTGAGGTGGGCGCAGCGCATACTGTTGCTCTCCCCGTGCTCGAGGTGGTTTCCCATGGCGAGGTGGGCTTTTTTCCGTGCTCGAGGTGCCTCTATATCTCATGCCCGAGGTGGCCTGTTTACTTGTGTAGCTAATCCCATCCACTTGATACCCAAGGTGGTGGAGCCGGGGTCACACCCGATCTTCCTTCCTATTGAACTCGGACCACTCGCCTGACTATGACGTGATCGGATTTGGATCACCCATATGAATGCTCGAGCTACTCACACAAATGCCACATGCGTTGTAGCTTATCCCATTCAGTCGAGACGAGAGCTTGAAGTGGGCCTGACCACTGAGAGGCTTTTGAAGGCCCCTAATGGTGACAAATTCAAAATTTGAAGTAGAGAAGTTCGAGGGTACCAACAATTTTGGCATGTGACAATGTAAGGTAGTGGATATACTGTAACACCTCGAAATATACCCTAGTCGTTTTCAACGTGTTTAAGGTATTTTATAGGTATAATTTAAATTTTTCGTAATTTAAAATTCAAAACATGAAAACTAAGAAACCCGAAATTTGTACACGATACAAGGGTAAAAGTGGAATTTGTCAATATAGGACACAAAAGTCATAATATAGGAAGGTGATATGCTATTATAGAAATAGCAATAGTTATGGTGCAAATAGAAGGGAATTTGAGGACCAAAGTGCACTAAAAGGAAAATGTGAGAAAATAGGGATAAGACCAAGTTGGTCTCTCATTTGGGAGAGCAAAAACGTGAAGAAGAAGAGAGGAAGGAGAAGAATAAGAGGAAAGGTATGGAAACTATGGTTTTGTATGTAATAGTATGGATGGCTATGATTTTGTATGGATTTGTATGGACTTTTGGACTTTAGTACGGATATTAGGTTGTCCATTTCTAGGGTTTAGTTAGGAATTCATCCTAACCCTAGATTTGTTAAGAGTTGGGTTGGTAAAACCCTAGTTTGGATAAGATGAGTATAGAATCCTCCATTTGAGTATAGATTTTTGGTTTATGATGTATGGATACATGTTTGGAATTAATTAAGGAGATTAACCCTAACTTACAAGTAATTGAGTTAGGGTTTGGAAAAACCCTATTTAATCTCTATGTTTGGTTTTGGTTGGGTTAGAACACACTTGGAAGATGTTTTTCTAGAGAGTATATGAGTATTCTTTTGTTTTTGGTTGGTTTTCTAGAAAAATGGATGAAATCATGAAAATATGGGTAAATTACGGGGTCCTACGCTGCGGCGTAAGGGAGATCCTGACGTAAAGTCCATGCCAAGGCATGGCATGTCTATGGCGTTAAAGTGAGAGGAGGGTTGGCCGGCCTCGGGTGCAGTAGGCGTGATCTGCAGCCATGTGAGAACCTTATTTGTGCAGCGTAGTATTTATCTTCTTGACGTGGTACTATTCCTGACATGGAAAATTTTGGTGTTTTGTTTTGTTTCGTCTTTCCATTGCTCTGAGGACTTGTCTATTAGACTAATGAGGACCCTATAAGTGTATGAAAGGGTCCATTCATGTTTGTAAGGTAAAGGAAAGAAAAATTATATCGTACCTCGCTTCGCCTCGGCGAGTTTGTCGTTAGCAAACTAAATGTCTTGCCCATGTGATAAGATCATAAGTTCAGAAACACATATAATTGTAGGGCTGCCTGAATGGGATGTTGAATGACATGGCACCTATGTTGCATTGGGGCGAGCACGTATAGTGCCCGGTACTCTACGATTAGTCGCGACGGAACTCTCGTAGTGCCCGGCACATTTAGTACTGGTACTCGATTAGTGCCCGGCACATTTATTGCCGGTACTCACGATTAGTCGCGGCGACACTCTGCATCGATTAGCGGCCTCTTTGCTTTGTCTCACGACACCTCGGTATTATCTTGTACCTTAGTGTGTGATAATAATCTACTCATTTCTTATTACCGGTCTAGGTAGTCAAATAGTTATATGATAAGGGTTTGAATAACGAATAAGAGTAAAGTAATGTACAAGTATAAGCTCGGTAGTACCTACGGGTACCTCTGTACAAGTATAAGCTTTGTAGTACCTATGGGTACCTCCTTATAAGTATAAGCTCTGCAGCCAACTCTACAAGGGAGATGCGAGCAGCTATCAAATACACTTTATAAGTCACAGTATGTGTATAAGTTTGTTATATGAATTCATGAAGAATTATGATATACGCTGTGTATATCTTATTACTATTATATGCTTCTTTATAAATGAGTATTAGTGCATGTGTATACATATAAGTCATATGTTTCCCATTAAGGCGTTAAACATCACGAGTTTTAATCAGGTGTAGGTGGGAGGGACGTCAGCGATCTCTCGCATCTTGTTGAGCCAATGAGCTAGTGGAGTTCATCCACGATGGGTTTTAGCTCTGATTTGTATAAATGTAAATGTCTGACTTTTGTATATATGTAAATGGGACTCGGGATTTGTATGTGACCTTTGTAAACATACTACGGTGGTAGTTTTATTTTGTATCTTTGTATATGTTATTTTTGATTCGAGTTATAAGACTTGGGCCCTGATGTTTGAAAAATGATAAAGAGTCGATATGGTTTCTCACCCCCCTTCGATGCGCTAGGCGAGATTTAGAGTATAACCAAAGTTATTATCAAAGCACAGGTTTAGGCATTTTAGGAAGTATTAGATTAAGTATGTACTCTGTAGTAATGTGTTGGCCCTAATCTGGATGTCCTTGTTTTTATGTATTATGCAGAATGGATTCATCTTAGGAAGGTGGCATGGAATTAAACATTTGAAGCGTCGATCCTTTGGATCAATGCATACGGTCAAGATACGAGTTCAGCGACAAATGAATATGCTTCAAGCCCGAACCATTGGTAAAATCTCTCGAATATGGCAAGGGTCTTAGATTGACTCCACTGACCCCTCGAACTCAGAGTGATTCGATGAGAAAGCATGGAGTGGAAGAATTCCATGAATACGAAGTATGGAAGGGAGTCAGATCGCCGAGTTTGTCTTGAAAATTTGGAAAAGGCTCACAGATGAAGTGAGATGTCACGTGAATGAAAGGCCACATGTGCGATTTCATTCTTCTGAGTGTAGCTTATGATTGGTGGAAGCTGGTTTTGAGAAATCCACTACTTCCAGATCCAGTTATATGGGACTACTTTGTCATATAATTTAATACGAAGTATGTCACTAATGATTACAAGGAGTCAAAATGGAAGCAATTCTTGACTCTAAGATAAGGGAAACTGACAGTGGCTGAATATGAGAAAGATTTCAGCCGTCTTAGTAAATATGCACAGGAATCCGTTCTTACAGAAAAATTCAGATGTAGACAATTTGAGGAGGGCTTACATGAGTCCATCAAAAGGTACCTCACGGCTATTACTTCACTACAAGTTGTCAATTTTTATCAGCTAGTTGATGAGTCGAAAACTCATCTATTTTTAATCCATTTTTATGACCTGTTGGTATAATGTAATTGCTTATTTTTATGCAGAAATATGGAAACCTTACCAAATTTATGTTTTGCAGGTTTTGTGAGAATTGCTTAAATCTGAGAAAAAATATGACCAAGAGGCGACTAGGTTGCGACGGACTTTGAGGTGCGATAAGGGATTCAACAAGCTAGCGGAGTTTTAAGTCACGACTTTGGTGATAATGTTGCTCTGAGTCTGAAGATAAAAGCCTAACGTATGTCGCAACACATTTGTAATATGTCGTGAGAGAAAACAATGAAGATTGCACAAAACTTGGTTGTGACAGAGAATCAAGGTCGAGACAAGAAGTGATATTGGGGCTAAGGGAAGAATGTTGCGAATAGAGACAGGATGTTGAGACAGAGAAAAAGCTTCAAAGAAGGATCTTGTCGCGACATCGTTCTGTATGTCGCAACACCGAAAGAAGACAAATCTTGTTGCGAAAGAAAAACAATGTCGCGACAAGGAATGATTGCTTAATGGACTTATCAAGTCTTGACAAAGGGATTCGATGTTGCGACATGATGACAAGATGAAGATATCATTGAGTGAAATGAGGCTTAAGGTAGCGACATGAAAATGTCTTTGAAACGATTAAATCATGTTCTTCTATGTTTGAGCAACTCTGATAGGAGCTAAGGTGAAAAGGGTAGCAACTTAGGCCAGCGACATACTTTCAAGTCGCAACGGAAATACAAGCTTAATGTAACAATGTATGCTTGAGAAAATGAGGTCGCGATGAAGTGAAGTAGAACATATAATTGGTCGCGTGCAGCACATGTCGTGGCAGAAATTGCATTAAGAAAAGAAATGGCCTAGTCGTGACTTAATTTGTAGTCACGACAAGGAATTCAACGGTCGGCGACTTTGAGTACTTGCTTTGAATGAAGCAAAAGGCAACTTGGCGATGTCATGACATAAAAGGAAAGTACTGACGGGAATCAGGTGGGCGATGATAAAAATAGTGTAAGTAACACAAAACTGTATCATGACACAAAACTTCGATAAAGGGAAGGATACCCAGTCGTAACATGGAAACTTGGTCGCGACATAACTACTTGGGGCGAAGCGTTGTTGCGAATAAAATTCGAGACTCTTGTGATTAGTGCCCCGAGTATATTTTGAACCTATTTTTAATAGGTTTTGGCGCTTTGTGTACTAATTATTATAATTAACCCGATTGACATGTTACGGTTCTATGGTACTAATGATGGCATTTGTGGCAGCACAGTTTTGCGAGGAATTGGAAGCCAAATTATCGTGTCAATCAATCATAACCGAGTCGGGTTGATTGCCATCAATTTCATATGGTCTTTCATCAATTTAATGGCTGGGAATGAAGAATATCAAAGCTTGAAGAAATGGAACAAGTGCGTTTGGACGGGGAAGATGGAGCGATGGCTGCGGAGGATGCGGGGAGTGAGATTTCGCTATACGATTTTTAAGCTATCATAGCGAGTGCGTATAAGCGAAAATTTGAAATTCATTGTCTGCAATTTTAAGCTAAGCTAGCGGTACATAACAGCGAAAACTAATTCATAGCATAGCGAAATTTTGGTTTTATTTATTTCTTGCATTTTTAAGCTATATAGCGAAATTTTAGCTATATAGCCGAGAAAATCCTTATGCACATAAGCGAAATTCACATATGTTTTTTAATGTTTGTGATTCAAAACGACCTCATTTTGTTTATTTACCATGTTGTCCTATTGTAATTACATATTTTAGGCATTTTTGGTATTTCACACATCTTGTATGGCTATAAGCCAGCATAGATTTTTGTAACCACAGCTTTTTAATCTTCGGTACCTGCTGTATGACTTTTTCATTTTTAGATTACAGTTTCTCTCTTCTCTCTCTCCTCTTTCTCTCATTTTCTCGGCTGCAAACACTCCTCACGAGGATGACAACTCGAGGAAGGGATGTTGGCAGACCTCTTCCTTCTTGAAGAGGAGGGTGTAGTGGAGGTTTGGAGGTAAGTTTTCCATGCCCTCTCATTTATCCTGCTTTGCATTTATGACATTTAAGCTCCTGCATCTCACTCTAGGTTGAAACCTCCTAGACCAGCCTAGCAGCGTGTGTTGGCGAAGCTTTGTGGATTTACGGTGGATGCTTAATCGCCCAGATCCCTTTGTCATCCCACTTAGTTGTCTCTTATTGGATTGCCTTAGGTTGCCTTTTTGAGCCATATGCACCTTGTTAGGGACTTGAATGCTCCTTGTGAATGCCATATCTTATGAGGCTTGTCCTCATGTTTTTCGGGCAAGCATTTATTCCTTTACTTTTACGTATTTCACTTTTTGAGTTTGAATCACTGTGACGTACCACAGTGGCTAGTACTTGGCAAACTTTCAGGTTCGGAGTGGATGCTTACTATTATAGATCCCCTTGTGCCCATTTAGTTGTCATTTATGACTCCTTGAGGTTAGATCCGGTGAAGGTTTTCTTGTTTTGAAACATTAGGGAGTAATAAATGCTATACATTAGAAGAAATAATTTAGGGTTTAGGTTTTAATGCGAATGGTAGGTTCGAGTAATATATGTCATCCTCCTGGCGTGAGGAAAAAGACAGAGGACATGTTGAATGCCTTCGAACCCTAAACCGGTGGCCGAGACCTTGAGGTTACATTTTACATTTACTGTTTAAATTTCAGTTTGCAAACCTGACCCACTGTTTTATCACCACCTTAAAATCCAAATTTAATTCACCATTTTTGGCTTCACTCAAATCATTTGTCTGAAGAAACCCATCCATGTGTTATTACTAGACATTTATCTTTGCGTTAGCTTGACTACGGCGATGGGAGGCTAGGAAACAAATATTGTTGATTTGGCTCACCTGCTAGTGGCATGAATCAAATGGCGTCGTTCGCGGGGATGGTGCCTAGGGTGTTGTGGTGTGGAACACTTGTGATCCTCATCACAGGATTACGGTGAAATTTTCCTTTTATTATTTTCCTTTGTCGGTTTGTTTTTTGCTACATTTCACTATATAAAAAAAAAGCGATCTTTGGGGCTGTTTTTCGTGTGCCGTATTTATGCTGCGGAGAGCAGTTACGAGTGGATTGAAAATTCTTAAGCAGCTTGATTCATTTAAAGGTTAAGTGGAAAAATTGGCGTGATCAAATGGAACACCTAGGGAAGAAGTATAATATAGTGAATAATTGAAAGAGAAAAGAAACCCACAGAGCATACATGTACATGAAGGAATATAGAGACCAATGGATGGAGTACACCCTCTGGATGTTACCACCAACATGCACCTCCTACACATCCCACAATATGCCTCTTAATTTTCGGCCTCAGCCACCACGGTAATCTCCCCAGTTAGAGCGGAAAAGCGGTGCAGACCTGCTGGCGGTGGGTGATCTTTGTGGTAGAGCAAAAAATTTAATGCCCAGTGGAGCGAAAAATCCATCTTTGTGGAACCCCACGGAGCAAAAATTAGATGGGTTTTGAAAGTGAAGTGGGTGTGGTTGTGACCTACAATGTTCAATTTCAAAGCTTGCCAGCCCGGCTTGATCATCAAGGGAAGAAAATCAGAGGATGAGTGCTTGGCGAAGCAATTTTGGATGAAGCGAGGCTGTGCAGCCTCGAGAAGGTGAAAGTTGAATCATTAGAAAGCTCCTCTGAGGCTGCGGGGATGCCCCTGATTAGAGTATAGTATATAGGCCATGGAAAAAGAGAAGAAATTCTTCCCTTGTTGAGTGAGGAAAGTAATGGAAGGACGGAAGAGCGAAAACCCGTTACGACCTGTATCCCACTTCGCCATCTCCAGTGTATACCACCTTAGCGACACAATTCACACGACCTGATTCACCCTCAAGCACCCACCACCGAGGCCGCATTGCTGGCATCTTCGCGAAAACATTAGGAAATTAGTAAGCCTTTAGCCACAAAGCCTACGCCACCATCAAAAGACCTGGCCAATTGCTACATTGCGTAGCCGAGTGGTTAGTTGGTGTCGATTCGGGTTTCAGACACACAGATCGGCATTTAAGCTTCCCACTTTTTGTTTAAATTTGTCTTGTTTTGTTTTTTGTTTTTATACATGTGCATTTTGATTTCTATAATTTTCTTCTTAGATTTTCTCTAATTTTAGTTAGTTCTTGTTTTTAGATTAATTTTTACTCTTTTGCAATTTTTTCTTAATTTTCTTGCACTAATTTTTTGCAGGTTTTGTCTGAATTTTGAAACTAGTTGAATCGAGAGAAGCGAGGAGAAAATTTCGCAATCATAATAGAAAAATTAGCAATCCTAACCAAATTTTAAGCTATGTGAAAATTTATTTAGTAACAAGGCCCCATTACAGCTAGCGAAATTTCACATTGCTAGCGAAAATTTTCCAATTTACGCTATCTCTAGTGAATTTTGCTAGGTATGAAATTAACCTTATGTGAAATGTCCTATTCTGAGGACAAAATATTGCCGCAGTGTTTCCAATTTTAGTTTTATTTTATTTTATTTTTATATTAAAAAAAAAAACGTTTGTTTTTATATGTATATATATTAAATTTTTATTTTATTTCAAAATTTTTTTTTAATTTTAGATAAATATAAAAAAAAATTTATATATAAAAAAAAATTTATATATATAAAAAAATATTTGAAAAAAAAAAAAAAAACGTTTTATTTTTATTATTTGTTATTTTATTTTATTTATTAATTATTTTTATTTGATTTTTCAAAAAAAAAAAAAACCAAAAATTTTGCTAAAATTCATAGCTTGTTAGCGAAATTTTTCGCTATATCTATTTTCATACCCCCACAGTTTGACCTCCAATTTTGTTTATTTCATAAGCTTTTTTAATCAGAAATTTCAGTTTTAGGCGTTCTTGGTACCGCTGGAAAGCTTAGAGAGTGTAGAATCCAAATATGACCAGAAATAATATTTTTGAAATTTTTATGAAGGTGTAATTTTAAAAATGGTCCAACTTGTCACTTTTTTCCTCTATTTTCTTCCCATAACTTGTTTATTTGAAGCTGACGAGTGAATAAGGTGTCGATGGAAGCTTGAGGTCTCTATCAGAAATGAATACATCTCATCAAGGAGGTAACACTTCCTTCTCTAATTTTCCAATCCGAACCCCATTTCGGACATCGAGATGTTTGGGTTGGGGGGAGAGTTAGCAAAGGAAGTGGTTTTTGTATTTATGTTTTGTTATTATTTTGTGCAAGCCCATTTTGTGATGTTCAGTGGCTTGCTGGGTCCCCTATCTATAAAGCTGTTATACCATCCAGCTTTCTTTTAAAAATTTGGACCCGTTTTTGCAACCAAAATTTTTGTGTGTTTTGCCTAGCTCATAGTTTGAAAAATTGAAAATTTGTCCAATTCTATTGATGTTAGATTGGTTCCATGCTTGGTTGAGTGAATGATTAGTTGAATTCTTATTGATTTCGACCATTTTTCTTCCACCCTTTAAGCTAACCACACAGGCATTAGGTTTCAATGATAGATTTGGCTTGCACAACCTCCTTTACTTTGCATAACCTACCATAGTTTCATTGACCGCCTTTAATAGGTTAAGGACCCATGTGGAAAGAAGGCAGAATGTGTAGAGAAAGAGGGAGAAAAAGAGAAAAAGAAAGAAAAAGAAAAGAAAAAGAATAAAAAAATTGCAGCGCTTTGCCTTGAAACCGAGCACGGTCAGGGTATATGTAAGCCTTTAAAGCAGTGCCCTAAACCTTCCTTTGGTTGGGTCACTTGGAGCTTAGTGTTCGTTACATGGGTGGATGGGTGGAGTTTAGCAAGTTGTAGGTCTTTAGATGTCGGGGGAAATCATTCGAAGTCGGGGTGAAACTGTAGAGTTTGTGGTCGAAAGATCCTTATGACTTGGTGCTAAGCCTTGGTGGTTGGGGAGTCATCGGTAGATCCGTTACATGGACTTTGGTAAGGTGATTCTCGGCATTGCACCTCTGACACAAAAAGAAGATTAATGGAATAAGGGTGAGTCTGATCTATTTAGGTTGGTTAGCATGCTAGGTCGTGGTGGTAGCTAGGTTGGGAGGTGTAGTTTGGCCAGTTTGTGTGAGTTGATAAACAAACACTTAGATTTTGGTGGAAGTTTACAGTTTGATTCTTGAGATGGAGACTCCTTTTATACTCAATTTTTGTATGGTATTCATTCTCTCGCATGATAGTTATTGGACATGGCTTTGATAATAATTTTTGTCCATTCTACAACCTTTTGAAATATATTTTGTGAACATTATTTTGTTATAGTTTTATATGTTCTTTGTTATTTTCTTCTTGCATTGCTAAGGGACTAGCAATGTGTCGGTTGGGGGGTGTGATTAGTGCCCAAAAAGTGCTATTTTGAACCCTATTTTTAATAGGTTTTGAGCGCTTTTGGGTCGCCCAGTGTCCTATTAACCCAATTGACATGTTCTGGTTCCTATGGTACTAATGATCGCATTTTGTGGCAACTTTTGTAGTTTTTGCAGGAATTGGAAGCCAAATTATCGTGTCAATCCAATCATAACCAAAGTCGGGTTGATTTCCATCAATTTCATATGGTCTTCCATCAATTTCAGCAAGCCGGGAATGAAGAATATCAAAGCTTGAAGAAATGGAACAAGTGCAGGCTGGAAGCAGGGAAGCTGGAACAGTAGCCGCAGGATGCAGGGAAGTGAATTTCGCTATGCACAGTTTTTCGCTATCATAAGTTCTTTGTGCATAGCCAATTGAGAACTAAGCTATGCCTGATTTTAGCTAATAAGCGAAATTTTGCTAGCTCAAGCGAAAATTGCTTGTTCGCCATGAAATTTTGGTTTTAGCTATTTCTTGCATTTTTATTTATATAGCGAAATTTTTCGCTATATAGCGAAAATCACTATGCATAGCAAAATTCCTGCCCCTGTGTTTTTAATGTTTGTGATTCAAAACGACCTCGTTTTGTTTATTTACCATGTTGTCCCTATTGTAATTACATATTTTAGGCATTTTTGGTGCTATACATTTTGTATGGCTATATAAGCCCCGACCTTATAGAATTTTGTAACCACTGACTTTTAATCTTCGGTACACCGACTTTTCATTTAGTTCTGAGTTTTTCTCTCTTCTCTCTCCTCTTTCTCTCATTTTCGTTGCCAGACACTCCTACGGGGGATGACAACTCGGAGGATGTTTGGCTAGACCCTCTTCCTTCTTGAAGAGGAGGGTGGAATGGAGGTTTGGAGGTAAGTTTCATGCCCTCTCATTTATCACACGCATTTATAGGCATTTAAGCTCAGCATCTCACTCTGAGGTTGAAGCCTCCTAGATCCAGCCTAGCCCGACGTGTGTTGGCAAAACTTTGTGGATTACGGTGGATGCTTAATCTTAGATCCAACGTAATCCACTTAGTTATCTCTTATTAGTTGCCTTAGGTTGCCACCGAGGCCATATGCACCGCTGATTAGGGACTTGAATGCTCAGCGAATCACCATATCTTATGAAATTGTCCTCATGTTTTGAGATGACATTTATTCCCTTTGCACATTTACGTATTTCACTTTTAGGTTTGAATCATGATGTACCTGATGGCTAGTACTTGGCAAGCTTTCAGGTTCGGTGGATGCTTACTATTAGATCATGATGCCCATTTAGTTGTCATTATGAGCTCCTTGGGTTAGATCCCGATGAGGTTTCTTGTTTTGAAACATTAAGAAATTAATAAACGCTATACATTAGAAGAAATAATTTTAGGGTTTAGGTTTTAATGCAAATGAAGAACCGGTTCGAATGACTGCTATGTCATCCTCCCCAGCGTGAGGAAAAGACAGGGACATGTTGAATGCCTTGAACCACACTAAACGATGGCGAGACGAGGGGTTTAAATTTAGGTTCTGAGCCACTGACCTTTGTTTTTATCATAAAGCCAAAATCGAATTTAATTCACCATTTTAGCTTCACTTCCAAATCATTTGTCTGAAGAAAGCCCATCCTGTGTTCGATACTGAACCCATTATCTGCGGAGTAGCTTGACTACGACGATGGGAGGAAATTATAGGAAACAAATATTGTTGATTAAAGCTCACTTACTGCGGGTGGCCGCAGTCGACAAAGCGAACTGATAAGTGACCGAGCTTGATTCAAGTCGCGAAAATGATGATTCTCAAGAAAAGTTAAGTAAAGAAGACAGCAAGAATTTCCAGAGTTTTAACACACACACGAAAGCAAAGAGGTGGAAGCGAAAGTTAGTCACTGACGAAATTCGTAGCCGTGACAAGGATTCAAAGAAGAAAGCGCCAGACAAAAGTGGCTAATGCTTAGTTTGCAACAGAATAGAGATGGGCAACAAATCAAGTCGCGACAAAGAAAGCGGGTCGCGATGACCAAATGAAGAAGGCGCAAGAAGGTGTTGTAACATAGAAAATAAGGTCGCAACTCCATATTGCCAAAAACAGAACAAAGAAGGTTGTGACAAGCAATTGAAGTCACAACAGACTTAGCAAGCTCAAAATTGCAACTCAGTCGAGCTCTTTTAGGTCGCGACCTGAACAGTGAGCTAGGCCATTGACTTGGGAAAATCCACTTGAAGCTTTCGAATCAAGGCCAATTGCTGGAAATGTATAAATAGGCGTCCTTGCGTCAGGAGAAAGCAGCTTTTCGGAACCCAGATCCTTGGGGGAGTGAGAAGACTCACTTGTATATTTTTAGAATATAGTAGTTAGAATTGTTTTGATTTTTTTTTTCTGAACCAGTAATCTGTTTTGAATTATGAACCTGGATCAATTAGTTTAATCTCTTTTTCAATTACTGTATGGAATTAATGAAGTGCAAACCGATTTACGGAATTCATTCTTTCGGTTTATTGCGATTCTGATGGAATTAGCATTGATACTCCATAGTAGATTGTGATTCAGTTTTTGAGAAGCACAGCTTCCACTGGATTGGATATGTTGTTAGTTATAGTCTTTTATGCATAAATTAGAGAGAATTTCCTGGATTTGGACTTTATTTGGTTGATGTTGTTCATGAATTAACTTGTTCCCAATATTAGTATCGAATACCCTCCAAAGAACTGTATCCTGCTTTGATTTCCAGGAGGCCCTCTGAGTGACACAAAGATGGAGATTCCTGCAAGCTTGGAACATTCAATTGGGGGTATGTTAGACTATTAGAATTAAAGAGCTTTAAGAGTTCATCTAGCACCCATTTTTCGGTCCGACTCGATTGGCAGTGCAGCTGGATCAGGGATGCTCACGATACGATAAAGTGTAGCAGCGACTCAGAGCGACCATACTCGGTTGGCGGATCCGGCGAAACCACGGGGACCCCCCGAGGCCAAGCCTTTATCAAATCCATTTATCGAATACATTTAATTAGTATAAAGCGTTTCGTTCAAAGAATCTTTGTGAGCGATTTCCAATTTGAGGCGATCCATAAAGCATTTACATTTACCAAAATACATTTACAATGAAGGCATTCCATGCCTTTTCAAAATAGATGTTCAGAGTTCAAATTATTTTTACAAAATATCAATGTTCAAAAAACAATGGAGTGAATGCATATGTCGGAGCATACTCCGCAATTCTTTCTTTATAACTTAACGCCCCTCGATCTTGCCTTTTGTCCCTGTTAACTCGGTACTGCGCATTGATAACAACAATACGTAGCATTTTCATCACTTAGTAGTTCTACTCTAATTCCATTATTTTGTTTTGATTTAAGTCAAATCATGCGGTTGCACTAAACAATACTTTCAAATCTTTTGGATGATCGATGTCAATTGTTATTGACGAAACACATGTACAAATTATAAACACTATTACCAAAACACTTGAACAAATTTATAACACTATTACTACATGACTATTAACTAATCCCCAGCAGAAGTGTCATAAACTTGTTGACTGTCTACTATATAGACAAAAATTCTCCTCGAGTAAATCATTTTCAAAATTTGGTTTTGGCCTAATATCCTGCAAGTGCACAGGTCGACAAGTAATAAAATGGATTTAGAGATCGGATATCGATCTGAGATCTCGAGAATTCCTAAAATCAACTACCACGACTACTCGAGTCCATACTATTTGGACTACTAAATGGCATTATGATTAAGCTTTTAAACTATAAAATATGCAATTGTAAAGAACAAAAGAATGAATCAATTAATTAAACTGGAAATATAAGAAGAAAGAAAAAATAATGAATGATTAAAGAAATAAATGGAAATTGGATGTTTATCTTTTGGAAGAACATCAAGAAAACTGTTATGGTGAAACATCAATTCCTGTAGATAACTCTGATATAATTGCTTGTGTATTTCAGGTTTCAAAATCTGTCGAGGCGTTTCGTGGTCTGCGGTTGGTTCTCTCCCACTCCACAGTTCATTATATAATTTTCCTGATTCACTCGAAAACGAAATTAGATAACTTTGTAGATTGTAATTTCCTTGTCTGTTTTTCTTTTGCAATACCTCATACCCATTTGCATGGAATTTGTAAACCTTAGCTCCCAGTTATCGGTCAGAAGCAGGATATACAACTTCTGGTTGCTCTTCCTCTAAATTGGAATAGATCACCCTCTCATGATTAGATCTAAGCTAACACCGGGATTGGCTTTACTATTTGAATTAAAGTGAACTCTACCTTGTTTAAAATTGATAACTCCTTGACTCTTTCTTGATTTCAAGTGAGAAGAGGATGTATCGAGTAAACTTACAAGCTCATTAGATCTCTAATAGCGAGTTAATATACCTTCAGAAAATATTTCAACACTCTCGAGAATGCCTTCTGTGTCGCTCAGGCCTCCCCTTGAAATCGGAAGTAGTGAAACAGTCTTAAAGCGGTATAAGACATGAATATTGGAATAATAAAATAAAAACCATAACGATGGTCGAGGCGAAAAAAAAATCACAAAGCTGTATGACTACTAAAGGGAAGATTAATTCGACCATAACCTTTTCTCCAATGGAAGAGCTGGGTTTTCTAAATTCTTTTGAATTACATTCTGACTTTCCTCGATCATGAGAACTTCTGTAATTGGGAGGCTTGGAAAATTCGAATTCGAGAGAATTTAATACGGATCTCAATTATCAGGTAGTAATTTGGAATAGAATTGATTATCGCATTAAACCGATCCAAAGTATAACGGCATTCAGAAAAGAAAACGAAAACTAGCCAAATAATCCCAGGCTAATCTCTAACTATCAACATTGAAGAAAAGAAAAGAAAAGAAAAGAAAAGAAAAGAAAACTAAAAGGAAAATAAAGAAAATGAGCCTTATTTCTGGTTCTCTCGTGCGTATCGCCCAGCTAAGTCTTTTTCATGCAGGGTATTTGCTTATTTATAGGGTTTCTCGATTGGGCCCTAATCTGATACCTTCTTTTTGTGGATTTCAGTGGCCCGAGGCCCGAATTACCTTTGATCGCGACCTCAATTTTCCTTGTCGTGACATCATCCATGTCGCGACATCGATCTCACGTCGCGACATCAACTTAAGTCTTCTGCAGCGGTGTCTTCGGATGTCGCGACATCAATCTCTTATCGCGACATCACTTTATGCCTTTCGGGTTTCAGCCCCGGTGGCTTCGTGATGTCGCGACATCGATATCTTGTCGCGACATAGGCTAAAGGTTCTGACTTCAAGCGGTGCTCTTGAGACAGCCATGACATGATCTCTTATTCGACATCAACTTATGGCTCTACGGGTTTCAATTGATCTTTCCTGATGTCGCGACATCAATCTTTTTAATAAAGCAATATTCGTATTCTTGTAACTTTCAAGCGAGATTTTTCTTATGTCGTAATGACAACCTCTTGTCGATGACGTCGGCCCGATCGCATGCTTCAATCTTGCTTAAGCCACTTGTATCTTTCATTGGTTGCTCTTGATGTATCGCGACATCAATCTTTTAATCACGACAACTTTATCTCATGTGTTTGCAACTTTCAGCCCCGGTCGGCTCATGTTGTCGCGACATCAATCTCTTAATCGCGACATCGACTTATAACTATCACGATTTTCACTTGATGATTTCTGAGTAGCGACATCAATCCCTTATCGCGACATCAATTCATGCCGTTGTAGGTTTCAATTGGTCGCTACTGATGTCGCGACTTCAGTCCTCTGTCGCGACAATGACTTAAGTTACATCTTGCCGTCTCACCGTTGTCGCCAGCGGCGCTTCTCTTGTCGGCGACCTCTGCTCCGAATTTCTTCAAGTTTCGTGCCGACAAGCAGTCTGTCGATTGGTGTGGCGACCTCATCTCTTCCTTCTGTTGTTCGCGGCCCGACCTAAGCGTACGTCATGACTATACATTTCATTGTCGATGTCTTAGTGACATCCAGATGTCGCGACATGAAGTCTTCTTCTTCATTTCTGGTTGCTTCACACAGGTTTCTTTAACTCCCAGCCTGCCTTGTTCTTCAAGTAAGCTTCGTTTCCTACTGGAGTTTAACTGCTACAACCTGGATATGCATTTTGATTGCTGCTAAAACTTCACGACATCAGGTTCCTTCATCTTTGTGCGCCTTTCCTGTTTACTTGACTTGCTTCAAGCTTCAGTATCATTAGTGACTCGTCACATGCCTTCTTTTTCTACAAAAATTCTTCTTTTTCTTGAATTCCCTGCTATTTAACAGTTTGGTTAGTTATTCCATAATTCTGCACATAAATCAGTCTTGTTTAGATGAAAATCAAGCAGAAAAATGGACTAAAAATAGATGACTTTTAAGCTCATCAAACTCCCCCAAACTTAAAATTTTGCTTGTCCTCAGCCCGAAGAAAAAAAATTGTTTGTCCTCGAGCAAAATAAGAAAAATTTAAGGACATTTTTAGATTTGTTAACGATGGCAGTCAATTTAATGAAATACAAGGTATGCATTATTTTTAAATACATCCCAGCGAGTCGATTGAGTTGGTTTCTCTTTATCATTATCTGAAAACTAAAGTTGTTGAAATTGTTTTACAAACAACATAATCATTGGATCTGTTGAAAAATAAATTTATTTTCCTTTCTCATCTTCTGGTATTCATAACTCCCTAGGTCCTTCACGGTTTTTTCTTGTTTGTGCTCCAAATTCCATAAGCTTGTTGTTCATATTGATCTCCACTAATGTAGGTAATTCCATCAGCCAGATCGATCGGTCTTTTGGGCTTGTAATGTTAGGCTTGGGTAAGGAGTAGGATAGAAGACACAGAGTTTAGGTATACGAACTTTTTCCTGTATATTCTTTCTTACTCACGCCCTTTTTCCTTGTAGTTTCTTTAATAAACTCCCCCGAACTTCATGTTTGGGACATCTCCTCGATTTCTTCTATTGTTGTATGCTCCCATTTCTCATTGTAATTATTTGGGGGAATTTCGCTGTTTGTCACATTCGGGGATAGTGCAATGTTTTGCTTCTTAGGCTTTCTAACACCCATGCTTGAACTTTAGGTTAGTAACTCCCATACCGAGATGGCATTAGGGTACTAGGTGTTGAAACACCCCCAGAACTTAATAGTTCGAATTAGGCCTGGTAAAACTTATCCCTTTTTTTGCCTTCTTTTCTATTGTATTTGTTTTGACCCTTTTCCTTTCATTTCCCCTTTTGTCTTTTCTCAGCCAGGTTCTTCAAAAACAACCTCCCCAAAGGCTTGGAGTTTTCCTTCTTCCTCTTTTAGTTTCTTGGGTAATCCACGAGTTTCTTTCTTTGGAGGGGTTGATTCTTTTGGAAGGTTTGGGGTTTAAATTCAGTTTGATTTTAAAATAAGGCTTGATTGACTCAATTGGAACTAAGGTATATGCCTTAGCATAGAGAGGATGGCTTGAATGGCTCAAACTTTCGAGAATGGCTTTGCATCATTTCTTGTCAATTTTATTATCACCCTAGGATTTACGCCTCAATCAATAATCTAATAAGTTCTAGAATGCGGGTTAGCCTCTTGTTATTGACCATTAGGAGTTACATTGATTAATTTTTGTTGATGAGTAGTTAAACTCTTTAGTATCCAGCCAGGTTTCTCCAGACTTTCATTGTTCATACCACGATCTACAATATGTTTTGTTCCTTCAATTTCATTACTTTCCTCTATTCTGGACTTAACAACTAAATTTAAATCACTTTTGCACTTTGTGTTTCAATGAAATTGTATTCAGCTGGCCCTTGTTCTGCCTTTTTGTTGTTTTTTAGTTTACTCCCAAAGTGGTTAGCTTCGTCGTTCGGCATTATGACATATCGATAATTTTATTCTTAAAAATAAATCATACTTTAATTTCCCTGACTATGCATCACAAAGCAACATAGCATTGAACAAGCAGTTCAAATAGCACCGCAAACAATTCAATTCAAATTTCTCATTTTATTCGATTCAATTGCTCGATTTGTTCTTCAATGAAAATCTCCGTTAGATAAAATCGAGCCTTACGTTTCAACTCATCTGCCTCTTCCAAAACCATTCATTGTATTCTCCATTTCGATCATGACCTCTAAAAATTTGGAGAGATTATTTTTGATCAAATCAGTTTTCGGCCATTCTTTTTATAGGACTACGTATCTTTTTTGCTTTTGTCTCTATCATGAGTTTGTTTCTAAAATCATACAGCAGAGACTTGTATAGGGAACGAAGCCCATGATTTGCTCCCCAAATTTGGCTTCTTGCTGCGTATCTCTTTTCTTTATCAATGTTAGGAGTTGAGAATCACGCTCAGGCCCGTTGTTATAAAAAGCTTCATGACTTAGTTTGAGTTTTACGTAACGGTGTGATCTCTTTCCTTCATTCTTTCTTAAACTCTTCCCACTTAACATGAAAATTTTTCATCTGCATTTCCTCTTTTACGTTCGGCTCTTCTCCCCCTTCTTTGTTCTCTTCTTTGTAGCTCAATCTCATGCTCCTTTTCCTTCCTGTTTAGCTCTTCCTCCCACTACTGATCTCTTCTTTTCAATTCTTTTCATAAATGCCTTCTCTCTGAATTCACCTGTGTGAGTTCCACTCCTTCTATAACTCATCCATTCTTCTCTTGCATGGCATTGAGCTTCCGGTGTCGGTTTGTTCTCTTGTGCTCCCCCTTGAGCTTTCTCCATGTTGGAAATTTGCATTGCTGCACGGGAGAGAAGCGGCTAAGGGATGGAGAAGTCTATTGAAATTTTGCCTTCATCACGCCGCTTCATTGTCTGCTAAAAATGAAATCATTGTAGTCGAGGCCCGAGTTTACGGGTGCTCTGCTCCTTGGTCGGTAACCCTCACAGTCTCCTCTTAAATTCGAATTCAGCGGGGCTTCATCTCTTTTCTCTACCAGTACCACCCTTTTCTTCTGGTTTCTTGGTCCTTTGCTAACTCCTGTCAGAAGGAGTGGTGAAGCTCTGGGTACTTCTTCTTCTGATTCCCATACTCCTTTCACTTGACCTTGAGCCTTAGGCAGGTGATTGTTCTTTGGGTGAGGATAAACCCTCTTTTATTTCCCTTCATGATACCTCGCGATAGAATTTTCAATGACAACTCCTACGTGATCTTGTATCCTTTTAGGATGGCATACGGCCGACAGGCTTCTTGTTCTCTCCCACTTTGTGCACACGTGTTTTTGTTGGAACGAAAGCGAAGCCGAGGAAGTAAAACCTTACCTTATAGCTTCCTCGGTCAGGCCCCCACATTCGATGTTCAAGCCTTCTTCTCCTTGGTTTAGGCGCCTTACCATTAGTGAGCTTCTTGTGATCTTTCAAAATCTGGTTTTTCCAAAGTTTCTGAATTTGGAACCATGCTTGTCTGCTTGCCATGCCATAGGCCTCGTTGATGGCCTTAGCTTCATATGAAACCCGGACTCCTCCCCAACAAAAACAGCTCCATCCTTATTCCCTACCAAATTTGAATAAAACTCTCTTACGATCTTGTATACCACACGATTTTTGGTGTCTTGCGGAGACTCTCCCATCCTCTACGCTCCTATCATCTCCTTGAAAGAATGCTTGAGTTTTGAATCTCCTCTACGTAATGAGCCGCATTAGCGTAATATTTTTTTCCATTGGGATGCGGCCGTGTGAGAAATCTTCTACTTCTTCTTCTTCTCTCACCTTTTCCTTTTTCTTTTAAATAACTCTTGAGAGTTTGCAGAAGCCAGGGTGTTTCGATGGCACCTCTCTGATTGTTCTTTCTGACCGAATCTCATCTGCTTGTTCTTCTTGGCGAGTTTCTTTTGCAGTTGTTCATGTTCCCTCGTAATCGTGCAGGTTGGGGACTAGGGTGGGAATTTCAACCATTGAAACTTGGAAGAAAAGCTTTTGAAGGTTTGAAGCTGGGGTTTTCGGGGGTTGAGATTGAGAATGAGGGGAAAGAAGGTGAACTAACTATGTGGTTTTGGAGTGAATGATAAAGTTTCCAACGGTTGCAATTCAATCACGATGTTTGTGAAATTTAATTATTGCTTCATTAAAAACATGTCGCGACTAATTTCGCCTCTTATTTGAGATGCATTAGATTTAGGACTTTTTAAAGTGAGTTAATGGCATGAAAAACTCTTTTATGTCGCGACATACTAAAATTTTGTCGCGACATAAAGTGATTACAGGAATTGTTTGACTATCATGTTGCGACATCCTTTTTATTCTTGTTTTTATTCCCCAGCTATTTCCTACCTTGTTGGGGTTGTCGCGACATCATTTTTCATTTTGAAACTTAATTCTCTGTCGCTGACTTCCGCAGTGGTGTCGAAAGCGTATATATCTTCATGATACTCACAGTTGCCCTTTCAAAGCGAGTCCGACATCGATGTTTTAATCGACATCACTTATGTGCATTTAAGCCATAACTCGATGATCACCGGGAGCATGATTCTCTTATTGTTCCTAACCCTTTAGACATTTCTTGAGCATCTCGAAGCAAAAGATTTAACAAACAGAATTCCAAGTATATCTGAAGTGGGTTAGGGAGAAAGTTACTCCCTTTTTCTCATGTTGTGTCTTCTACGCAGGATTCTTTGGAATTGTTCACGTAATTGCACTTGCCATTCATGTCTTTAAACCTTGAAGAAGCTTACTCTGATATTCAAGGAAAAAATCTAATTAAACTGGTGATTTCTAAAAATTAAATCTATCATATAAAACAAATCTGACCTAATTTTCGTAACTAAAGAAAAATATTTGAAACTTAAAACCGAGAAATTAAATCCTTATGTAGGTTGCCTCCATTATTTGCTTTCGATTTGAGTCTTGCATTGGACTAAATTTGTTGTGTGCTCTTCTTTTCCTCGAATCGGTTAGGAGTTCTTCATTTCCCTCTTCCTGTTTAGATAATGCTTTAACCTCTGTCCATTGACCTTGAATTCTTCCCCATTATCAGTCACCGGTGTCCTTGCTCGAATGTAGTACTTGACACCACTTGTGTATGGCCTCGATTGGATTTTAATTTCCACGGAAACAATTTAGTCTAGAATTAAGCAATGAGAACTTTGTTCCCCACATGCGAACTCTTTTCTCAAAATTCTCTAGTCATGTCATTTCTTTGTCTTGTCTTTGTATATTCTAGCATTATCATATGCTTCATTCTCAATTCTTCGATTCGAGACGGTTGGAAGACGTCTTTCTTCTTTGCGACCTTAAAATCGAAGTTTAACTTCTTGATGGCCCACATTGCCTTGTATTCTAATTCAAGAGGTAGATGACATGGTTTGCGAACAACTACGTATGGGGACATTCAATGGGGTTTTGTATGCGATCTGTAAGCCCCCAGAAGTGCATCATCGAGTTTGGAAGACCAATCCTTCTGCTTGAGCTCCACGGTCTTTTTAGTATTCTTTTGATCTCCTGTTGAAATTTACCTTGTCCATTGATGCGGGGATGATAAGCTAAACTCATTACATGCTTGATCCCACATACACAACATGAGTTTTGCAAATATTTTTTGTTTGCAAGTGGGTTCCCCATCACTTAATAGAGTTATGGGTGTTCCAATCTGCTCAAATATTCTTTGCGAAACTCACAAGCTTGTATTAGCATCATTCCTTGGGCGAGCCCACTTTGCTTCCCACCCATTTGGAAATGTAATCTTTGGCGCGGTATGTATAGGTTTCCAAATGATGGTGAGAAAAGGTCCCCATAAAATATATTCCCCATACATCGAAAACTTGTATCACCATAATGCCTCGAGGGCATTTCATTCCCTCTTTGTGATATTTCCAATCTTTGGCATCATACACACAATTTAACCCACTCGAAGCACAAATCTACGAAGATAGTGGGCCAATAAAATCGTTGGAGTATCTTCACGGGCTGCTCTCCCGGAAAAATGTCCCCCATATGGTGATGCATGGCATTCATTTAAAATGTTGCCTTGTTCACTTTAAGCACACATCTTCTTATTAACATCTTTCCGACACCTCTTTTGAATAATAATTAGGTCATCCCGAATATAATACCTGTTTGTCAATTAAAGTTTCCTCTTGCGTTTGTTGGCGAATGCGAAGGCATTACTCACAATCGGATAAAATTCACAACCTTCGGCGCCATGGAAGTTGGAAGGAAACCTTAAACAATTGCTCATCACAGGAAGTTCTCTGTTAACATCACATTTCTTCTTCATCAGCTTCTTTCTACTCTTGACAAGTGATCGGCTATCATTGTCACATCCTTTATCATGATTTCCAAATCAAACTCTGACAATGGCTTTACCTTATCAATCTTGGCTGCTTCCTTTTGACATCAAGTATTTGCGATTCTTTGCATAATCCCGGTGTAATTACCACATGGGATCTAAATGTCTTGCCTAAATTTTCACAACCAAATACTATGGCTAGCATCTCCTTCCGGTTGTTGATAGTTCTCTTGTGTGCTTCATTGAAGGTCTTCTTAGCATAGTATATGGCCACCGAATACTTTCTCTTTCTTTGCCCAACCACGACTCATGGAAAAATCACTGGCATCACACATTATTTCAAATCCCATATCCCATTATGGTGCAGCCATTATAGGTGCTTGTACCAATATGTTCTTGATTTCTTCAAAAGCATCCTTGCAGGAGTCATCAAATTTGAACCTTGTATCTTTTTCGATCAATGCGCATAGTGGTGGCTATTTTGAAAAGTCTTTGATGAATCTCTGTAAAATCCGGTATGCCCCAAAAGCTTCTTACTCCTTTTCTTGTAGTAGGTGGTCTGAGAGTTTCCCGATAATGGATACCTTGGATTAGTCAACTTCCAGATCGATGCGAAATTTTATGCCCAAGAACAATACCTTCTGTCACCATAAAATGGCATTTTCCCCAATTCAGTGCTAGCTATTTGTCTTGGCATCTTTGAAGTACTTGTTTCCAGATTGTTTAAACATTGATCAAAGATGGATCCATACACAATAAAGTCATCCATGAAAATTTCCATCACTTCTTCAACCGTCGGGAACATAGACATCATACACCTGCGGAATGCTTATTTGGAGCATTACATAGCCCAAATGGCATCATACGAAGGCAAAGGTACCATACGGGCATTGAATGTGGTCTTCTCTTGATCCTCGGGTGCGATAAGCGATACGATTGTATCTTGAGTACCCATCCGAGAGAAAACAAAAGTGGTGTCACCGCTAACTTTGTCCAACATCGATCAATGAAGGCAAGGAAATGATCTTTACGGTTCTTCCGAATTCTTCTGCCTTAATCAATACATACCCTCCATCCGTCCAGCGTTCTTGTTGGAATCAATTCGTTTTTCATTTACGATCATGATAAACCGCTTTCTTTGGAACCGCTGGTACCAGGCTCACCAGGTACATGCGGAAATAGTATAGATAAAACCCAGGCATTCGGCCCGATTTGAGTACCTCCTTTCGACTACTTCCTTCGTCAGTTCAATCTCCTTTGGTGTTCTACGAATGGTTTGAAGAGTCTCTTCTAACGAAGAATCTTATGCATCTGGAAATTGATGGGTGATACCGCCCGGCTCAATGGACAACTAGCGATTCCTTATGCTTCCTTAATATTTTCGACAATCTTTGTTTCTCGACATCAGATGCAGGTGAAATGATCAGTTTTTCTTTGGTAATTCTAAGTAAGCATACTTTAAATGACATGACTCTTTTGAAAACTAGCCTGCACCTTTGGTTTCTTGATGAATTTCCTCTTTTTCAATATTTTCTCCATTGTAGTTTCTGTTTTAGCTGAAGCTCATCATAGTTTCTAAAGATGAAAAGCTATGTATGGAAATTGATGAACATCTTCGGTATCTTGGGAATTCATCTCTTTTCATTGATAAAAGCCCCGGAGTGTCTGATCATTGTTAACATCGGGGTTGTAAGTATAGACAAAATCGAAGCTACATTACAACTTTCCTTGTCTACATGCATATTTTGCATACTTTTGATCAAGTTAAGCGGCGGTTTCTTCTCCGACCTTAGTAAGAACTCCTTTTTGCATGTCAATCGGGGCGGCTCAGGTAGCTAGGAATGGTCTTCCCGATAAGCGGGAGTACTTGAATCTTCTTATGTCAGAATGATGAAGTCTTGGGAAGCAAACTTCCCCAACGGTGACCCGTTACATCTTCAATGGCTCAACCGAGGGTTTTACCATCGATATATCTGCCATTTGAAGAGTAACAGTAGTGGGAGTAAGCTCTTTGAACTTAGTTTCTTGGTAGCAGAAAGAGGCATCAAATTGATACTAGCTCTGGAGTCGGAGAGCTTCACCGAGATTGACTCCTCGGCCAATCTGAGGAATCGTAGGCTCACAGGTCTTTCATCTTCTTGGTAGTTCTTTCGATTCTTGCCTTTGCAGTGGTAGTGAGATTCACTATTCCTTCCTCTACTATTTTTCTTTTCTTACTCGGTATGTCCTTGAAATTTGCATAGAGTGGCATTTGAGTTCTTACTTGATGGCATCTTGATCTCGGCTGGAAAGTTTTCGAGAACCTTACCATTGCTCCTCCATCATGACTTACATGATCTTTGTGGAAATGGGGCTGAGGCTTTGATCCTTAAGGATGTTCTTCCTTTCCTACTTTCTTTTTCATTCTCCGAGTACCTCTTCCCTTTACGGTCTTGCTACTTCTTTGTTCTTTGTCATCTTTGCCTTACACACACACACACACTCGCGTTTCTACTTATTCCCACTCCTGTTGTATAGCCATGCGGAGTCTTTTGGATTTTTCTTTGTGTCACTTGGGAAGGCATCTTTCCTCTGGATTTGCAGGGTTAGGGCAGGCGCCTACTTGTTTCTCCGGGTTCTTCGAGGATGCATTTGTGGTGATCTCTGAAAATTTGGGGTGGTATTTGCTTCAATTCTGCGAACTTTGTTAAATGGAGGTTCGACTTTTATTATCCCCCGTAGCTGCGGCATACGTTCTTCAAAGATTGGGCTTTCCTCTCTGACCTGAGTATTCATTCTGTGCTCCATTCCTTGATCTTGATCTTCTTCGGAACCTTGGTGGTTGTTGATAACCACAATGGAGAGGTTGTCCGTACCTTGGGCCTTGTGAACCCCTCGCCATAAGAGAAATTCTCATGGTTCCTCGGTCTTCGGGTGATAATGTGCTGCGAGGTTAGTATTAGGTTTAAAATGGTAGTTTCTTGGCTCACCAAATACTTAACCTCTTGACATCTTAGAATTGTTCTTGATAATACTCTCGGCGCTTCCGCCAGGTAACTCTCTTTGGCTATCTATCATGGGCGTGTATGTCTTCTTTCTTGCTTGTCCGGCGTATAATGGCATCGACTTGGCCTCACGTAGGTACGTCATCTTGCTCAGCTCCATGATCCCTTTCTCTAACTTGTTTCCTCTTGAAAACTGCGAGAAGGAGTTTTCATATTACTAGCAGGATCTTGATCGACTCTTTCCTCTTGACTTTTCGTTTGAATGCTCCTGACGAGGGAAGCATCGATGATCCTTTGATATATCATTCAAAAGGCATGATATACAATATCCCATCTGAGTCTTCAGATCCCCATTCCATGCATTGGACATCTTCTCGGCAATAGTTTGAATCTTTCCCGGGCCACGCTATAGGCTCTCATCTTCCCACCCTGTGAAAGCATTTGATTTCCTCTCCTTTCACGAGGTGAGTAGTGAGGGGAAGAATGCGCCCCAAATAGGCCTCTACCGGCTCCTCCCAGTATCAAACGGAGACCATATGGTAAAGATTCATACCATGTGGGCACCAGCGTATCTCTTAGAGAGAATGGAATAGATGTAACTTGATATTAACCTCTGGTCTCCACCCATTCAACTTAATTGTGTTTGCCATCTGAGAAATCTCCCCAGTGTTCATTAGGATCTTGGTGGGATGACCGATGGCGGTGTTCTTGCACCATTAGTAATTAGTCTTGGTTTTTAGTTAAGTTGTTGGCATCGATAGCGGTATGCGATTGCGGAAGTATTCATCTGAATGATGTAGGCTTCCAAAAATTCCTCCATGGTATCGATGATTGGAAGTCTTTTAGGCTATTTATCTTATGTCCCTGATTTGATCTGTCTTTCATCTGCCATGGTGGTGTTTTCAGCTTTCCTTGTCTTTCTCAAGCTGCGAAGTGTTTTCTCTAGTCGAGAATCGAAATTTGGAATCGGATCGGTTCTGCTTCACATGCATGAAGTTTTAAAAAGCAAAACACACTCCGTTAATAGAGGATGAGTCAAAGCGAGCAAAATATATTCAATGGTTGGTGCTGGGTTAGTGGTCAAAAATGAACCCTTTGCTTGAAAAAACTATTTTATTCTTTTTCTTCTAAATGTCGAGTGGTATTTTCCTTCTTTCATACAGATATTGATCATCAAATTCTTTCGATCCGACGGCGCAAGCGTAAAACTTGTTGACTTGACGAAACCTGTAAAAATTATAAACACTATTGCAAACATGAACAAATTTATAACACTATTACTACGAGGACTATTAACTAATCCGTGAAGTATAAACATGTTGGTATCTACTATATAGACAAAAAATTCTCCTCGAAGTAAATCATTTTCCAAAATTTGGTTTTGGCACAATATCTATGAGTGCAATTAGACAAGTAAGTAATAAAATGGATTTAAGTCGAGATATCGATCCCACCGGATCTGAGAATTCTGGCTCAACCTGCATTACCAGATCATACTTGTGGATCACAACAGTTGTGAGTTGAAAGCGGCTTATAAAACTGTATGGTGAAGGCGAGAATGAATCAGATGGTTGTTGGGGATATTCAGAAGACAGCCGGGCTGTTAAAGGCAAGCAGAGCGGATATCTTTTGAAGGGCATCAAGAAAGCGTACCAGTGGCTGCCGATATGTAATGAGTGGACATGTTGCACTTTATTTGGGTTTCAAAAATAATAAGACTTTCATGGGATGGTTTGGACTCTCACTTTTCCAGTTGACCATATTTCTGATTCACTTTCGAAAACAAGGAATTAGATAACTACACTTTTGATTGTAATTTCCTTATGCGGAGTATTTTCTTTTGCAATACTTCATACCCATTTTATGGTATGAAACCTTAGCTCCCAAGTTATCGGTCAAGCAAGGATATACAACTTCCTGGTTGCTCTTCCTCTAAATTAGAATAGATCACCCTCTCCTTGATTAGATCTAAGCTAACACGGGATTGGCTTTACTATTTGAATTGAGGTGAACTCTCTGCTTGTTTAAATTGATAACTCCTTCAACTCTTTCTTGATTTCAAGTGAGAAGAGGATGTATCCAAGTAAACTTACAAAGCTCATTAGATCTCTAACGAGTTAATATACCTTCGAAAATGTTCAACACTCTCGAGAATGCCTTCTGTGTCCACTCGGAGGGCCTCATGAATCGGAAGCGAGTGGAGAGACGAGTCTTAAGCGGTATAAGACAGCGATATTGGTCAGATAAAATAAAAACCATAACGAAGTAAATTCGAAGCGAAAAAAAAATCACAAGCTAACATAACTACTACGGGAAAGATTAATTCGTATAACCTTTTTTCTTAGCAATTTGGGTTTAAATTCTTGAATTACACTCTGACTTCCTGCGATCATGAGGAACTGCGCAGGGTTAAAGGCCCCGGAAAATTCCTAATTCCAGAAATTTATGCGGATCTCAAATTATCGGTGATAATTTGAATAAATTGATTATCGCATTCGGCAGTCAAGTATAACATCCGTTCCGGAAAAGCGAAAACTAGCACGATAAATCTATTCTAATCTCTGACTTCTCGACCTTTGAAGAAAAGAAAAGAAAAGAAAAGAAAAGAAAAACTAAAGGAAAATAAAGAAAATGAGCGCCGACTACCCGGTTTCTCTAAATACGTATGCCGTGATTTGTCTTTTCATGGGGTATTTGCTTATTTATAGGATTTCTC